>JACDJE010000023.1:3134194-3241705 GCA_016647715.1 Pavo muticus | reverse complement strand
TTTTTTTTTTTTTTTTTTTTTTTTTTTTTTGAAAGTTGATGGTGCCATATGCTGCAATGCCAGGCTTGCAAAAACTGTTGTCTGATGCTGAGTGTTTCCTCATGATATTAAACACCCATTGCCAAGGCTGGAGGTTGCATACCTGCTAGCTGCTTCCATTTCATATCTGGTCAAGGGTAAATAGGAACTGAGTAGTGGTATTCCCAGTAGCTGCATGACAGGTGATGGAGGGAGGTGTCTGAACCAAATATTGGCTTACCTGATCAAGTGGTTGGCAATCCTGCCTATGGCAGGGGGGTTGGAGCTCCAGGATTTTTAAGGTCCCTTCCAACCAAAGCTATTCAATGATTGCCTTCCTCCCCCATGTGTTTCCTGCCCCTATCACAAGGGGCTGTCTGTTGGAGATTGGGACTGAATAATATCAGTTCTGTATTTTTCAATGTTCCTGTGCCAAACATCTCCACTGTTTGTTTGGAGATCTGATATCCTGGGTGTTTCTGGACATGCATCCATCTGTGGCCCAGTGTGCCATCCCTAGGGCTGCTTTTCCTGCTTGCCATGCTCTTCTCTGGTCTTGCTCACCTCGCTAACTCAGCAGAAAACTGTCCACTCTTTTTGATGGACTAATAGATTGACTTTGTTGAGTCCTGTAGAGGTTTTCCTGACTTTTGGATCTAGGGAAAAGTGAGTAGCAGGAAAGCTGTCAGAGAAGTGAGAAGAAGCCAGCAGAAAGTAAACATGGTTTATGACAACATAACTATCATCAGATGAGTTTGTGCAGTCATCTGTAGAATCTGTCTAAATAATAACTGAGTGTTTTAGCACTGTGCGTGCTATCATTTTAAATAATTGAAAATGCCATGCTTCAGTGCACTAATGTAAAACAGATTTTATCATTTCTTAATATGTTAATGTCTTTCTGTCTTTCAGGCTGAAGGTGGCCCATTGTAAGAGTTAATCATCCGTCAAATATTTAATAATTGTTTGTTCAGAAAATTTCCTGCATTGTTCATGGTAAGGCTTGTATTTCATATTTCACTTTATTTAAACATTTCATATTTCACTTTTAGTTTGTTATGCTGCCACATTTCCTATACTGTTATAGGAATAACAATACTAATATTTACTTCAGTTGTAAGAACTACTGATACTGTTGGGTCATGTATTTAGAGAAAATTGCAACTTCTTAGAAGTTTTCAATATTGGATGACTGAATCAATGTATGTTTTAATAAATTAATTTCTTAATACAAAGAAAACACCTTATAAATAGCTGTGTCCTATAAAGCTTATAATCTGGGGAAATATTTTTATATTTGCAATTGTTTTATATTTTCAGTAGTCTTAATTTATTTGTAATTGCCAAAGAGGTTTCAGAGTAATATTTCGATAATCTGAAAGGCTTCTCTGACCCTGTTAAGCCAAACATTTCATTTGTTTTAGAGTGTAAATGGCATCGGCAGGTGGAATTTTATGACTTAGCATATTTTATCACAAAACTTTCCTTGTTATTTTACAGGAGTTTTTCATCAGTATGTCTGAAACCATTAAATATAATGATGACGATCACAAAACTGTGTTCTTAAAAACATTAAATGAACAACGTTTGGAAGGAGAATTTTGTGACATAGCTATCGTGGTTGAAGATGTTAAATTCCGAGCACATAGGTGTGTGCTTGCTGCCTGCAGTACCTACTTCAAAAAGCTTTTCAAAAAACTAGAAGTCGATAGTTCCTCAGTAATAGAAATAGATTTTCTTCGTTCTGATATTTTTGAGGAAGTTCTTAATTACATGTACACCGCAAAGATTTCTGTTAAGAAGGAAGATGTAAATCTGATGATGTCTTCGGGCCAGATTCTTGGTATTCGTTTTCTGGATAAACTCTGCTCTCAAAAACGTGATGTATCTAGTCCTGAGGAGAACACACAGTCCAAGAGCAAGTACTGTCTGAAAATAAACCGTCCTATTGGGGAACCTAACGATACCCAGGATGATGAGGTAGAAGAGATTGGAGATCACGATGACAGTCCATCAGATGTGACAGTGGAAGGAACTCCCCCTAGTCAGGAAGATGGGAAATCACCAACCACTACCCTGAGAGTTCAGGAGGCGATTTTGAAGGAGTTGGGAAGTGAAGAGGTTCGAAAGGTAAACTGCTATGGCCAAGAAGTAGAGCCTATGGAAACAACAGAATCAAAAGACTTGGGATCTCAAACTCCTCAGGCTTTGACGTTTAATGATGGCATAAGTGAAGTAAAAGATGAACAGACACCAGGCTGGACAACAGCAGCTGGGGATATGAAGTTTGAATATTTGCTTTATGGTCATAGGGAACACATTGTATGTCAGGCTTGTGGTAAGACCTTTTCTGATGAGGCACGACTGAGAAAACACGAAAAGCTACACACCGCTGATAGACCATTTGTTTGTGAAATGTGTACAAAGGGCTTTACCACACAAGCTCATTTGAAAGAGCATCTGAAAATACACACAGGTTACAAGCCTTACAGTTGCGAGGTATGTGGAAAGTCTTTTATTCGTGCACCAGACCTAAAAAAGCATGAAAGAGTTCACAGTAATGAGAGGCCATTTGCATGCCACATGTGCGATAAAGCTTTCAAGCACAAGTCCCACCTCAAAGACCATGAAAGAAGACACCGGGGAGAGAAACCTTTTGTCTGCAGTTCCTGCACTAAAGCATTTGCTAAAGCATCGGATCTAAAAAGGCATGAGAACAATATGCACAGTGAAAGAAAGCAAGTTACTACAGCCAATTCCATCCAGAGTGAAACAGAACAGTTACAGGCAGCAGCTATGGCTGCTGAAGCAGAGCAGCAATTGGAAACTATAGCTTGTAGTTAAAAAAAAAAAAGAAAATAAAAAAAAAGACCCAGAAACTTTATCAAAAATAATATAAGATATTAAAATGAACAAAATCTATTGTTGGTATACATTTAGACCAATAATTATCTTTTGGAAAAAAAAAAACACAACTATTTTTAGAGGATTTGAATGCTACATAGGAACAGAAAGCATTGTTCGGTTAGGTATTTTAAAAAATTCAGAGATGGGTATTGTTAGAATATAAAATAGTTTTGTTGTCATTAGCAGTATAATGCACTAATACCTGATTTATTTGAAGATTATGATCAAGTTCTCTATAAAACAGGGATCATCACTGGAGGATGTTTTGCTTTATCGAGTATGGAATACTGCATACAATATAGACATCAAAATCAGTGAATGATGTCTAAAAATGCTGGTATCTCATAAAATTAGAAACACAGAAAGGAAATACTTGTTTTTCATAATTTTGAAGGTGTTAGGCTTACAATTCTTGAGAAACAAGCAATGATTCCCTATGCTTTTTAATTCCTCTTTTTTTTTTTACCTAAGGTAGGTGCTAGAGGTTAGTGCAACAGGGTAATGGGGGACTGTGATCAAAATTAAGCTTCTGCTTTTTCCACTCCCTCAAATATCCTTTCATTTCAATTGAGGTGGCAAGTTTTATTGAATAGGAAGTACTCACTTTCCTAAAAAAGCTGCATTATTCACCGTGGTCCAGGCTGGCAAAGAAGGATCGTTGCACTTGCCAGTCCCTTCTATGGGGAAAAAGTGTCTGACTTGTTTGTTCAGAAATCTTATGCAGGCCCCAGGAGGTGGAACAGAACCACAAAGGAAAAAAGGTGCAGCATGGAGAAAGAGATATTTTCCTTACTGGGACCTGGTAGAAATGAGTTAAAGCTCATTTACAGCCTGACGTGGTAGCTTCTGTTATACAGCTTTCACTCCACCTAACCTAGCACAGTCAAGGCAAAGAGCAGCACAGGAGGATTAACTGCACTGGCAAGTGATCGAAATTCACTGCCAGACCTTAGAGCACAGCCATGGCCTATTGCATACCTGCCAGCAGTGTTGAGAGTGGGATTTTCTATCTTAGCTGGTCATACCAGCTCGTAAGTCCTGCTCACCTTTAAAGAATTCCACCTTCTCGCACACTGGCACTCAACAAGAGGGAGACTTCATTGGGTGATTTCAGTCTTAATTGATTCAGAATCAGTGTTCACTTGTAGTCTGTTACCTAGAGTTGCCTGTCATGTTTTTTTTTTCAGACAAGCTGCTGCTAATTTAACTGTTAACTCATAGAGTCAACAAAATACATCGTCTTTGGATTGCAGTTTGCTATGTGTAGTTAACAAGAGAAGGCACAAAAACAGTGATAATGTGATCCAAAGGGATATCGAGCCTTTACTTAAAATTTGTAAATACTCAACTGTTGTCAACACTTCATTTGAAGTAGGAATGGGCAAAAATGCGTTATTTTTGGCACATGATTGGACAACATTGATCATTTGCGATACCTATAGCATATGAAAGTGTTAGACCAGTTTCTGGTAAGTTACTGTGTAGTAGATCACATTTTGCATTTCTAAATAGAAATTGAAAATAGCATTTTTGGAACTGTTCTATGAAACTTTGCTTATTGTTTTGTTTGTTTGCTTTTATACAGCTTCATTTTTTTCATGTACCCATCAAGTTAAGCAATTATCTTAAAATGCCAATAATCGTTTGAAAGCTGGTCTGTAAATAAAACGTGAATTTAATATTTTAGAAAATGTAAACTTTGGACCTTTACCAATATATTTTTTTAAAATGTTGCTTCATTTTACATTCAGTAATATTAGTTTGTAAACAAACTATACATTTTGTATCTGTGCAACATCAGAGGATGTGTATTCATTGCATTTTATTGGTTCTCTTGAGGAACATGATAAATGACCATTGTTAAAATGTTTTATTGTATATGATCACAGATAAAGATAGTAGGTCCAGAATGGGATCTACTTTTTTCTTTCTAAGAATATTAGTCTTGTTATGTTTTCTTGTCTAAAACTTTGTTCACTTACTTTTTCTTAGGTGTTAAAACTGGGGTGGCTAAGCCTGCATAAAATAAATCTGTCGTGAAAAGACTTCAAAAGCATAAAAAATGAAAAACCTAAAATTTCTCTAGGTCTGTTACGAAGAGTGCTAGAGGTAATTAGCTGAAATTGCAGCAGTGAACATTTACATTAGACATTATGAAAGACTTTTAAGGGGTAGAGTAATGAATTATTAGAATAGAATGCCTGGAGAGGTGCTGCAATCTCTGATAGTGGTGATATTCAAGAGCGGGTTAGACAAACATGTTAGGAATGGTTGAAATATAGTTGATTCTGCCTCGAAGCTAAGGGATAAGCTGAATAANTTTTTTTTTTTTTTTTTTTTTTTGTAATCAGCTAGTAACTATCACCTTGGATCCATAGAAAATCTATTCTCATTTTTCGTAAAGCATAGAAACAGGCCTAGTACTCTTAAATATATTTATCAATTGTAGGTGATAACAAAGAGAGGTAATGCACAAGGCCTCATGTCCAAAGCAGAGCTAAATCATGAGGTGTTTCCCTGTGTGCAAGTTAAGGGAAAAACTTAATGGAGGTTGAGGTTTCAGATCCACGGAGATTGAAGACAGCCTAAGTTTTGGTTGCTGCAATTTACTGCTTCTCTGGCAGTACCACTCTTGCAAAGTCTCAGTGAACCACTTTATGGAGAGCTGAACCACTTGAAAACTAATAACTGTTTTGAGGCAATTTTTTTCTTAAGCTTATTAGCTCCCTGAAGTGCAGCACTCCATGTTTGCCTCTGTGCTAGGACCCGTGGAAGAGCAGCTCCAATTTAGATTGAATTTGGGCACTGTGGAACTGCCACATAGGATAGCAGCTTTTTGTTTAGCCTGCAATAGTAAAACTGCAAATTTTTGCTAAGAGGGATAATTCCATTTTCTCCTCTCCTGTCCTCTCCTCTTCTGTCCTCTCCCTTTTCTTGTAGTGCATTTTGCACCTGTTTCCTCTCTCTTGTTTGCCTCAGATTTAATGGCTCTTTCGGCTTTAGGATAAACCAACTGTATGAGTTTCTGTAATGCAGCAATTTAGTGCTTCAGTGAGTTAGCTTTAAGTTGGCCTACATGGTCGAAGCAATTCATTAGATTTGATCCAAGTTAAGTGACAGGAGCATATAGCTAGTCAGGAGAAAGAATGGGACAGGACTTAGCTAACTTTGGCACCACATTCAGTGCAAGGGGATAAAGCACAGCACTTATTGTGCGAGGCAATCAGGCAACAGAAAGGACCAGACACATCTCCTACACAAAAACCTCTGGTGGCAAACTTGGGGAATTTTGAAGAGAGACATGTATGTGCTTTATTGTGCTTTATTACTTGTTTTGTTGTTTTGGGGATTAAATTGGGAAGAACATAATTTGGAGGCTTGTGCTGTGNCATTTAGACCAATAATTATCTTTTGGAAAAAAAAAAACACAACTATTTTTAGAGGATTTGAATGCTACATAGGAACAGAAAGCATTGTTCGGTTAGGTATTTTAAAAAATTCAGAGATGGGTATTGTTAGAATATAAAATAGTTTTGTTGTCATTAGCAGTATAATGCACTAATACCTGATTTATTTGAAGATTATGATCAAGTTCTCTATAAAACAGGGATCATCACTGGAGGATGTTTTGCTTTATCGAGTATGGAATACTGCATACAATATAGACATCAAAATCAGTGAATGATGTCTAAAAATGCTGGTATCTCATAAAATTAGAAACACAGAAAGGAAATACTTGTTTTTCATAATTTTGAAGGTGTTAGGCTTACAATTCTTGAGAAACAAGCAATGATTCCCTATGCTTTTTAATTCCTCTTTTTTTTTTTACCTAAGGTAGGTGCTAGAGGTTAGTGCAACAGGGTAATGGGGGACTGTGATCAAAATTAAGCTTCTGCTTTTTCCACTCCCTCAAATATCCTTTCATTTCAATTGAGGTGGCAAGTTTTATTGAATAGGAAGTACTCACTTTCCTAAAAAAGCTGCATTATTCACCGTGGTCCAGGCTGGCAAAGAAGGATCGTTGCACTTGCCAGTCCCTTCTATGGGGAAAAAGTGTCTGACTTGTTTGTTCAGAAATCTTATGCAGGCCCCAGGAGGTGGAACAGAACCACAAAGGAAAAAAGGTGCAGCATGGAGAAAGAGATATTTTCCTTACTGGGACCTGGTAGAAATGAGTTAAAGCTCATTTACAGCCTGACGTGGTAGCTTCTGTTATACAGCTTTCACTCCACCTAACCTAGCACAGTCAAGGCAAAGAGCAGCACAGGAGGATTAACTGCACTGGCAAGTGATCGAAATTCACTGCCAGACCTTAGAGCACAGCCATGGCCTATTGCATACCTGCCAGCAGTGTTGAGAGTGGGATTTTCTATCTTAGCTGGTCATACCAGCTCGTAAGTCCTGCTCACCTTTAAAGAATTCCACCTTCTCGCACACTGGCACTCAACAAGAGGGAGACTTCATTGGGTGATTTCAGTCTTAATTGATTCAGAATCAGTGTTCACTTGTAGTCTGTTACCTAGAGTTGCCTGTCATGTTTTTTTTTTCAGACAAGCTGCTGCTAATTTAACTGTTAACTCATAGAGTCAACAAAATACATCGTCTTTGGATTGCAGTTTGCTATGTGTAGTTAACAAGAGAAGGCACAAAAACAGTGATAATGTGATCCAAAGGGATATCGAGCCTTTACTTAAAATTTGTAAATACTCAACTGTTGTCAACACTTCATTTGAAGTAGGAATGGGCAAAAATGCGTTATTTTTGGCACATGATTGGACAACATTGATCATTTGCGATACCTATAGCATATGAAAGTGTTAGACCAGTTTCTGGTAAGTTACTGTGTAGTAGATCACATTTTGCATTTCTAAATAGAAATTGAAAATAGCATTTTTGGAACTGTTCTATGAAACTTTGCTTATTGTTTTGTTTGTTTGCTTTTATACAGCTTCATTTTTTTCATGTACCCATCAAGTTAAGCAATTATCTTAAAATGCCAATAATCGTTTGAAAGCTGGTCTGTAAATAAAACGTGAATTTAATATTTTAGAAAATGTAAACTTTGGACCTTTACCAATATATTTTTTTAAAATGTTGCTTCATTTTACATTCAGTAATATTAGTTTGTAAACAAACTATACATTTTGTATCTGTGCAACATCAGAGGATGTGTATTCATTGCATTTTATTGGTTCTCTTGAGGAACATGATAAATGACCATTGTTAAAATGTTTTATTGTATATGATCACAGATAAAGATAGTAGGTCCAGAATGGGATCTACTTTTTTCTTTCTAAGAATATTAGTCTTGTTATGTTTTCTTGTCTAAAACTTTGTTCACTTACTTTTTCTTAGGTGTTAAAACTGGGGTGGCTAAGCCTGCATAAAATAAATCTGTCGTGAAAAGACTTCAAAAGCATAAAAAATGAAAAACCTAAAATTTCTCTAGGTCTGTTACGAAGAGTGCTAGAGGTAATTAGCTGAAATTGCAGCAGTGAACATTTACATTAGACATTATGAAAGACTTTTAAGGGGTAGAGTAATGAATTATTAGAATAGAATGCCTGGAGAGGTGCTGCAATCTCTGATAGTGGTGATATTCAAGAGCGGGTTAGACAAACATGTTAGGAATGGTTGAAATATAGTTGATTCTGCCTCGAAGCTAAGGGATAAGCTGAATAACCTCTGAAGAGCCTCTTTAACTTTGTTGTTGTTTTTTTTTTTAGGATGCTGGGGAAGTAATAAACAAATGCTTGAATGGAAGGAAAGCTTAAGGCTTACAGTTAAAAAAATATGTATGTTGCTCCCTGATATTTGTGCACAAGCAATTGGAATGTCAATTTGGATTGTTTGGAAAAGCAGGCTTGCATTAAAAGACAGGCAATTGAACGTGTGATAACACTGGATTTTGCATGAGAGTAAATTTTGCTATTGTTTAAGTTTACAGCTGTAGGAGTTATATAAGGTTACAGCTCTAAGGGTTGTGCGATGTTTGTGGCATTTTGAAATTGAGGCAGATTGATACTCAGGGACAGCATTCAGAGACAGAAACAAGTGCTGTTGTTACACATGCCTTGTACATGGCATAAACACTTTAGAGACTTGGCCTTAAGTGAAAACAATGGCATTAATCCCACATCATAGGTTTCAAAAGTCACATAGGCTTCTTACTAGTTTTAGCTGCAGAGGAGCCAGAAAAACACTGCATTTTCCAGAGAATGATGGTATTGATCATGAAGGCAAAGGCTCTTATTTTTATAAGGTTGAGAATTTCATTGGAGGTTTCTACTACAGCTGTGTGTTTTAATAATGCAAACTTTATTTTTCCTTTTTTCTTTTCTCCTTCTGCTTCACTTCTCTTTTTCTCTGTGAAAGCTAATAGACTTTTTTCTTCCCTTTCCAAATATCTCTATTTAAAACAGTGCCTGAAATAATGTTGAAGTTCTGGAAAAGGTCTTAGAAAGAAAGTGTCAAGGTTATCTTAGCTGTATGCTATTGTTAGTGTATTCTAAATTAATCCTGTTATACGATCTGAAGGGATAGTAGCTTATGCATTCTGGGGATCTGACTGTGAAGTTCAAGTAGATATAACTGCTTCCTGTGACAGTGCTGCTCACCACTTCTCTCCTGTCTTTACCAAAAGATGCTATGTACAGAAGCAGATGTATGGCAGCTCCAAGCCATAGCGGTTTTCCAGCATGGTAAAAGGGCAAAGTTTTACTTTTGCTTTTAGAAGGATGGCAGTTTCTTTTCAGAGCTTACAAGACAGTGAGTGAGATCCTGACCAATTAATGGGAATTTTGCTGTTGATTTTATGGGTGCTGAACTAGCCTAATATTTCTAACAAAGTTTGCAGACAAGGGACAGATTAGCATGAAAGAATGATAGAATGCTATAGAAACATAGATGGCTAAAACTACATTAGATATTAATTAAATGGTTTTCTTTATTTGTTTGTTGCTTCAGAATTAAGTAGCAAAAATATCGTGCACGGAATTATTCCTAAACAGACATTTCTCTATCTAATGTTTTTGAAACCTAGGCCAGTGATGTTTTTATTATACACAGAATAGCAAAAACTCTTAGTCTTTTGGCTCATATTGAACATGTTGTGGTGGCAGGTGACCATGGGGCTTCAATGGAGGTCTGCATGTATTAAAATTAAGCTTAGGAATGAATAGTTGAATGATCAGGACATGTTTATATACACATACATACATGCATACACATACATACATATATATGTATACACATACATACATACATACATACATATATATATATATATTAAAAAGTTCTGATATATATAAAATGCAACATCATGTCAGCTGATGTTCTGGTGACCCAAATTGGTCTGTATGACTGCTTTAGCCTCTCCACTGGTGTCAAAGTCTCCTGATTTGTAAAAAGATCTAAGTACCAAAGAAGCACAGACTTCTAGGGTGAAAAGAAATACCTGAAGTAATTGCTACTCTGTGGTCTTAACTGTGTGCTCTTAAAAATAGGTGTTTACTAAAGAGGAAAAAGGAACAAAGAGAGCACTGGAAAGAATACCTTCCAGTCCTTCTCCACTCTCAACCTCTCTTCTACACACACTTCTTACCAATATTTAAACAAACATTAGAATATTAAGCAATTCACAGTTGAGAACTTGCATTTTCATTTTCTGCTCTAATATTGCAAAGAAAATGGTTTAGGCCTAGAGATCAGAGTTTTAAATGTTGATGTCATGTGAAAGTGCTTCATGCTGACTTCAGTAGCAAAATTTTGAAGTGTTCAGCTTCTGTTTGTTCATGTAAGCTGCAGAATACCAAAAACTCATCAGAGTTTTGCTGTTTAGCTACCCAACCTGGAGTTCTTCTGGAAATCTGACTCTGGTTTCTAATTGAGACGTAGCTTTAGGGGTGCCTTCATAATTCCAGTGAGAAAGGATATTTATTAATAGAGTTGGGTGAGATATAGAATAAAATATCAGATGGTACCAGAAAGTCTAGACTAAGCTTAAAATGTATTTTTAGAGACAGATCATCTATTCTGAAGTCTTTTATCAGATTTTAGACACCTCTCTGTTATACAGAAGTTGTATATATCTGAAATAAAGTGCATCTATCACTAACATTTTTTTTTTTTCTGAAAGTAAGCATTTACAAAGAAGTACAGTACAGCGTAATTCCACCTAGAAGGTAGAGATAGATAAAAAAAAATATTCATTCTGTTAGTCCACAGATCACAGTGGTATGCTCAGTAAGCCAGAAACGTGCATGTTTCATTAAAAATTCCATTACAGCAGTTGATCAGTCATTTGTCTCCATATAGAACTAAAACAATTATAACAGCATTCATTTCAGAGCAGATGGAGGATTTCCATAAATAGATTTTGTTAAATATGTATTGTAATAGTTGAGACATATTTTCACAGGAATGATTCTTAAATGTAATATAAAGATCTGAAATAATAGAATATCTAAAAATACTGATTTATATAATATTGATATCTTTTTGAAAGTATTTTTCTCCACTATCCTCTTATATTTTTTATTTGCAGGCCTTACTCCTTCAGATATTTATAAAGCTCTGAAACTTTAAGACCTTCAACAATTCTGATAGGAACAGAACAGTGCTGAGAGCTCTTTAAGACAGAAATAGACTGAAGTCTTTCTGTTTTTTCAACAATCTGCAGCTAGGTATCTAATTTTATAAACTTGAAAAACACGTAGACCTCCTGAATAAAGTTGTTCAAAGTCTAAAACATTTATTATTAAGGTAAAGAATGGATATCAAAAGGCTTGGTCAAGAGCAGGAATATTGTGCACCTGTATCCTAGATGCCTTGTAGGGTACATATGCATATATTTATATAAAATGTATATGTACCTAGCATATCTGTGTACATTTAGTCTGTAGCTCTTGAAAGGATAAAACAAGATTGTAAGTCAAGAGTGGTACTAATATTATATTGAAAATATTAGTGAATGGAAATTCCAAATATGTTTTCTTTTTCATAATGTTGACCACTTTGGATAAATATATATAGGATAGTAGGAGCGTATTGCATACTGTGCATGTATTTAGATTTAAAGCTGAATTTTAATGTAGAACTAAAAGAAACTAAGTATGCACTGAATGTAGATGGTCTTGATGGAATCATAAAATTAGAATTGTGATAAATGATAATTTCAACTCTTCTGTTTTAGAAAAAAATACATTGTCTGAGGCAAAATCTTTTTTTTTTTTAAAGACCAAAAAAAAAAAAAAGGGCAAAAAACATCATAACAACAACAAAGCACACTGCTTGCTTCTGTAGTTTTCTGACTTCCTCCCAGTGGGCTATTTATACATTTGAGTAATCTGCATGTACAGGCAAGTTAGCTGCAGGGATGCTCAATTTTTAGAATACTTTAGAGACAAAAATACTTAAGTTTTCATTCTTCACTAATGATGCTCCTGATTTTTTTCAAGGTCACAGATACCAGAAGCAGTGCTTGTATGAACAAATCCTGGTAGTGGCATTGCAGAGTACTCGGTCAAGAGGATGTCATCTGCTAGAATTTCACTCTAAAATGAAAAATTCATTTTTTCCTTTTGCTCTAGAAATTGAAATAAAAAATAAAATTGAAATTAAAAAAAAAAACAACAGACACAAAATACTGTGCAGCTTCAGGCAGGGTTCCTCTTTGGGGAAAATTATCAGTTATCTGCAGATTTTTGGTTATTTTATACTTGTCATCAGCATAATTGTAGTTTACAGAGTAGAGTTTTCAGGACTTTGTGTCTTCAGATGAAGATATTTGTTCTCAGTAGCCTCAGATAATGCTTGTTGTTTTGTGTTTCTTGTATTAACCTCCAACATTTAGAATCTGTATACAAATTGTTTGTGCTGAGTGTGAGAGCCGTGAGGTATCTTTTGATACATACCTATCGCAGTAGAAGTGTCTAGTGGTGTTGACTGTCTATGTCTAAGCAGCATTTAATCCCGTTTTTTGTATACTAGGGAATCTCTTTTCCTTGTGTCCTAAATAAGCCCATTATCATTCCCCCATTTCCTTTTAAAAAACGTTAAAGTTTTCCTGAGCTGTGCTTAGGGCATTAAAGATTTTTTTTTTCCTCAGATGCTGATTACTTTGTTAAGAGGTAAAGTGAATAGAAAGTGGCTTTTGCTGTTTAGAAAGGAAGTTTGCAATGGAATGTTCCTCTACATTTGTTTAAAAACTTTAGCATTGTGGTTTTTTTCCTTCTCTATTTTAAACTTCATTTTTTGAGAAGACAGTCTTCTAAAGGCACAGTTTTCTGCTTATGAAGAACTTGCTTCTGACAGGTTCTTGGCGATTCCAGGTAAAGTATTCACAGGTAGGCCAATAGTCATATACAGAAAGAAGAATGGAACTCACCCAACTGGTAAAGAGGATCCCTGGCTATACAGCACTCCTCAGGAAGCAGCATAGGTCCAGAAGATGTTCTCCTTTCAGTGTCTGGCCCTTACATGAGCCCATCATGTGGCTGGCCCGTGCCCCCTGGGCCAGCCACA
Organism: Pavo muticus; assembly: GCA_016647715.1. NCBI lineage: Eukaryota > Metazoa > Chordata > Aves > Galliformes > Phasianidae > Pavo > Pavo muticus. The sequence goes on along the minus strand of JACDJE010000023.1, from coordinate 3,228,256 downwards.
CTCCTTCACTAGGTAGGTGCTCAATCACCAGTTCAAGTCGTGACCTAACAGTTTCTCTACAGCATAGCAAAGCAGATTTTGTGTGGTAAAGATTAATTTTCCTTAAAGTGGGAGTCTTGTTTCTTCTCCTCTCCTTTTCTGCTCACAGAGGTGTAGGTGAACTTTTGTGTCAGTGCAAGTGCAAGTGGGGAAGGTATTTGGGCAGGGATGAGGATGAGGGGAAAAGGAAGGGGAAGGAGCAGGACCTTCTCATTTCAACTGTAGTGAAATGGGTGACAGCTTGCTCCTAACCACCTCCTTATCTCATCTGGACAAATCCCATTCCTAAGTTATATTATTTTTTCTTGCTGAATGCTTTCGCATTGAAGACTTTTCAGTGAGGCTGAAAGACATTTCAGCTGTTTCTCTATGTAGAGTTTACTATGCCTAGAATTTTCATAAAGGTAATATATTGGATTCTCTGTGCTATTTTTTTTTTTTTTTTTTTTTTTGTAATCAGCTAGTAACTATCACCTTGGATCCATAGAAAATCTATTCTCATTTTTCGTAAAGCATAGAAACAGGCCTAGTACTCTTAAATATATTTATCAATTGTAGGTGATAACAAAGAGAGGTAATGCACAAGGCCTCATGTCCAAAGCAGAGCTAAATCATGAGGTGTTTCCCTGTGTGCAAGTTAAGGGAAAAACTTAACGGAGGTTGAGGTTTCAGATCCACGGAGATTGAAGACAGCCTAAGTTTTGGTTGCTGCAATTTACTGCTTCTCTGGCAGTACCACTCTTGCAAAGTCTCAGTGAACCACTTTATGGAGAGCTGAACCACTTGAAAACTAATAACTGTTTTGAGGCAATTTTTTTCTTAAGCTTATTAGCTCCCTGAAGTGCAGCACTCCATGTTTGCCTCTGTGCTAGGACCCGTGGAAGAGCAGCTCCAATTTAGAATGAATTTGGGCACTGTGGAACTGCCACATAGGATAGCAGCTTTTTGTTTAGCCTGCAATAGTAAAACTGCAAATTTTTGCTAAGAGGGATAATTCCATTTTCTCCTCTCCTGTCCTCTCCTCTTCTGTCCTCTCCCTTTTCTTGTAGTGCATTTTGCACCTGTTTCCTCTCTCTTGTTTGCCTCAGATTTAATGGCTCTTTCGGCTTTAGGATAAACCAACTGTATGAGTTTCTGTAATGCAGCAATTTAGTGCTTCAGTGAGTTAGCTTTAAGTTGGCCTACATGGTCGAAGCAATTCATTAGATTTGATCCAAGTTAAGTGACAGGAGCATATAGCTAGTCAGGAGAAAGAATGGGACAGGACTTAGCTAACTTTGGCACCACATTCAGTGCAAGGGGATAAAGCACAGCACTTATTGTGCGAGGCAATCAGGCAACAGAAAGGACCAGACACATCTCCTACACAAAAACCTCTGGTGGCAAACTTGGGGAATTTTGAAGAGAGACATGTATGTGCTTTATTGTGCTTTATTACTTGTTTTGTTGTTTTGGGGATTAAATTGGGAAGAACATAATTTGGAGGCTTGTGCTGTGTTGTTTCTTTTTTTTTTTTTTTTTTTTTGGAGATGTCTCAAACTTTTGCAAATAATATAAATCAAGCAATCATTTTAGCTTTTGCCAATAATAAAAATGAAGTATATAGCAGTGGATTCTGTATTTCATTGAGTGATATCAGCTGATTTCATGCTAAAATCTATTTTCTGTCTTCCTAATTTAGGCTTCTCTGGCAAACTTGAAGTTTTAAAAATGAGTGGCTTTGATTTCCTTCCAGGTAGAAGTAAGTATGAGTTTGTTTGAAGGCCTGAATATAAAAATTATAGATATTTATGCATTTTCATTTGGTGCTTCATATTAAGGAGTTTTAAATATAATTCTTCAGCTGTGTAGCTGATGCTACAGAAGGCCTTCTTTGTCCAGAGTTGCCTTCTTTCAGTGAAAAGTTCTTCCCTGGAAATGAGTTAAGTTCTCTGATATTTCTCACAATTTTATGTGCTTTACTTTCAGCAAGTCATTTTGTCCACATCTGAAGTGCTAATATTTGAATATTTTCTGTTTATAAGAGACTTTATATCACTGCTATTATTGTTTTGTTATTTTACCCAGTAATACTTTACTTGTTTATCCAGGAAGATTTTCATTTTTTTCCAATAATACATGCGACAATCATGGCTACTGCGTTTTTGCTCTTAAAATATGCTATAGAATGTAAACCAAGACTTTAAGACTTAAACTTTGTGGAGCAAAGTACATGAAGCCTTATACTCTACTAGTAAAATGAGACTTGATTTTTTAAAAACAAATGCATTCTGACTGTCTCGGGATTTCTTGATCTGAAATGAAATAAATAAAAAAGTTTAACTACTATCGAACAAGTCTTTAGCATGATGCAGAATGGTATGGTCTTGTCCATGTCAGGGATTGTATGTGAAGTTTTTTAAAGTCTCTTCCTATGATTTACAATGCCTCTGCTAGATCTGTTAAGCCAGAACTTGACTGGACTGAATTCCTTGTTGTGGAACATAATTCTAGTATGATCTAAAGGCTCTAGTTATTGAGCTGTGACTCATTCATCAGTCTCAGTGGACAGGTCAATTGTATACAAAGGTGTGGCATGTAGGAGCAGCAATTACTTTGACTTCGTTGATTTTTTCACAGTCGCTTGTGTGGTGATGCTTTAGGTGAATCATTCAGTCTCATATTTAGACCTTCTAAATTTATCTAGGTCTTTGTTCCTTACTGGATGGCTTTTGCTTTGGGTTCAGCTTCTCTGTAATTTTTACTCCCATCTATAACATACAGATACCAATTTAACCTCTGATGGGACTGTAGGAGATTAAAACCTTAGCAGGTGTGAGGCATGTTGTGTTTGTGGCTATGTATCAGATTTCCTAGATGGGGAATCTGTAGAAGCTACAGAGACTCCTTGGATAGAAAAGTTGCTTTGGGGACCCCTTTACTTCCTGTAAGATGTCCTAGGGTTTTCTGATGTTTAAATAACAACAAAAAAGTAAAACTTCTGTTACTCCTAGACTTTAAAATTTAAACATGTTTGTAAATCTTGAGCCTGGACTAATATGTAGTTTATCAAATTAATTAAGAAAAATGAATAGACTAATGCACTAAAACTCTAATGAGCACATTTGCCTTTAATGGTGTTCACTTTCTCCTGTCTCTGAAAATATTGCATGTTCTTGTTGCTAGCTTTTAAGATCTCATGTCTTTGGCTGCTGGAAGGCTGTGCATTGCTGTTTTTCTGGAGTACTGATGGAAAGGTAATTGGATTTTTCTTTTTCCTACTGTGTTTATTCCCTATGTCTGTTTGTTACATACCTATTAATCACAGAGGCATTAATTGTTCTAGTTTAAATCTAGGACACTGAAAATTATGATCCCTGCCGTATAATGATTTGATTATGCATAGGTTGGTTCAAAAGTAATGCCTCCTATTTCTTTCCATGGAAACTACACCCAGCACAAAGAACACAATAACTCTATTTGATAGACCAAATTCTCAGCTTCAAAATGCTGTTTTTCAACATAGTCACCACCATTAGTTGTGCATTATTGCCAGCAATGAACAAGAGCGTGCATGCTGTTCTCGTAAAACTCTGCGCCAGCGGAGGTGACCTGCTGTCACTGTTGTCACTGCCACTGCCTCACTGTGCTCACAGCCACTGGTTGGTCTCCATATGTGTTCAGCAAGTGACAATGAATGTCAGTGGGTGCCATTTTTTATTCATGGAGGAATTCAGTTCCACACTTTTGTGTCATACACTTCCATGTCAGACACCATTCTGTCAGACTGCCCCCCTACTGCCATCTATCGCACAGTCACAAAATGTAACGGAATATTTGCAGGAAGGTTCAAGCTCTACTGCCATACGCAACAACATCCACCTCTGGCTTGTGTGCCAGCGTAATAAAACAGGAGGTGTTTCTTTTGGAGTAGCCCTTGTAAATGCTGAGGTGTGTGAAGAAATAAAAGTGGCTCTGGGTTAGCATGTTCTCAAAGTTGTAGTGGAAACTTTTAATAAAATATAAAACTCTTCCTGTCATTTGATATGGACATACGACATTTTCCGAATTATCTCTTTATTTCTTTTTAATATTATATTATAAAATGTTTTAATTTATGTTTGAGTGATTCAAACCAACCATTCTTTCTAGAAACATTCAGATGCCTTCCTGTAGAATATTAGCTGTACATTATTGTGAACAAAATGTTGAAACATTGAACATCTTCAGGTAAAAATCTCTTTTTCCTTAAAACATGTTTACTAAGCTACTGAATCTATGCGCCCATATAATTGTGTTCCACTCCATTAGAATAAAGGGTTTATGTCAGTTATAAAAGTGCAAAAATAGGTGGTTTAAAGTGATGTCACTCGGCTTATCAGTCAGCAGATTTTTTTGTGACTATCTGGTTACAAATGTTGATGTTCTTAACCTAGTGCTCTCTAAATAAGTTATACAGAGACTATTAGTTCTTCACTCAACCGGTAAGGATTTAAACAGTACATAAGGGGGACTATATAATTAACAGTAAAAATATATAGATATTTCTTTATCTTTTCATGTTTCCCCTTTCATACAAGTTATTTAAAAAAACAAGGGTGTGTATTGCACTTTGATTGTATTACCTCATTTCTAAGATGGTTCATTCTCAAGCTCTTTTTTTTTTNAAAAAACATCATAACAACAACAAAGCACACTGCTTGCTTCTGTAGTTTTCTGACTTCCTCCCAGTGGGCTATTTATACATTTGAGTAATCTGCATGTACAGGCAAGTTAGCTGCAGGGATGCTCAATTTTTAGAATACTTTAGAGACAAAAATACTTAAGTTTTCATTCTTCACTAATGATGCTCCTGATTTTTTTCAAGGTCACAGATACCAGAAGCAGTGCTTGTATGAACAAATCCTGGTAGTGGCATTGCAGAGTACTCGGTCAAGAGGATGTCATCTGCTAGAATTTCACTCTAAAATGAAAAATTCATTTTTTCCTTTTGCTCTAGAAATTGAAATAAAAAATAAAATTGAAATTAAAAAAAAAAACAACAGACACAAAATACTGTGCAGCTTCAGGCAGGGTTCCTCTTTGGGGAAAATTATCAGTTATCTGCAGATTTTTGGTTATTTTATACTTGTCATCAGCATAATTGTAGTTTACAGATTAGAGTTTTCAGGACTTTGTGTCTTCAGATGAAGATATTTGTTCTCAGTAGCCTCAGATAATGCTTGTTGTTTTGTGTTTTTTGTATTAACCTCCAACATTTAGAATCTGTATACAAATTGTTTGTGCTGAGTGTGAGAGCCGTGAGGTATCTTTTGATACATACCTATCGCAGTAGAAGTGTCTAGTGGTGTTGACTGTCTATGTCTAAGCAGCATTTAATCCCGTTTTTTGTATACTAGGGAATCTCTTTTCTTTGTGTCCTAAATAAGCCCATTATCATTCCCCCATTTCCTTTTAAAAAACGTTAAAGTTTTCCTGAGCTGTGCTTAGGGCATTAAAGATTTTTTTTTTCCTCAGATGCTGATTACTTTGTTAAGAGGTAAAGTGAATAGAAAGTGGCTTTTGCTGTTTAGAAAGGAAGTTTGCAATGGAATGTTCCTCTACATTTGTTTAAAAACTTTAGCATTGTGGTTTTTTTCCTTCTCTATTTTAAACTTCATTTTTTGAGAAGACAGTCTTCTAAAGGCACAGTTTTCTGCTTATGAAGAACTTGCTTCTGACAGGTTCTTGGCGATTCCAGGTAAAGTATTCACAGGTAGGCCAATAGTCATATACAGAAAGAAGAATGGAACTCACCCAACTGGTAAAGAGGATCCCTGGCTATACAGCACTCCTCAGGAAGCAGCATAGGTCCAGAAGATGTTCTCCTTTCAGTGTCTGGCCCTTACATGAGCCCATCATGTGGCTGGCCCGTGCCCCCTGGGCCAGCCACACTCCTTCACTAGGTAGGTGCTCAATCACCAGTTCAAGTCGTGACCTAACAGTTTCTCTACAGCATAGCAAAGCAGATTTTGTGTGGTAAAGATTAATTTTCCTTAAAGTGGGAGTCTTGTTTCTTCTCCTCTCCTTTTCTGCTCACAGAGGTGTAGGTGAACTTTTGTGTCAGTGCAAGTGCAAGTGGGGAAGGTATTTGGGCAGGGATGAGGATGAGGGGAAAAGGAAGGGGAAGGAGCAGGACCTTCTCATTTCAACTGTAGTGAAATGGGTGACAGCTTGCTCCTAACCACCTCCTTATCTCATCTGGACAAATCCCATTCCTAAGTTATATTATTTTTTCTTGCTGAATGCTTTCGCATTGAAGACTTTTCAGTGAGGCTGAAAGACATTTCAGCTGTTTCTCTATGTAGAGTTTACTATGCCTAGAATTTTCATAAAGGTAATATATTGGATTCTCTGTGCTATTTTTTTTTTNTTTTTTTCTGATTCATCTGAACAAGGGGGATACAAAAGATGTTTGTCATTCTCCTAGGATTTTTTCTAATGCTATTTTGCACATGAATCACTCAAACACTTTTGCCTTAACCTTCTACCCTCTGCGTGTCTGCACTGATAAAGCACAAAGGTTGCCTGCATTTTCAAAACTAGCTTGGAATCTTGTTAAGGGTATATGCTACCAAATGGGTTTCCTAAGCAACTCTCTCACTAGGACATCACTTAAGAGATAATTTTATTATCTATTGAGATTTTTACTCTATAATGTAAGATTATAAGATATCACCAATTTAGAATCACATGGCAGGTTATCACTGTTTCACCGAGTCAATACTGTACCATGATATGTTGATATGTTTTGTTAAATATGAATTTGTATTTTTTACTAAATAATATTTTTTTCAGAAAAGAATTTGTTTTGATCTGGATATGTCAAGAAAGATTGCATCATTTATATTGGTAGTTTATTGGTACATTTCTGTCCTTTAAGTATCTACTTTGAATTGTGCAATTTCATCCTTCAGATGATTCTTGTTATTTTTCAGTGTAATTTTGAAGATTTCTTCTTACCTAAATCCAGAAACTCATTTGCTTTACTCATGACCCTCCAATCCCAAAAGGATTTTAACCAATATTTTTGTGTAAAAAAGATGTGTGAAAATACTTGAAGTTTAAAGATATTTAGACACTACAGAAGTCAGAACATTCACTGCTCGGCACCTTTCTTCTGCAACAGCAATTCAAACAGCTTTTCAACTAGCTCTTCAGAAGCACAGCTATTCTTAACATTTTTAAGCCAGGGACAGTATAGCAGACCTGTATAATGACACTGAAGTTCAGAAGCACATCATGTACCAAACATTGGAGGAATCCCATTAAAATGCAATTGACAACATAGCAGCTGTACACTAAAAGAAATGTGCCTACTTGTCTGAGTAGTCCTGATCTTCTCAAGTGGAAAAGCTGGTGTGTTGTGGGATGTGAAGGCATTAAATTTCTTGATAGCCTTTCATTTTTTAATTATAGCATTGGAGATACTGTGGAGAACTCTGTCCACAATGCACAGATCAAGATACTATGAAGGGACATAATGAATGGAAAAATTGCTACCAACGTTTTTACTTTTCTGAATATAAACTATCATGGGATTTCTCTAGTGTTTGTGCTGAGTATGGCATTCTGGCACTTTCACTTATGAAGTTTCTTTCACCCATGAAAACAATTCTAGGATGGCAGAGTACAGTCCATTTCTCTATTTGTTCCCTAATTGTTGTTCTACATTCTGTTAATGGTCTAAGTTCTGCAGTACAAACTAAATAAATAATAACACACTAACCCCTGATATAAGATGTAAGAGTATATCCTTGTAAGATTCTTTCTTATTAGCTTAGTGGTAAAAAGTTCAATGCCATAGACAAAATTTGGAGGCTAGAGTCAGGCGATTTTGTAAGCCTTATACAGTTTGATGCAATGATTGTCTTGTCCAGAATCTGTGATAGCTAGTATTGGATTTGGTAGTGAGGATGCAGACCAGTTCTGCCAAAAGGCTCTCAACCATACTTCAAAGTGTTTTTCACCTGGTAGGAGGAAATCATATAGGAAGAAATTTCTTTTCTATTTCACTGAGGAAAAAAAGCGTTTTTTGTGCTGACCTCCCTCAGTGATGCATTGATATCTCCCATGATTTGGAACTCTACTAGCAGGTCTTATTAGTAAGGTGAAAAAATGTTAGGTCATGGATATTCAGAGATGTGAGAGATTAGCAAGCTTAAAAAGTAGTAATCAGTACTAGATGCAATATTACTTTGAAGTATGAATCAATGCTGTTAAAAACTAGCACAGAATTTACTTTTTCCAATTATTTGTACCAGAAGTTATGTCTTAAGCAATAGCAAATGGCACCTCTCAATTCCAGATCGCTGGGTTGAATCTTACTCAGATGAGCTGCAGAAAGAATTCAGTCTTCATAGTGGCTGAGTAGTGGCTTATATCAAAGGAATTGTTCATAGCTAAGAGTTGGTAATAATAAGTCATAGAGTCATTATTAACATCCTTACTAGCACTGTTTTCCAAAAGCCAAATTGTGAGTGTGCAATGGGAATGAGTTACATTGACCTGTAAAGTTTCTTCCTCCAGACTTATTCTTCCATATGAATTGCTCTGTTGTAGTTCTCACAGACATAAATAATATGATTCTAACCTTGTAGTCTTTAACATGATAATGGAAATTAAATACCGTAGAGTACAGCAAAGCTTTGGATTTCTTCCTATATCTTCAGTCTTATACATTAGGTATTTTATTAAGAACTTAATGTATCATGTTTACACATAAGAAGTTAAGCAAAAGTTCTTTGCAAGCAATGTATGAAGTAATTTCTTTATAGGCTTTCTGAAATTATCTGAGAGGTTAGCCATTTGCAGCTATGTTCCTTCCCTAATATTTTGCAAGAATAAGAATAAGATTTTATTACTGCTATTATTATTTGCAAGAATAAGATTTATTATTTTTAAGGGGTTGCAATTGGAGCTGAATCTTTATTGATGTTAACAGAAATGAGAAGGTGACCTGAATAGCCATAAAATTCCTCTAGAATGCCTTGCCAGAGAAGTCAATGCAGGTGAGCTCTGTGCTGCTGTCATCTGACCCGGCAAATGCTTGTAGTCATGTTGTCAGAAGATGCTGTCTTCTTTCTTAAAGAGAGTCTGAAATTTTCTGCCTGAAGAAGTCGAGCCTTGCAGATATTTCTCTAATGGTAAGGCAAGTGTAATCTCCTGTGGATTACTTTCATTTGCTTCACTTTGTAGTATGCATATTTGATATAATGACACTATTTTCTTACTTTGATCAGTACCATTTATCAGTATGAAGGTGGTGCATATCCATTACTACATCTGTTAAATAATCAGATTAACCTTACCTTCTGTCTTGAAGTAAGCTTTCTCCTTAGAGGGGAAAATACTTCTCTGGGAAGTTTGATCCAAGAGAAGAAAACTGCATTCCAATTGCATCCTGTTTCTTGCAGCATGTATATATAAAGACACTGTCAGATTACAGCTGTGAGAATGCACCTCTTTGAAGGTGCACTCTAAATTTATATAATCTTTTATACACTTTGTCTTGTAACTTTGTATATACACATACATGCATATATATATATATATATATATATTCAGCCACAATTTCTAATGGCCTTAATATACAGCTTTCAAACTCTGTTCACATTCTGAAATCAGCAGGACACTTTTCTTATAGAGTTATTACAGCTTGCAGAATGTTATCACTGATTTGCTGGCTTTTGGCAAATTGCATGGCCTCTTCCTTATTTTCTTTTGTCGACAGTTTACGGGCTGGTTCGGCCCGGTTCTGTGACCAGCTGGGCGGAGGGATTTCGCAAAATCTGCGCCTCCGAAAAAGGGAAACAGGGGACCCCAAAATAATTAAAAACAGTGACAACGATCTGAGGAGAAACAAACTAATTTACTAAATANAAGGGAAAAACTTAACGGAGGTTGAGGTTTCAGATCCACGGAGATTGAAGACAGCCTAAGTTTTGGTTGCTGCAATTTACTGCTTCTCTGGCAGTACCACTCTTGCAAAGTCTCAGTGAACCACTTTATGGAGAGCTGAACCACTTGAAAACTAATAACTGTTTTGAGGCAATTTTTTTCTTAAGCTTATTAGCTCCCTGAAGTGCAGCACTCCATGTTTGCCTCTGTGCTAGGACCCGTGGAAGAGCAGCTCCAATTTAGAATGAATTTGGGCACTGTGGAACTGCCACATAGGATAGCAGCTTTTTGTTTAGCCTGCAATAGTAAAACTGCAAATTTTTGCTAAGAGGGATAATTCCATTTTCTCCTCTCCTGTCCTCTCCTCTTCTGTCCTCTCCCTTTTCTTGTAGTGCATTTTGCACCTGTTTCCTCTCTCTTGTTTGCCTCAGATTTAATGGCTCTTTCGGCTTTAGGATAAACCAACTGTATGAGTTTCTGTAATGCAGCAATTTAGTGCTTCAGTGAGTTAGCTTTAAGTTGGCCTACATAGTCGAAGCAATTCATTAGATTTGATCCAAGTTAAGTGACAGGAGCATATAGCTAGTCAGGAGAAAGAATGGGACAGGACTTAGCTAACTTTGGCACCACATTCAGTGCAAGGGGATAAAGCACAGCACTTATTGTGCGAGGCAATCAGGCAACAGAAAGGACCAGACACATCTCCTACACAAAAACCTCTGGTGGCAAACTTTGGGAATTTTGAAGAGAGACATGTATGTGCTTTATTGTGCTTTATTACTTGTTTTGTTGTTTTGGGGATTAAATTGGGAAGAACATAATTTGGAGGCTTGTGCTGTGTTGTTCCTTTTTTTTTTTTTTTTTTTTTGGAGATGTCTCAAACTTTTGCAAATAATATAAATCAAGCAATCATTTTAGCTTTTGCCAATAATAAAAATGAAGTATATAGCAGTGGATTCTGTATTTCATTGAGTGATATCAGCTGATTTCATGCTAAAATCTATTTTCTGTCTTCCTAATTTAGGCTTCTCTGGCAAACTTGAAGTTTTAAAAATGAGTGGCTTTGATTTCCTTCCAGGTAGAAGTAAGTATGAGTTTGTTTGAAGGCCTGAATATAAAAATTATAGATATTTATGCATTTTCATTTGGTGCTTCATATTAAGGAGTTTTAAATATAATTCTTCAGCTGTGTAGCTGATGCTACAGAAGGCCTTCTTTGTCCAGAGTTGCCTTCTTTCAGTGAAAAGTTCTTCCCTGGAAATGAGTTAAGTTCTCTGATATTTCTCACAATTTTATGTGCTTTACTTTCAGCAAGTCATTTTGTCCACATCTGAAGTGCTAATATTTGAATATTTTCTGTTTATAAGAGACTTTATATCACTGCTATTATTGTTTTGTTATTTTACCCAGTAATACTTTACTTGTTTATCCAGGAAGATTTTCATTTTTTTCCAATAATACATGCGACAATCATGGCTACTGCGTTTTTGCTCTTAAAATATGCTATAGAATGTAAACCAAGACTTTAAGACTTAAACTTTGTGGAGCAAAGTACATGAAGCCTTATACTCTACTAGTAAAATGAGACTTGATTTTTTAAAAACAAATGCATTCTGACTGTCTCGGGATTTCTTGATCTGAAATGAAATAAATAAAAAAGTTTAACTACTATCGAACAAGTCTTTAGCATGATGCAGAATGGTATGGTCTTGTCCATGTCAGGGATTGTATGTGAAGTTTTTTAAAGTCTCTTCCTATGATTTACAATGCCTCTGCTAGATCTGTTAAGCCAGAACTTGACTGGACTGAATTCCTTGTTGTGGAACATAATTCTAGTATGATCTAAAGGCTCTAGTTATTGAGCTGTGACTCATTCATCAGTCTCAGTGGACAGGTCAATTGTATACAAAGGTGTGGCATGTAGGAGCAGCAATTACTTTGACTTCGTTGATTTTTTCACAGTCGCTTGTGTGGTGATGCTTTAGGTGAATCATTCAGTCTCATATTTAGACCTTCTAAATTTATCTAGGTCTTTGTTCCTTACTGGATGGCTTTTGCTTTGGGTTCAGCTTCTCTGTAATTTTTACTCCCATCTATAACATACAGATACCAATTTAACCTCTGATGGGACTGTAGGAGATTAAAACCTTAGCAGGTGTGAGGCATGTTGTGTTTGTGGCTATGTATCAGATTTCCTAGATGGGGAATCTGTAGAAGCTACAGAGACTCCTTGGATAGAAAAGTTGCTTTGGGGACCCCTTTACTTCCTGTAAGATGTCCTAGGGTTTTCTGATGTTTAAATAACAACAAAAAAGTAAAACTTCTGTTACTCCTAGACTTTAAAATTTAAACATGTTTGTAAATCTTGAGCCTGGACTAATATGTAGTTTATCAAATTAATTAAGAAAAATGAATAGACTAATGCACTAAAACTCTAATGAGCACATTTGCCTTTAATGGTGTTCACTTTCTCCTGTCTCTGAAAATATTGCATGTTCTTGTTGCTAGCTTTTAAGATCTCATGTCTTTGGCTGCTGGAAGGCTGTGCATTGCTGTTTTTCTGGAGTACTGATGGAAAGGTAATTGGATTTTTCTTTTTCCTACTGTGTTTATTCCCTATGTCTGTTTGTTACATACCTATTAATCACAGAGGCATTAATTGTTCTAGTTTAAATCTAGGACACTGAAAATTATGATCCCTGCCGTATAATGATTTGATTATGCATAGGTTGGTTCAAAAGTAATGCCTCCTATTTCTTTCCATGGAAACTACACCCAGCACAAAGAACACAATAACTCTATTTGATAGACCAAATTCTCAGCTTCAAAATGCTGTTTTTCAACATAGTCACCACCATTAGTTGTGCATTATTGCCAGCAATGAACAAGAGCGTGCATGCTGTTCTCGTAAAACTCTGCGCCAGCGGAGGTGACCTGCTGTCACTGTTGTCACTGCCACTGCCTCACTGTGCTCACAGCCACTGGTTGGTCTCCATATGTGTTCAGCAAGTGACAATGAATGTCAGTGGGTGCCATTTTTTATTCATGGAGGAATTCAGTTCCACACTTTTGTGTCATACACTTCCATGTCAGACACCATTCTGTCAGACTGCCCCCCTACTGCCATCTATCGCACAGTCACAAAATGTAACGGAATATTTGCAGGAAGGTTCAAGCTCTACTGCCATACGCAACAACATCCACCTCTGGCTTGTGTGCCAGCGTAATAAAACAGGAGGTGTTTCTTTTGGAGTAGCCCTTGTAAATGCTGAGGTGTGTGAAGAAATAAAAGTGGCTCGGGGTTAGCATGTTCTCAAAGTTGTAGTGGAAACTTTTAATAAAATATAAAACTCTTCCTGTCATTTGATATGGACATACGACATTTTCCGAATTATCTCTTTATTTCTTTTTAATATTATATTATAAAATGTTTTAATTTATGTTTGAGTGATTCAAACCAACCATTCTTTCTAGAAACATTCAGATGCCTTCCTGTAGAATATTAGCTGTACATTATTGTGAACAAAATGTTGAAACATTGAACATCTTCAGGTAAAAATCTCTTTTTCCTTAAAACATGTTTACTAAGCTACTGAATCTATGCGCCCATATAATTGTGTTCCACTCCATTAGAATAAAGGGTTTATGTCAGTTATAAAAGTGCAAAAATAGGTGGTTTAAAGTGATGTCACTCGGCTTATCAGTCAGCAGATTTTTTTGTGACTATCTGGTTACAAATGTTGATGTTCTTAACCTAGTGCTCTCTAAATAAGTTATACAGAGACTATTAGTTCTTCACTCAACCGGTAAGGATTTAAACAGTACATAAGGGGGACTATATAATTAACAGTAAAAATATATAGATATTTCTTTATCTTTTCATGTTTCCCCTTTCATACAAGTTATTTAAAAAAACAAGGGTGTGTATTGCACTTTGATTGTATTACCTCATTTCTAAGATGGTTCATTCTCAAGCTCTTTTTTTTTTTTTTTGAGTGATAGGGCATAACTAATGTTGTCCACTGATCTGCACTTGTAATTATTACACTGTTTTCATTATTGTATTGCATTATCTGCACATTTGCTTAGTATATTCCTTCCAACATTTTATGAATTGAAAGAAAATTTTGCCTCCATTACTAGTCTTTCTGAGTTAACAATTTAATACAGAACTATGTGCTGTGCAATTAATTCAGTTATTTTTGTACTTCTGAACTTGTGACCAAATCTGGAATTTGAAAACAATTCCATTAGATGATAGATTAAAAAAAAATGAAAACAAACAAACAAAAAAAAATAGAAGCCCATTTATGATTTTGGATAGCGTTTTTCTTCAGGCAGAAAACATTAATTGCTGGTAGGTTTTAACTTGACAAGAAAAACTAAAGACTCTGAGGTGTGCCTGTTTTGAGTAAGTTACTAGAATAGCATTTAAAGTGAGATGTACGTAGAACATTATAGTTAACAGTCTATATTTTTTCAACAAGAAGTTGTAGGTTCTGGTATGAATTTTGAGAAGTCCACTTAGAGTTTTACAGGTAGATTACAGACTTTTTGATCACTGAAACATACTTAATATTTTAAATATTTTATAGCAAGCTCTACCATCATCTTGAAGCCCACTCTCTTAGAAGTACAAATCTAATTTCCTTTGAGGATGTATGTAATAGAAATAACATCCTACTCACTTTTTTACACATATATAGTTTTTAGAAAAGTGAGTAAACATTTTTATTGCTTCCCATGAAGGCTAATTCTCCATTAAGCACATTAATGAAGAAGGTAGGGGCCATGTAATAAAGGTATCATAAAAAAACACCACTGTGAATTTTCCTAGTCTCTTCCCAAAAACCACAATTTTCTGAAGATTATAGGATATATATGGTCTTTCTCATAAGAGTGCTGATTATTTCTGACTGTTGTTGTTTTATTCCTGCATTTTATGTATTTTACATATACTGTAGTTCTTTTATAATTGAATTTATTAAGTAACATTCTTAAAGGGAACAATATTTCAGGGCAATTGAGAGTGTAATGTTTAAGTTCATTAATTCAGTTGCTGTGTGAGAAAAGTGAAACTGGTATGTGAAGATGAATCTTGAAGGCCTTCCCAAGGAGAAATGATCTTATAAGGTGTTTCAAAAATAATAAAACCTGTCACCAGATGATTAGTTTGACTTTGAAAGTGATGCTATTGAGTTATTGCAGGAGAATATAGCCAGAAGTACTTAAGCAGGTCAGTGCTTTTCTGTATCTATATTTTAAGAATAAGGCCTTATTTGAGTGCTGAAATATTCCAAATTGAATTGGGAAGTTGTGTGAAATGCTTGAAAATTAAAAAATGAAGTACAAATATCTGCTTATTGCAAACATATGAATGGAAAATGATTGCAAATTTACATGCAAACTTTCACACAAAAAATATGGTTTTAACCTACCTTTTCTAATTTGCAGTGCTTAATAATTGTTTTTCAAATTAAAAATTGTGAATTTTTTAATTTGAATGTGTAAGCCTTGCATGTGTAGGCTTAAACAGAACAGATATTTTTTTAAACTGTGTCTCATCTAACTGTTGTCTGAATTTCTCACTTGTATTGCAGAAGTTCTCAGCCCACAGGAAATCTGAGCATGGATTTTATAAGTAAAAGCAAATTAAACAAGCAGTACAAAAGTTATGGAAATTTTTAAGTTTGGCATCTCCCACGGTTTGCTCTCCTCTTCCTTATTTAGTTATTTATTCATTTATTGATTTACCTTTTGGCCTTGATGTCATATTTCCTATTTTCAAATGCTAATATTTCCTGTTAATTCTAAGTAAGTCTTTCTGTCAATAGAGATAGGCTAACAGGCCTGTGAAATCAGGGGAGAAATTCCTCCGCTTTCCCTTTGAAAGCTAAAATACTGTGACGAAGTCCGGCATGGCTGGAGCCTATTAGCAGGGCAGCTAGCTTGTGGTGAAAGCAGTGCACCCCGAAATGTCAGGCAGCAGGGCTGTTGCCGAGAGCTAATTAGGAGCAATTAGCAGGTCTCCCCGCTGGGCAGATCGCTGTTACCTTTCTCCTCCATACCCTTTCCGCTGCTGTCGTTGCAGAGAAGCGAGTTGTGGCAGCGATGCTTCTCAGAGTGCGTGCGTGTGTGTGTGTGTGTGTGTGTGTGTGTGTGTGTGTCCGTGCGGGCGCGCTGCGCCCCGGCCCCCTCCCCGCCCCGCCGCATTGTGGAGGGAGGGACCGCGGCCCGCAGCCGCCTCCGCCGCTGTGCGGGGCCGGCAGCTGTCCGAGGTGCTGAGCCGTGCGGGACCCAGAGCCGTCCGAGGTGCTGAGCATTGCGGGAGTTGCAGCTGTCCGAGGTGCTGAGCAGTGCGGGGCCGGCAGTTGTCCGAGGTGCTGAGCAGCGCCGCGCCCGGGCGGCATCATGGTGTTTGCTCCAGGTAAGGGCAGCCGCTTCGGGTGCCTACCCCAGGGAGACCAGCGGGAAGTCCCTGGCCGTTCTGGAGAGTCTGCTCCGGGGTCTATGGGGGAGGGAGTACCAGCTGGACCAGTCCTACTGCTGGGCAGAGATAGGCGGTTTCATAGGGAGGGACTCAGCTGAAGGCTATAAGGGTCACCCCTATGGTTTCCGTCAGGGAGAGGAACCTTACATGTGCAGGTGTGCAAAGGGCTTTGCACATTAGACTGCACAAAAGAAGGGTCAGGAAGGGGAATGGGGCCTTGCAGTGCCTGGGGAGTGAGTGCCCCCAGCACTCACACTGGTGGCTGTCAATGAAACAAGCTGTGAATCTCAGGAGTTATTTTACAAAATTTCACCATCACCACTCCCCCTCTCCCTTACTCCCCTCAAAATGTTAGAATGGAAGAGTACAGAAAGTTTGTTCAGGCCAGTTGTTACTGGAACAAAATTGAAGACTTCAGCAGAATCTCATGTGACACCTCACTCCACAAGGGAGTTTTGCTACATGGTATAGCTATACTACACCACCAAGAAAGAAACTGCAGAGAACCTGCATTCTCTGGACGTAATACATTCTTGCTTGCAAGTCGGCAATTTGTTGTTCAGGAATGGATGAGAGGCCTGGTAGCTCTCAGATATTATAGTCATGCATAACATTTCTGTAGTGAAATGACTTGCAATTCATTTCTTTAAAAATGCATAGCTGTCAGTAAAATAGTGGGTCAATAGAAAAGGGAAAGTGAGTGCTGCAACTTGACAATGAAGAATTATTGAAACCTTTGTTTTGCAAAGCTTACAGAAGTTTTCCTTTCCTTTGAAATTTCATGTCTCATCTGTGAAGGGGTAAGAATCCAAAACTTTTACACCTTCATTAAAAAAAATATCTTGGGGTTCACTTTCCTAAGTGAACAACTAAAAGGCTAACCTTTTGGGAGATTAATATTCCTCTTCAATAATCAGAAGTTCATTTTGCTTCTCATACTGCCAAGTTGTGGACTAACATACTGTTTTCCCACAGAGTCTGTCCTGAAGTTGGGATCAAGTTGTTTATCTCAATAGAACCAGCCACTGTTTTATGTAGTACACCTTTCAGTATTAGTGGCTTTTTTCTGAATTCCTTTTATCTGACAGTCTGTCACCACTAACCAAACTCATTTTTTAAATGCACTATGGGACTGGAATACTGCAGGATGAGATTACCTCTAAAATAATATCAACACGTCGGCTTTTTTCATCCCCAAAGACCGACAATTATTAAAATCCAAATCTCATTAATAGCTGCATAAATTGTTCTTTTCACAACCCTAATCAATAAAGAAAAAAATCTGTCTTGTATAATCATTCTTCTCAGCCTATTTTTACATAAAGAAAAGCCCTTGGTTTCCTTGCAAATGTCATAATATACATGGGGTAACTAAATAGGAATTTGTAGAAGAGATGATAAAACAATCAGAGAGGTTTGACAATCTACAGAGCAAGCCTGAGTAGATTTCATTTTTGCTGATCGCTTTTCTTCACTGTCAGTCAGCCTTACCCTGGCATTCTCTCTTGTCTCTATATGTGTATATTTTAAAAATCAGGGGTTTGTACATCTTTAACATCTTCATAGTAGCTATAGATGTGGCTATATTACATAGGAATTCTATACATTTACTAAGAAGTTGAGTTTCATTTTCTTGTCTTAACTTTCTGATTTTATCTTATTGTTATGAATGACCTGATTTCAATTTCATTTATTTGTTTCTCATGGTCTGGGGGGGTGGGACAGGGTGAAGGAGAAAAAGATTTGTCTATTTATAAATGGTTGTACATTATATCCTTTAGGCTCAGAATGATAAACATGCTTCAAGAAGGGGAAAAATACAGACGCACAAACACACACACATGCACACAAAGAAAACAAGCTAAAAAAAAATCTCTTCAAGGAGAAGTTTGTTTAGCTGAAGACAAAGGTAATTATTTGCATGTCAACAAGATGAGGCTTTACATTATTGAAGAGCATTAGCTTAATGTGTTATGTTCGTAAACTGGTAAGTAGAAAAAGCCTACCAAATTAAAATATATGTTTTTAAAGGTGAAGACAACTACCTATTGACTGAAGAGAGATTTTACTTTTAATCTTCAACTCTTTTCCCTAGCTCTTACAATCAGCTGCTAAAAAACAACAAACAAACAAACAAACAAACAAACAAAAAGCAACAAAAAAATCCAACAACTTTAGACCAAACTAAACCAAAACCACAGGCTTCATTATTATTGAAATAGATTTGTAAAAAAATATTACATAAAGATCATTATTTTACTAAAGAAAAATAGACATTCTTGCTCATTCTGTCTTGTTCTGGCAAGCATGTTGCTGTTTACAGGTGTGCAAAAAGCTACTATTCATATCTGATCTTTCTTCACACCCAATTTTCACTAACTTTGACTCTTGGCTTAAATTGCTGTATAATCTGCTGGAGAAAAGAACTAAGAAGGACATTTTTTCCTTGTATGATTTAATCTGACTGGGGCTTCATTGTACTTTGTTGTGGAGGTTAACTTATGGTAGGTTCGGATAGGAAATGAAATGCCAACACTATGAGATTCTACCTAGAGAATTCCCACATGATATAGCTGTTTATAATGCTACCGTTATAATAGGAGATGATCCATGTAATGGAAATGTAGACAAACTCTTACTTTGCAATGTTTAGCTGATTTACTTTTCCTGAATTTAATTGCTTCAGGCAGAATTAGGCAAGAAAGCTTTACTTATCATCAAGTGTAAGGATGGAGATATGCACAGGACTGCAGTATGGAAACATGATGTTTCAAGTCTTTGGTTTAGGCCATAAAGAAGTTGTTGAAGTGAAAGGTTTTCTTAGGAGACTTCAGAAGATAATAGATTCTGAACTTTAAAAATAAAAATAATAATTGTCCCATTAGCATATAAAGGATTGATATTTGTAAATAATTCTACAACTTATTGCAAGGTAATAAATGAAGAGTTATTAAAACATTTTTTTTTTCTAAAGCATCAGGAAAAATCATGAAGAGATGACTTTTGAATGCAGCAAGCAAGCCCTATCATTAGTTTGGAAAGAAGAGGTCACTTCCAATATCAGGCCATCTATCAATAATATCAATATCTATCAATCATTTTAAATGTTCCTAATCAACATTATGCTGCTTTCTTTTCAAATTACTTCCAGTTACTTAAAAAAAAAAAAAAAANCCTTAGCTGTATCTTATTAACGCTTGATTTGAGTAGCTAAATACCAAATGCTTAGACAGCTGGGGAGATATCTGCATTTTACCTTGTTGGTAATGGTATTAGTATGTGATCCTTAAAATGCCTTATTAATTCTATTGGCACTCAAAGTTCTGCCTTTATTCATGTCCACAACAGTCTGTATCTCAGCAAAGTGGAGCAGTTTGATAGACATTTTCCAGTTCAGTCCCTTTGGGATACTTGCATGAGTCATTGCTGCTTTCCTTAGTCAGTCCCTCTCTTCTAAGTGCAGCATATCAATAAAGAAGTGAGCTTCCAGCTTTGTGCTGGCTGTTTCCTTTGAAATGAATAGCTGGAAGAAAGGGGGAATAATGGTAACAGCCTTCTAGACACTGCTGTTTACTCCTTCAGGAAGTGAAAAAGTTGAGTTTAATGGCAGCTTCACCAGATGGAGTCACAAAATCACAGAATGGTTGAAGTTGGAAATGACTTGTGGAGGTCATCTGGTCCAACACCCCCTTCAAGCAGGCCACCCAGAGCAGGGTGCCCAGGCCTATGTCTCAGCAGCTTTTGATGATCTCTGTGGGAGAAAATTCCACAGCCTCTCTGGGCAGCCTGTGCCAGTGCTTCATTACTTGCACAGCACGGAAGTGCTTCCTGGTGTTCGGAGTGAGCCTCCTGTGTGCCAGTTTGTGTCCACTGCCTCTTGTTCTGTCACTGGGCACCACTGAAAAGAGCCTAGCTCCATCCTATTTTCACTCTCCAGGTGTTTATAGACATTTTTGAGATCCTGCTGAGCCTCCTTCAGGCCGGACAGTTCCAGCTTTCAGCCTCTCAACTTTCTCATTAAGAGAGATGCTCCAGTCCTTCATCATCTTTTTGGCCCTTTGCTGGACTCAATCCTATGTGCTTATGTCTCTACTGCATGAGGAAGGGTGAGGCAGAACTGGATACTGTACCCCAGAAGTGGTCTCACCGTGCTGATGAGAGGGGAAGGATCACCTACCTTCACACACTGAAAACAAGAAGGCAGCCGAACCCACATTTCTCAGGTGAATTACTGCTGGACTTTCCTGTGTTCAGCTTTATTAAGCCATTCATTATCTGATGAGAGATAAGAGGAAAAAGTGAAGAAATTTCCGTTTTTGTAATCCTCTTGAAGCAGAGTCCTTTTACGGCAACTTCAATACCTGAAATTCTTAGGGCTTCACAAATTGTGAAAGATTCTTTATCTGAGTTAGGGCAAAATAACCTAGTTTCACAAATGGATTGGAAGATGATCCTTTTGAAAATACCCTATAGCTCTGACATTTGAAAAAAAAAAAGTAAAAATTTTGACTGTCTTTAGCCTGAAGATGACATTAACTATGATTGAAAGCTTAAGCCATATGAGAAAAGTTGAGGTAAGGTCAGAAAAAAAAAAACAAAAAAACCACATGTATTTATCCTCATTTATCAGCCATGTTTGGAAACAAAAATACAATGAAAGCCGTATTCTAGATTTAAAGAAAAAAAATGTGTCACATAGCTCTAGGTCCTAGAAATCTTCATGAGCAGAGCCACTGTTCTGAGAGGCAGCTGGGATTTCAGACCTTACTTCCCATTGTTTTCCAGTTCAAAGTATGGGCTTCCCTTCATGCCCAACACCCTCTCAATTTCCACTTTGCTTAATGTGTAGTGTAGATGTCCTAGTTGTTGTATTCACAATCCCATCTTTTACCCTGAATTTTCTAATTCCTAATTCTAAATGACAGTAACCCTCCATCCAGACCTCTACATAAAATAGTATCAAGAGTGGAGAGGATAGAGGAAGACTGAGAAAAGCAGATTTCCTCTCAATTTTTCCATGGTGAAGAAAAGACTTAGTAGCACCATGGAGGAATTTAGGGTATGGTAGCCACAAGGACAGGACTATGCCACACAGTGACCATAAATTTTAGAGTATTTGTTAAGCAGAGTGGGTATAATAAGTGGATAGTGATTTCTATTGTAAAGATTATGCTTGACAATGGCTTCCTATATTTTGTTGAGAACACACACCAAACTAATTTCTTGCTCCTCTGGGCCAGCTGTGACTGGCACTACAGTCCAAGAGGAACTAGGTGTTCATATGTGACTGACTGATGTGTCTGGATCCTGGCTGTCAGTCCAGCTCCTACATATGGTAGTCACTCTGCAGGGTCAGACCTCTGCACTCTGATATCCAACTCAAAAGGTGAAAGGAAAAGGAAAAGAGGAAAGAAAAGGAGAAAAGAAAAGCTCATGCTACAACTGGGCAATTTGTCTAGTAGGATGCTGTGAGAGAAACCATCAAACGCCTTACTAAAATCTAGAAAAGTTACATCCACTGACTGGATTATCATATCATATAAAGTCAAATTACTAAGGCAGGATTTTCCCTACACGAACCCATGTTGACTATGCATGATAATAGCTTTGTTCTTTAAATGCCTTTCTGTAGCATCCAGGATAATCTTCTCTATAATTTTTCCAAGTACTGTTGGTAGACTAACAGGTCTGTAGTTTTCTGTGTCTTCTCTCATGCCCTTCTTATTTTCTGATTGCTAATTTCAAATGTAGTTGGTCAGCATAAACTCTCAGTGGCCCCATTACTTACAACACCCAGGCCAACATCTTTATTTGACTTTCTTCATAACCAAAGCCATTTAGGTGTTGTTTTTTGTTTTGTTTTTTTTTTACCTGGGTTACTATCATCCTAAATATGTTAAATTGATGGAAAGAAGTTGTTACATGTTTGATTGTGCTTCTTTATTTCCTTTTTGTGCACACCTAAACTATCAGAAGTAGTCCAGAGGTTTCTATCAGCTTGGTTTATTTTCCCGGCACACACCAACACTGCCTAACAAGCAGATGTAATCAAGGTCTTACTTAAATGAATTGTATTTAAATGTGGGCTTTGCTCCATGATAAATAACTGAAAAACACAGGTAACCATAGTAATATATATTTATATATATATATAAAATTCAGACATAAAAAGAATAAAATAAATCATGAATTGCTCCAAAAGAAAGAAAAAACAGTAATTTTCAACAACAACATGATTGTGGACAGTATGCTTTTAAAAATAAAATCTGATTTTTTTTGTCATTGGGGTTGGTAAATGGATCACATTTCATATACCCTTGTACCCCAATCCAGCATACTCACTTGTATTTACAGATTCACTCACATTGAAAATTTCATATTTATCCATACTTTTGGTAATATATCTTCTGAACACAAGTTGAGCTGGCTGATACTTTTCAGCCCAGCAAGACTAGTTCATTGTGTAATAAAAATGTGAGTTCATATTTGAGCCGTAGAGTAGTATCTGTACATTACTGTTAAACAGAATCACTTCTTTCGAAGAAATTTTGGAGATAATGAATTATTTAGTTCTTACAGAATAAGTTTTAATTATTTTGCTAGTGGATGGTTTGGTCTCACAAATCTTTGTAGTATCTTCCATAAGATAAACTGGTGATTTTACTTTAGTTTTTGTTTCTACCTAAAATTTTCTTCCAAATATTTCTTAAAGAACACTATGTCTCACAACTCCAAATTTGGACCTCTTATGAGAGCATCTGATCTTTCATTCACTCTGTTTTACTTCTTTCGGGACATAATTCTTAATAAATGGCTTCAAAACGGACAGTGAAATACAAATCCCATTTCATGAACTACTTGAGTATAACACAGTCAATTAAGAAAGAACTGAGAAGATGATCTCAAAAGCCTTTAAAATCAAATCTAGTAATAGAAATAAGCACCTACCCTAAGTATTTCCATTAGCAAGTGTATGTTTTTCTAAATTCCTGTAGGTGGAC
Source organism: Pavo muticus (assembly GCA_016647715.1). Lineage (NCBI taxonomy): Eukaryota > Metazoa > Chordata > Aves > Galliformes > Phasianidae > Pavo > Pavo muticus. Next base: position 3,204,808 of record JACDJE010000023.1, on the reverse strand, counting down.
GTCTCACTAATTCAGAATTATTATTTTTATATCAAGATAAACCTTGACCATTTTACGGCATTCCTTGTTGTCCTACCAAGTCATCTTTTCTGCTAGGAGGCAAAGTAGTCTCTAATCTACTTTTCTTCATTACATTAGTTGTCACAGAGCATTACTTTGTTTCCTCCAGGTTTTAGCATTTTGGCGAAACAAGAAAGTATCATATAAGAAGTGTATGTTTTTTTAGGTTGCTATTGGTAGTGGAGTTTTGTTTATTTGTTTTCCTACTTTAACTGTAGCAATCTGAGCATTTCTTATTGTTTTTCAAATGCTTTTGAAAATGTACCTAGGGATTAATGAACTTACACTTAAGAAAATTTTTACCTTTAAGCCAGTTGGAATTCGATGGGTGAAGGCTTTTAATTTTAAGTAAATAGAAACCTTAATGAAAACTTTTTCCTTTTATGGTCATGAAGGAAAATGCATCAGAACTGCAAAATGAAGTCAAAATCCACATAGAAAAGCTCACATCTAATTAAAAAGGATATGATTCAGAGATAGATGAGGAAAAAAAAACCCTCTTTCCCTCTCATGCTGCAAAATGGAACGGTACTTCTTTCAGCTATGAAGACACAGCTGTCCTGGGGCTGGGAAGTGGGTAGCTGAGGTCTATGACTCAGTCTTCCTCTTCATTCAGACAATACTGAGCATGCAGCAGGCATTTTGCACCTTACTACAGCATCTTCTATGGTTCTCTATGCTATAAGCTGTTCTGAAGTACTCCTGTCTCCCGCCCTCCCTGACCCTTCTCTATTTCTATCCTTCATGCATTCACAGAGTAGGCACAAAAGCTTAAATCACTTTGTTTGTTTGTTGTTTGGTTCTGACAGGTGAGAAACCAGGACCAGAGCAAGACGAGGTTAAGCTGCAGAATGCCAGCAAGCAGATAGTGCAGACCGCTATCCTCCAAGCTGTACAGCAAGTTTCTCGGGAGAACCAGCAAAAGGAGAAGCGAACAAATAGCAGTGTGAGCCTCCAGCTAGAAAGAGGAAAGTTAACCAAGAAGCATGAAAAAAAGTAAAGGAGCAGCTTGTTCGTATTGATCCTTCCGTCTGCCATGATTTCAGCCTTCTCTTTAGTATCAGCTGTACTGCTAGCGCCATGTTACTGTTGTGAAGCAAACCAAAGTATAATCAACACCTAGGCATAGAGTAAAGCTGCAATAGTCCTCGGCTGAAAAATATTAAGTGCATTAGATGACTAACTCCATATTTATGCAGTGCCTCTTAACAGAAACAATAACCATAGCTATAAAGGTAGTTTCAAGCACAAGCTCTTATGGTATGGACTTATTTTCCAAAGCTTGTTGTCAGTGCACTTCCCTGTCAGTTCTGCGTGCAGTGTTGCTGCCAGGCCAGCTGGCCGGACTCTCCTCTGTCTTACCAGGTTCACTGAAGCTGTCTTCACAGAAGAAACAGTTTACTATTGAGTGTAGCAGAATGCTCTCAGGCTGCTTTGAGAGATGAGATTGTCATTTGTTTTGATTAACCATGGATTTACCATGAATATGAAATGGCAGTGTAAATGGATTTGGCAAGTTCCATGAACCATTTTCTTTTTTTTTCCATCCTGGAAAAAAGAAAAGCATCCACTATGACTTTGCAGCAACTATGGTCTATGACTGTGATCACAGATCTGTGTTCTTTGTCTCTTTTTTTAAGAAGTTAAAATAAGTACTGAAGTTTTGGTCTACTTATTTGAAGTACTTCTGAACTTCTGTACAAAAATCACTTGTGCCTCAACCACTCCTTTTCATTTTCTTGATATTGAAAGAAGAGAAACCAATGTGCTGATACGGAGTTTGCTGGCTATGCCAGTTTTGAAAGTTTGCTGTGATTTGATTTACAGAAATGAATACTGAAGTGGCTTTACAAAAAANACTTCCAATATCAGGCCATCTATCAATAATATCAATATCTATCAATCATTTTAAATGTTCCTAATCAACATTATGCTGCTTTCTTTTCAAATTACTTCCAGTTACTTAAAAAAAAAAAAAAAATCAAAACAAACCAAAAAACAGAAGGTCTTGGGCATACTCCATGCTTATTCAAGGTCCCAAAACTTTTCATATGGAATATTAAAATAAAAATGGAAAAAAAAAGTTTTTTTTTTTTTTCTGATTCATCTGAACAAGGGGGATACAAAAGATGTTTGTCATTCTCCTAGGATTTTTTCTAATGCTATTTTGCACATGAATCACTCAAACACTTTTGCCTTAACCTTCTACCCTCTGCGTGTCTGCACTGATAAAGCACAAAGGTTGCCTGCATTTTCAAAACTAGCTTGGAATCTTGTTAAGGGTATATGCTACCAAATGGGTTTCCTAAGCAACTCTCTCACTAGGACATCACTTAAGAGATAATTTTATTATCTATTGAGATTTTTACTCTATAATGTAAGATTATAAGATATCACCAATTTAGAATCACATGGCAGGTTATCACTGTTTCACCGAGTCAATACTGTACCATGATATGTTGATATGTTTTGTTAAATATGAATTTGTATTTTTTACTAAATAATATTTTTTTCAGAAAAGAATTTGTTTTGATCTGGATATGTCAAGAAAGATTGCATCATTTATATTGGTAGTTTATTGGTACATTTCTGTCCTTTAAGTATCTACTTTGAATTGTGCAATTTCATCCTTCAGATGATTCTTGTTATTTTTCAGTGTAATTTTGAAGATTTCTTCTTACCTAAATCCAGAAACTCATTTGCTTTACTCATGACCCTCCAATCCCAAAAGGATTTTAACCAATATTTTTGTGTAAAAAAGATGTGTGAAAATACTTGAAGTTTAAAGATATTTAGACACTACAGAAGTCAGAACATTCACTGCTCGGCACCTTTCTTCTGCAACAGCAATTCAAACAGCTTTTCAACTAGCTCTTCAGAAGCACAGCTATTCTTAACATTTTTAAGCCAGGGACAGTATAGCAGACCTGTATAATGACACTGAAGTTCAGAAGCACATCATGTACCAAACATTGGAGGAATCCCATTAAAATGCAATTGACAACATAGCAGCTGTACACTAAAAGAAATGTGCCTACTTGTCTGAGTAGTCCTGATCTTCTCAAGTGGAAAAGCTGGTGTGTTGTGGGATGTGAAGGCATTAAATTTCTTGATAGCCTTTCATTTTTTAATTATAGCATTGGAGATACTGTGGAGAACTCTGTCCACAATGCACAGATCAAGATACTATGAAGGGACATAATGAATGGAAAAATTGCTACCAACGTTTTTACTTTTCTGAATATAAACTATCATGGGATTTCTCTAGTGTTTGTGCTGAGTATGGCATTCTGGCACTTTCACTTATGAAGTTTCTTTCACCCATGAAAACAATTCTAGGATGGCAGAGTACAGTCCATTTCTCTATTTGTTCCCTAATTGTTGTTCTACATTCTGTTAATGGTCTAAGTTCTGCAGTACAAACTAAATAAATAATAACACACTAACCCCTGATATAAGATGTAAGAGTATATCCATGTAAGATTCTTTCTTATTAGCTTAGTGGTAAAAAGTTCAATGCCATAGACAAAATTTGGAGGCTAGAGTCAGGCGATTTTGTAAGCCTTATACAGTTTGATGCAATGATTGTCTTGTCCAGAATCTGTGATAGCTAGTATTGGATTTGGTAGTGAGGATGCAGACCAGTTCTGCCAAAAGGCTCTCAACCATACTTCAAAGTGTTTTTCACCTGGTAGGAGGAAATCATATAGGAAGAAATTTCTTTTCTATTTCACTGAGGAAAAAAAGCGTTTTTTGTGCTGACCTCCCTCAGTGATGCATTGATATCTCCCATGATTTGGAACTCTACTAGCAGGTCTTATTAGTAAGGTGAAAAAATGTTAGGTCATGGATATTCAGAGATGTGAGAGATTAGCAAGCTTAAAAAGTAGTAATCAGTACTAGATGCAATATTACTTTGAAGTATGAATCAATGCTGTTAAAAACTAGCACAGAATTTACTTTTTCCAATTATTTGTACCAGAAGTTATGTCTTAAGCAATAGCAAATGGCACCTCTCAATTCCAGATCGCTGGGTTGAATCTTACTCAGATGAGCTGCAGAAAGAATTCAGTCTTCATAGTGGCTGAGTAGTGGCTTATATCAAAGGAATTGTTCATAGCTAAGAGTTGGTAATAATAAGTCATAGAGTCATTATTAACATCCTTACTAGCACTGTTTTCCAAAAGCCAAATTGTGAGTGTGCAATGGGAATGAGTTACATTGACCTGTAAAGTTTCTTCCTCCAGACTTATTCTTCCATATGAATTGCTCTGTTGTAGTTCTCACAGACATAAATAATATGATTCTAACCTTGTAGTCTTTAACATGATAATGGAAATTAAATACCGTAGAGTACAGCAAAGCTTTGGATTTCTTCCTATATCTTCAGTCTTATACATTAGGTATTTTATTAAGAACTTAATGTATCATGTTTACACATAAGAAGTTAAGCAAAAGTTCTTTGCAAGCAATGTATGAAGTAATTTCTTTATAGGCTTTCTGAAATTATCTGAGAGGTTAGCCATTTGCAGCTATGTTCCTTCCCTAATATTTTGCAAGAATAAGAATAAGATTTTATTACTGCTATTATTATTTGCAAGAATAAGATTTATTATTTTTAAGGGGTTGCAATTGGAGCTGAATCTTTATTGATGTTAACAGAAATGAGAAGGTGACCTGAATAGCCATAAAATTCCTCTAGAATGCCTTGCCAGAGAAGTCAATGCAGGTGAGCTCTGTGCTGCTGTCATCTGACCCGGCAAATGCTTGTAGTCATGTTGTCAGAAGATGCTGTCTTCTTTCTTAAAGAGAGTCTGAAATTTTCTGCCTGAAGAAGTCGAGCCTTGCAGATATTTCTCTAATGGTAAGGCAAGTGTAATCTCCTGTGGATTACTTTCATTTGCTTCACTTTGTAGTATGCATATTTGATATAATGACACTATTTTCTTACTTTGATCAGTACCATTTATCAGTATGAAGGTGGTGCATATCCATTACTACATCTGTTAAATAATCAGATTAACCTTACCTTCTGTCTTGAAGTAAGCTTTCTCCTTAGAGGGGAAAATACTTCTCTGGGAAGTTTGATCCAAGAGAAGAAAACTGCATTCCAATTGCATCCTGTTTCTTGCAGCATGTATATATAAAGACACTGTCAGATTACAGCTGTGAGAATGCACCTCTTTGAAGGTGCACTCTAAATTTATATAATCTTTTATACACTTTGTCTTGTAACTTTGTATATACACATACATGCATATATATATATATATATATATATATTCAGCCACAATTTCTAATGGCCTTAATATACAGCTTTCAAACTCTGTTCACATTCTGAAATCAGCAGGACACTTTTCTTATAGAGTTATTACAGCTTGCAGAATGTTATCACTGATTTGCTGGCTTTTGGCAAATTGCATGGCCTCTTCCTTATTTTCTTTTGTCGACAGTTTACGGGCTGGTTCGGCCCGGTTCTGTGACCAGCGGGGCGGAGGGATTTCGCAAAATCTGCGCCTCCGAAAAAGGGAAACAGGGGACCCCAAAATAATTAAAAACAGTGACAACGATCTGAGGAGAAACAAACTAATTTACTAAATATGGTATCGGAATGCAAGATAACACACTATAATACAATATAATTAGAATTGAAGCTAATAAATCAAATATAAGGAGAGAGAGAGAGATTGTCCGAAAGCTGGGTAGGCCTCACCATAACACTGAGGTGAGATGCGCAGTCCGGTTGAGCAGCAGGGAGAGAGACTGACGAAGAAGAGCCGGTCAGATGACCTACCAAGGCCTTATATCTGTTCCCCCTGAGCAGAAATGATAACAATACAGCGAAGAGTCTTCTGGGGAATGTAGTTCTTCTCTTCGGGGACAGGTACCCAGAACACTTTAACTCCCAGTGCACTACATGATGTTATGATGTGGAATACTGATAACCAAAAATCATAAAACCATGACATCTTTACATTAGAACAAAACAAACAAACAAAAAAGAGTGAGATATTGCAAATTTTGATTAAGCTGTATAGAGCTGAAGACCAAAAACTGTGTGGCACTGCAGAAATATGAACACAACAGCTAACAGTGGAGCATGGCACCTTTGAAAACTTTTACCCATGCTACACAGTGATGGATAGCAAAAGCCTTTTAACACCTAGGAAAGGTAGGTGGGGGATTCAGTGAGGCTCTGTGTGAGCCCACGAATGATATTTTTTGGTACAGAATTAGAAGGCCTAAATGTTATCTCACTTTTTGTGCCAAAAATGTTATTTTTGGCTAGTAACCTCTGAGCACCTAAGCAATAGAAAATAGAAGTTGAATGGCACACAATCTACCTGTATCTGTAACATTAGACTTTTCCTTCCATGGAGAAGCACAGCATTTGATGCAGAGATGTTTCTTACTTCCTATTTGAAGTGTGTCTCCTAAAAGAAATAGCAAAATCATGCAGATTAAGATAATTTTTTTTTTTTTAATTTTAGAGAAGCTGGTCCGACGTATTTTTTGGAAAGTATCTTATTTTTAATACACTGAGCTCTACCTTAGGAGTAGAAAAAAAAAACGAAAGAAAGAACCCTTGTCAGTTAATGTTGTCCTCTAGTGTTAGTTCAAGAAATTTATCTTCTGACAACAAAATCTGAGTATCATGCTAATAAATTTATGTATGCAGAATATTCAGTGACTACTGCTTTGAACTGCATCCAGTCTTGAAAGCTGTGAACACATAGTCCTTAAACAACGAAACCATTGCTATGCATGAAAATACTGAGTAGATGTGTAAACTGAAGTTTATAATCTGTTTTAGTTAATCTTATTAAAGTACAGCAATAAATCTTATAAAACATGTTGAAAAAATTCTTAAGAATAGTTTAAATATCTGTAGATCTCAACAATCTTAATCTGAAAGATGTTGAAAGCTTCATATTGGTTGGCATATTTCAAGTATTATGGAATTACTCACTGAGGACTTATAAAAAATAATATTGATATATAAAATCAAACCAAAAACTAAGGTATTTACATCTATGCCTTTCTCCTAAAGAGAAAAGCACAGTGGACAAAAAATTATGAAAAGGTGATATGGATGTAGTTAAAATATTACTTTGGAGATACTATTATATCCTTTGGGAAAGTCTATCTGCATTTCTGCTCTTCTCTTTCCCTTTCCATCATTCCTTGATTTGTGTTCAAAGCAAAGCTGTTTCTATTTCATTTTTATGCTTTCTTTTTTATCCAAAGTAGTCTGTGTTAGCCCTCTTCCTGAGTTCCTCTTTCGTAGTGGTTGCACAGCAGTAGTTAAGGTCTGAGGTTAGGGCAGGAAATGTAACTGAACTACAACTTTTCTGGTGAAAGCAAGGGAGTGTTAAAAATCTTCTGACCACTACAGGTTAGGGAAGTGGAAAAACCTGGCAGTCCTACATGAAAGCATTTCTGATATCTTAGAATCATAGAATCATAGAATGTCTTGGGTTGGAAAGGACCTCAAGGATCAACAAGCTTCAAGCTCCTGCCACAGGCAGGGCCACCAACTTCCATATCTAATACTAGACCTTCAGTTTACTTCCTCCTCCTTCAAGTAATCAGGGCAACTGAGTGCCCTTAGAAACCTGACAGCTATCATTCAGAAACTCATAGAGCTCCATTTTGGGGCATGAGTAACAGTACTGGACAGAACAAATTTTAATACAGTGAAGAATGCACATGCTGGGTGTTGTTTTTTTTTTTTCCTTTTCTTTTTGTCTTTTTTTTCTTTCTCTTTTCTGTTTTATGTTTTTCCCCCCATAATGCTTCAGTCTGGGACCTTTTCATGAGATCTGAACTGGCATCATTACTGACATTGCTATAAATTGGATCTCTAATCCGTAATGACACACCCATAAAGTTGGTTTTGTGCACATGTTCGAAAGTCTGCAGCCCTGGGTAACTGATGTGTTCATTCATTCTGAATGTAATTAATATGACTCATCAATATTTCTTGATTATGGATGATGTGCAGTCTCATCTTTTATATCCCTTTTTCTAATTATGGATTCCAGTGCTGAAAACCTAGCACGAACCAATTAAGCAGTGCAGAGAAGGAGATTTTTAACCATTGTGATTTGCAGGTTATAAAGTGTTCCCCAGTAGATTCTCACCTGTAATTTCCATTCTGTGACTAGGAAAATGGAGAGATATGCCACTGCCTAAAGCCAATGGGAGGTTAAAGAACAGAGTTTAACTCTTCTTTGCAGCAGAAGACAAATGTTGATGCAATAAATGTTAATGTTAATTACTACTACATGTATGCTTTATTGCAGGCTTGCCAGAATCTTCACTTTTTTTTGGTGAGAATTACAGTTTATATACAAAAATTAGCTGATGTCCTATAACTTTTCTGATAAATATATACTTGATCCTATGACAAAATTTTATCATCATGGTCTTGCTTATATGTACTTTCATTCCAATTTAAATGTCACCAGTACTGTTGGTTTGTTTGTAAAACTGTCAGTAGTATTTTCCAATGGAATTGAAATAGACTTACCAGAGAGTGCTATTTTTGTTGGATTGTTATTATTTTTATTAATCAAGAAAGAAAAAAAACTCTAACATTGCAGTGCTGCAGAAAAAAGTGTAATGGTTAACTATTCCAAACCAAAGTAATATATTCTTAAAACAAATGGTAATGTTTCTAGTTAAGAGATGTATTTACATAATCTCTTACAAAACACTGAGAGATAATTTTTGCTGCATATCTCTTCCAAATTCAGTAATTTTGTATAAATCAAACTTGTAGCTAATGGGAATATATTTTGGGTAACTGTGAATTCAAATTGCTGTGATGCTTGCTTAGAGAGATATGGTTTCACTGCATTTAAAAATGGTTAAACTCAAAGCTGTTTAAAAAAAAAAAATCTTTTTTTTCTGGGAGAAGAGCTTTAGAGGTATTCACTTGCTAGAATTAAACTACATTTGTTATTCCTGTGAAGCAGAACTTAAACTTTTAACCTCTGATGCATGGCCCTTGGGATTCACGGAACCTGATGGAAGAGTTAAATTGTTCTCTTCAAATGCAGTGTTTGTATTGCGTTTCAAGGTCGAATGAGACCTAACCTGCAGGAAGATATGAGATGCATATGTGTCACAAGTTTTTGAGAAAAATGGATTTAAAATTAAAGGCATTATTTTTCTTCTAGGAAAAACAATAAACTTGCTGAAAAAGCAAAAAAGATAACTGTGAGATAATAGAAATTTGTTGAGATTACAGAGGTAGGATGTTCATTTATGGTCATTCATGCTCACATGTGACTAATACCTTCTCAAAAATTATGGGATCAATTATTTGTAGCCTATGCTTTCCAAGAGTCTGAAGTTCTTTCCTACCACAGCTCATTCACAATTTTGCCCCTGTTCTCATTCCATGTGAAAAATTTTACTTCTGTTTCCTTTTAAAATATTGATACTTCATTCACTGAAAGATACCTTGTTCCCCCACAGTTTATTGCCGTAATCAGGTGATCTAGGTTGGACTTATATCTTTGCAAGAACAAGGTCTGTGGTTGCGTAGCTTCATGATAGTATCCCCAACAGTTCTATGAAAATATATGGTGGATAACTTTTTGAACTGCTGATTCACATAAATGATGTGCTGCTAAGTATTATTTAGTAAGAATGTTTATAAATCTTATTAAATTTAACAAGCAGTAAACTGAAAGGGAAAAGGCACAGGAGACTGCTTTGATCTCAGGCTGGAAAGGAAGTGAATCTTGGTGCTCTGAAGAAAGTGAAGTAAATGAGAAAAAGGTCCATATGCAATCAGATGGAAGTTCCTCAAGACTTAATCTGTGTTCAGCACTCTTTCTCTGTAGTTATTGATTTCAGTGTTTACTTTTCTAGGTATATTCCGTAGTCTAGAAACATCAGAGTATAAGATCTTCCACACAAGATATTCTTGGACTTAAACTAATATTCATTCTAGGAATTTAAATGGGTATATTGAACTTCCTTTAAATATGTTTATTTGTTCAGGGCTTTTTTTTTGTGTGTTTGTGTGTGTTGTTTGTTATTGTTTTTTTAATTTTTCCAAACTGCTAGCAATTTTTTCTTCATGAAGCTTCAGAAAAGCCAAGGAAATTTTTAGGTACTAAATATATGGCACTAATTTTACATGAAAGTGGAATATGTGACTGATTCCCAAAGCCATTCTAAGACTTTGAAGTTGTGCACATCTTTCAAATTATATTTTCAATTGCAGAACCAAAGTGGAGTTTGCAGTATAACTGCAGTATAACTGCAGAGAAAAATTAGAAAAGGTTTTCTGACATGAAGAGGATTTTTCATCTTGATATGGCCAGTAGACAAAGGTAACTTATAAGCAGAATGCTATTTCTGCTGTAATGTAATGTTTTACCAGCAAATAGTTCAACTGAAATTTTGTCATGGAATTTTTANCAGGACATGTATTTTTATACCTTTCTGGTGCTTGTATCTTTAGTAGTCTGGAAATTTGTTTACATGTCTTTTTTTTTCTTAATCCCCATGTTATGCAAATAAGAACTTCATAAAACAGTGAATCCAGGCTTTTTCGATTACTTCATATGAGCCTGTTCTACCCTCCTCCCACTGTGCTCTTCTGCTTTATCTCTTTACTGTCCTAGCCCTTTTAGAGACACTGTTACTCAACCAGTAACTTGTGCCCTTCATTTCAGTGCTGTCAGAAGTCTAACATCATGGAGAGAGGAAAATGATAGGAAGCATCGCAGAGTTCTGAGGAGGTTTGATAGGAGACCATCAAGGAAAAACAAATACCCTTGTATAAATAGTGTAGTTTTCCTTGAGACCCAAATAATGCATGTCCTGTCTATAGTATGTATCTCTAAATTAAGGCATGCGTTTAGTATCTCTTATCTATTGATAAAGGATGTTCTGCACGCCATTTGCATCTGATGTATGTAGTTGAGAATGATACTGCATGTGAGAAAAGTGGGTAATTTTAGCAAATTCATGGGCAGATCATATTTCTGGGAGAAAAACACAGACTATAAATTACTACAGATGTGATGCAGGTCTGATTACAAATAAAGAAACTTCAACACCTTACATGATTCAGGTTTCTTGTCACAGGAAGGGAAAAAGTGTTCAGATTATGTAGGAAGTCTTTTGAGAAAAGCAGTGTGGAGGTTTGTGGTACTGAAAGAATTATCCACCACAACAATTCCTATCAAAAATGCAAGATAATCAAAATGGTATCTAAACATATTTAAATTCACCATGTTAATACTTGTCAATAAGTAGAAGGATGCACAAATATGAAAGTACACTTACTCTGTCTCTCCTCATGGAGTAGAATCAGGTATCTGTATCTATCCTCCTGCTGCACTTGCTTTATTTTCATTTAGGTTGATTATCATGGTTTTATTACTGTGCTTGTGTTCATTGTAATGTAATCAGACACTGTTCATAAAGCAGCAGTACCTAAATGGAAATTTGCATGGATGCAGCGAAATGTTGTAAGAGATTACTAAATAGCACTGTTCGTGAAGTTTGTGGCTCTGGGCAGTTACACTGGAAATCCTTACTATGAAATGAAAAACACAGTGTATCTTGGAAGCTAACATTCTCATTTTAACACTTTAGAAAAATAAAAGCATTCTGTGCTAACGTTATCACTAAGAACTGGAAAATCTTGATTGTATGATCAACAGTAAATGATACATCTAAAAATCTTAGTCTCTAATGTTATCAGCTCTGATTTTTTTTTTGCAGTATTCTTTTGCGTGTCTGACTGTAATGTATCTACAATAATAAGAATATGAAAATAGCAATGTAGCTGTTCTCAGTGTGACTACCGTGAAATATGCTGCAGTTGTCCTTTACATGAGTGGTAATGTCAAGTGCAGGAGTTAATGAGTTGTTACCAAAGGCTTTTTCTGACAGTGCTTAATCTAAATTTCAGAAAAGGGTATGAGGAAATAAAATATACTCTTGAAAGAATATAGGATTCAGCCTTTTTCACTTGGTTACCTTTTTGAGGCTGAGGAAAAAAAATGCAATCAGTGAAGATCTATATATTGGCATAGCCTAATTTCTTTCAGTTGGTGCCTGCAACACGTGAATCAAATTGTTATAAGAGTATGTAGAAGTGAAGGAAAACTGAGCTATTGATAATATCTTTCTCCCACTCACCAGAGCAAGGAGCAGCAGTACTGATAGAGCCTTGTTTCCAGTGAGTTGGTTTCTCATGGCTGGCTCTTCGAGGCCCCATCACATAAGTGCTGAGAGAACTTTCTGCCTTGTTTTAGGTTTTCCAGAACAAAGGGTTTCTCTGTGTCCTATTGGTTTTGAATTTGAACTTTATCTTATTCCAAGGGAGTAAAAGTGAGGTCTCTTTCTCTACTTCTGTAACTACTTTCATGAAACTTTCTGGACATCAATGTGTATGGGCTTCTGCTTTTGAAGACGTCTACATCTCTGCCAGACTTAGTCTATTTCCTCCCTTCCACAGAAGGATGGATGAGCATGCATCAGCTATGCCTGAGTTCTCTGGGGAACACCAAGAAATAGGTGGATGTCTTAAATGCATTTGCTTCTAAGCTGTTCTTTTCTGCTAGGCACATTCTTAGTTTAATTAACATAGGCAGCTTATCTTTTTTTTATTAATGTTTCCTCCAGTGGCTTGCTACTTGGATTTTGTATATCAGCTTGCAAGCTTTAACATTAAAACAACAGTAGTTCACTTTAAGTGACTCTGTGGAATTGTGTGTTCCACTGTGATGTGGTTTTTGTGTTGTGTTCTTTTTTTTCTTTCACTAAAGGTGAGCAGCAGTAATAAGTAATGTCCTAGAGGAAAGAAAGTTCTGGGCTCTTTTTGTTTGTTTTTCCTCCACAGACTATAGCAGGAGGCAACAGAGTTCAGATCTTCATAAATCATTTACATATGTGGTGAAAGTAGCTGGCTGTGGATCTTGCATGAGAGCTAACTTTCTCTCTGTACAAGCTGGAGGCAGAAACCACCTAACTTGATTCTAAAAACACTGAAGATGCTCCTAGTAGTTTTAAGGAAAATTATCTATGTGTGCTTTCAGAGTTGAAATCCATTTAGGAACATCAGCTAGTGAAGTTTCTAATTGCATGCTTTGTGATCTGAGGTGGAAGATGAACATTGCTGTATTGTTCTGAAGACTTATGCTACTTCCTTGCATCTGTTGAAGATTTTAAACGGCATCCTTTGGCAGAGTGAAACATTTGCTACTGCCCTTGGGAGTCAATAGCTTCTATTCTTTGCATTTATGTGTGCATAAGCATTCCAGAAGATTAAGCCCGTCTCCAGTTGCCAGAGTAGCTGTCCTTGCTGTATATTTATAATTTCTTAGTAAACATATCTCTTACTAATGCTGTTTTCCTTCATTTCTTTCACATAGGACAGCTCATTCTGAAAAGCCTCAGATACAAGATGAACTGTCTGCTTCCAGAACAAGGAAAGTGAACATAATAAATCTTACTTGCTTCATTGGTGGGATATTGACTCTTTCCCACAGCTTATTGTACAGGTTTATTTCCAAGGAGAACTGTTAGCCAGTGCATCCTTAGCCTCTTGCTGATGTACTCACAGAATACTCATCTTTAATGCTTCTGGGGAAAAACTATTCCTGGGAAGTAGTTTGCCCTGACTTATGACAGTTGACCAGATCTATCTGACACTTACTTGATTTCCCACAGACTGCATTACTGAGCATTAGGTGGGAAAAGGGAGTCTTATTGTCATCTTTGGCTTAGGTCACTGAAAGCTCCAGGCAGCAACAGAAGCTGCAATGCCTGGGAAAGTGGCCCCCTCAATGCAAGCTGACCCTGCAGCTCTTTTCTTGACCTTGCATATTTCTTTATTTCTATATTTTCACCTCCAGAAAAAATGTAAAATGAGGGAGTCTACAAAAGATGGGTTCTTGAGAGGATCCAGTGCATTCCTGCAACATTTTCAAATTTTAAATGAATCACCCCAACATCATTCTCCTCTCTGGTAACTGTATGAAAAACAATACCGGTGTTTCCTCAGCACATAAAAACAATGAGATGCCATCTAGTTGAGAGCTCTGTTTCATCTTGGAGGTACCAAATTTTATCTTCTGTTTGTTAAAGCTGATTTCAAAGATCAGTGCCCACATCAGTGACTGGTGGTTCATCACCACACTCAGAGGAGCTGTTTGGATGAGAACAGGCAGGGAGCCAGGCTCCAATGAGCAGATCTCTGCAGAGAGCACTGGCCTTCTACCTGCCCTGAAAGGTTCCTGCTATGAGCTGAGCAGCTAAGCAAGCCCTTCTTTGTCTGCTGTTGTAGTGGTTGGTTGGTTTGTTTTTAGCAACAAGCCCCTAGGTATTCCTTGTTCACTGTCAGGCAAGAAATAAAGCACACCAGCAAGCAAGTCAGGAATTCAGGACCAGCCTTCAGCATACCTGATGTGTGGAAAAATCTTTCTTCCAGGCCAAAATTGGCACATCTTCTGTAACTTGATGCATACCTTCAGGCTTTTCTTTTCTTCCTTGTAATTCAAGAAAACATCGAAGCCTGCAGAATTAAGTTTAACTTCCACTGATACTTTTTTTTTTGCCTGCTCTTTTTCATTCCAGCTGACCTGTGCTTTATCTCTCAAGGTCACTTTCTTCCTGGCTCTGAAAACAGTCTGAGGGAAAAAAACATAGAAAACTAGTCCCTTTTTGAATCTGTGTTCCAGCATAACTCAGGTAATTATTTTCCTTGATATGGTTAAAAAAAAAAAAAATACCCAAACCAAACAAACCCATACCTTTACCATATGTTTCATTTTTTTTAAAACTGTTTTCCCTGTACCTGCATTGCGTGTAGAGCTAGGACTGTAGAAACTAAAGCTTTGTTTTGATTCTGAAGCTACCAAAACAACTACGTATGCTAAATCCTCACTTCCTTGAAAAACCCCTTACTCTTATAAATCAGATTATATAACTCCATCTGCCTGGTAAGAATTAGGTTATCTTCTATTCTGCCTGCTGACAGGTTAGAAGGCTTGTTGATTTTGTGTGTGTGTGCTGTTTTTATTTTGTGTATTTTCTTCCCACTTTCAAATATCTGTATCTCAGACTATTAGGACACTTGACGATTTGGAAAGTTAATCATGCAGCTAGGGAGAACTCTGAGTGACTGAGAATTAAGATCCAAGTTGCAGTAACAGGGCTGCATGCAGAGATGATGAGATACAACCTCAGGATCTTTGTGACTTGCAATTTGGAGGTACCATAATAAACAGTCCCAAACAGATTATGATTTGTGGATGCTAGCAGCTTTCCCTTGCAGATGGCAACGCTGTCAGTAAATGTCAGCCTTTGGTCTCTAAGCACCTGTCACATTTCATTAGGGCACACATATGACTGTGTTCTCTTGACTGCTGAGGTTTGACAGCTGATAACAAATGAGTTCTGCTTGTAATTGTTGCATTATTTTGTGATCCATTCATTTTACCCAAGTGCCCATCTTCACAAAAGCAAAAAAAAAAAAAAAAAAAAAAAGCTCCCATGTGAATTTTTGGATTGTTGGTGACAAAGAATGTATCAGCACTCCAGGAGATATCAAATGCTCTGCAGAAGGGCAACAAAACCCAGTTTCTTTCAGAACATCTCTCTAGAGGAACAATGCATCAGACTGAGGACACATTACATCTCTTCTGCTGTCATCTTGCTTCACCTTAGACTGAAACTCTAAAAGTACAGATGAGAAGAAAACAACATCTGGTAGCAAGAGTTGTTAAATAGCAATTATTTGTCACCAGCAGTGTGAGAGCATAGCTAAGAAGCAGTCCTTCTAGCGCACAGTTGTAGAGCAATAGTTGAAGGGACAGGTCTTGGGTACCATTGCCTCTTCTGATGACCTTCTTGACTAAAGTCTCTCAAAGAGACCACCGAGGCAGAAAGGAACAGGGTAAAAGGACACAAGTGGGCACAAAATGACCCTGAAAACATAACTCCAAACTGGGATGGTGCTGGAGCTGTGGGGCTGCTCTGAAGAACCAATTTTCCTACAGGTTTTTCTTAGTCTTTTCCTGGATCTCTTTATTCCCTATAAAAAAAGACACTTAAAAGTATGTTTTTGCAGAGTGTATTCTTCTAGGAGAAATGAAGGAGCATTCTCTTTGGTGAAATAAATTACTTACCCAAAGAAAGGTTGTCTTTATTGAACAGATCCTCCCTGCTCTGTTGCTGCCTGCTGATCAATTTATGCATTAAAGAAGAAAGTAATCTGGAGGTGAACACCCTGTTACAGGTGAAATCTAGTGTCTGTGCAGAGTAACAAAAGGCATATGGTGTTTTGTGACTCACAGCTGCAAGTGAAGAGTCATGCCAGACTGTATGCATTGTTTTCAGACTCTGTTGCAAGCCTACATCACAAGTCTTGTGCACTATTCCTACTTCTATTTTGCTAAATGCATTTTTGTGTCTGTGAGAGAGGGAGACAGGTTAATATCATTATTGTCTTGTTTTTAAAGTACTGCTTTTACTGTTAAGTGAAAACTATTAACTTATCTGGTAATAGATAAAACTTGTTCTGACAGCAGCTGAAGAAGATCGAGAGATGAAAGAGCAGCTGCACTTTGTGTGTTTAGTACATTCATAGGTTCAGAAAGCATTAGTAACTTCAGAAAATGAAGATTTCCAAGGAAATCTGGAGCATGTTAGAACAAGAGTAAGTAATAAATATTCAGCAGACTTTGCTTTCAACAAGAACCTTTACCATGTGCTTATAAATGAACTTATGATCTTACTCTGTCATCCACAGTGGTTCTAAAACCCCATGTGAGCAGCTTCTAATTTCACATATATTCACAAATCCATCTCCTAGAGATAAATCAATGATAGGGAATCATTATTTTTTAGCAAGTGGGATAAAACATCATTATGCTCTGTCTCTCTTACAGATGAGGTCTACCTGTACTTAGACAAAAAGGCAATCTGCCAAGCAAGCTTTTATGCATCGTTCTATGCCAATCACTGCAAATTGAGGGAAAAAAAGCTGCAGGCCCCAGCTGAGGTTTAGAAATTATGTGCTTACATTTTAATTGTGTTGAAGGTACACAATGTTTCTCTGAGAACATCACCTGGAAGAGCGCTGGCTTTAGCTCGTTTCTGTTATGAAATCTGTAGCATGTTCTCTATTATTGTTATTATTTTAAGAGTTATGTAGAAGAATCAATACATTGAATGAGGTCTAGGAATTTTTTTCTAGGAGCTGAGAGAATCTTTGTTGCATTCCCCCTATTGCAGAACAGGTTTCAGTTACTGACTGGAGTCCTCGCTTCTAAAAGCTCTTGCCAGGATTCTCATAATCTCAAAAGAGGCTGGATTTCACCCAATTACACTTGTAACACTGTTTTAAAAGCTGCAGCTGCTGCTTACACATTATACAAGTCATAGTCTATATCTTGGCAACACACCTTATGGAGCTGATGCACAATGAGCTCAGCTGAATCTGAGTTACTCATTTATTTGGACATCTGAGGTCAGCAATGGAGTTTTGTTTGCCTGACTTCTTAAGAAAAAAAAGGTTTACATGCTCACCTGAGCTGCCTGTGTTGGTGCCTACCAACAGCTTTTGCATCTGCTGGCTCATGCAACAAAACCTGACAGAAGAGTCTCAGGATGGGACCCTTCTTCCTGCTTGGAGCTGGAGCATTGTGGGAAAAAGTCCTGGGGAAGGCTTTATTTTAAGAAATGTTTTAAGGGAAAGCTACTTCCCATACTTAGCATGTTACTTAGCATATGCAGCATATTTACTAGCATAATCTATCCCATTAGTTAGCATATCTAAACTACGCACTTCTTTACTACCTGATACATAAATAAATTACTACAAGGCCTATGTCATTATTTATATTAGGTTTGTCTTCATTTTAACACATTTCAGTACAACTGGGATCTTAGAAGGTTTTTTAGAGGTTTATAATTCCTTACATAAATCGTAGGAACATTTTCTGTTTCAGACTTAGAAATCAATATTTGACTGATTTGTGCTACCTTTCCATTTTACCAAAGGAAAATATTCTCTCTATTAGTGTTTTTGGTAAAGGAATGGAAATAAATTTCAGGACTTTCAGGAAAATAAGAGAGCAAAAATTTGGAGATAGAATGCACAAACATTTCTTAATATAGCACATATTATTAGTTCCTAAAACATGGTCATCCTATCACTCACTCAAAACTTGAATGCCCCCATCTCTGGAGGCATTCAAGGCCAGGCTGGATGTGGCTCTGGGCAGCCTGGTCTAGTGGTTGGTGACCCTGAACATAGCAGAGGGGGTTGAAACTAGATGATCATTGTGGTCCTTTTCAACCCAGGCCATTCTATGACTACACAATATTCTTCATGTGGGTACACCCCAGTTTTGTTAAGTTTCATACCTTTAATAATGGCTAAGATACTGTAAGACAAAAAAAAAAAAAAAAAAAAAAAAAAAAAAAGACTTTATTAATATTTGAAGGATGGAAATACACTGTGTCTGAATTCTCTCATAGTAGAGGTTTCTCACCTGCTGGGCATAAAGTGACTTCAGATATTTGCAATTGTCTCATAGATTGACCTCAAATAGAAACTGCTTTAAGCTGGTAATGCAGAACTTATCCTTTAACTATTCTATATAGCTGAAGAAATCCATGATATTTCTGAAAATACACATTAAATAAATATATCTTTCACTTTTATGCTCCCTTACTGTAATGATGATTGCACTATTACACAGCTGGAATGAATAATAGTTTATTTCGTTCTGGAAATGGCCTGTAGCTCTACTTCTTCTGAATTCCTGTAGTAATATACCTAGAAATATATTAGAAGCAGGTGCAAAGAATCTGCAAAGTAGGATACAAACTTTCATAATTGCTTTTATACTCAGTGAGATGTGTCTCAAAGTGACTTTTTGATTTCAGCAATTGGCTATTACTTACTACGTTCTACTGCTTGTGTTAATCAATTTCAGGATTTTTTCTCATGGCCAGAGGCTTAGTCATGAATAGCCACATACTATAATATTAAGCCTCTTAAATCTGCTTGTGTAGTGGAAATGCTAAGTCACAGCTTGATCCAGTGACTGAGCACCTGGTGGGAAGGCAGGGCCAGCCCAGGGGATCTCAGGTGCATGCAATGCCCCTGAGTGATCAGAAGGGGTGGAGCCAGGATCCACCCCTTCCCAGATCTCATTTAAAGGTTGGTGGTGGAAGCAAGGGTATCTCTTGCTAGAGATGTACCTGAAGCCTTCTAAGGGTAAGCAGATTCTTGTCTTTGTGTCCCCAGCTGCTGCATTTGAGCATGTTCTCATCTGCTGTAGTCTAAGTATTTGCTACTATGCGGTCATTGCTATGCTTTCCATTGTATTACAGTGTCACATTTTTTTTTTTTTTTTTTTTTTAACAGCATTGAGTTATACCAGAAAATGCTCTAGCTCAATCTTCATTTCATTTAAAAATGCAAAGATAAATTCAACGTGAAGTTGTTACAAATCCTCTAATAATTAAAACTGAACTATATTGTAAGTACATAGTTGGTTTTTTTCTCTAGGCACTGGCTGGCTTTCCTCAGCTAAGCAAGCTTTGAAAGGAGGAAATACTTGGTCTTGAAGCATGCATAGATTTGTCATAATAGTCATTTTTTACTATTAGCTTTTTCATCAGTTGTCCTTCATTTAGGAGGTACCTGTCTTCTGGATGCTCATTGTATCTTTGCTTTCCGAGAGCCTAAGAAACTGACTGAGTCAAGGCTCAATTCTGAGGCTGAGGAGCAGGCAACAGGAGCGGATGAGGGAAAGCAAGCCTTCTGAGGAGGCTCTGTGATGCTAAATGGTGTTTGCCAACAGTGATGTAAGAGGGAGAACTATAGGACAACAAAAACATGACCTGTTTGGGATTATTCTACTCTTCTNAAAAAAAAAAAAAATCAGAAAAAGACAAATACAAATGCTTGAGTACCAATCTACATAAAAGAACGAAATTTCATTCCTTTCCTTCTCTTTTGCCATTACGTCTTTTAGCTGAAAGATCTATTTATGACCAGAGAAAATACCGCTATTCTCTGCTGCAGCATATTCTTCAGAGAATGCTTTATATTGTAAGCTGCAGCAATTTTAAGTTCTGATTGCTTTTAACATTCAGACTGTTAAATAAGAAACTCCTCATTCTGTGAAAGAAACATTGGTATGATGCATTTATTCACTGGAGGTTTCCCTCAGTTCTTTTCATGCTTAAAAAACAAGTTATTCTTCAGCGCTTTTCCATGTTCAAGTGAAATATCCCTTGCAGTCTGAAACACTTGAAAAATGATTGAAAATCCAAATGATGACCCATATACAAAACATTTTCCCCTATTATAGTAGTTTCCTACGTTACCAGCTATCTGTCGCTTTTTGCTACTCTAGTCAATCTCTGCATTTCTAAATAATCCTAATTCCCCTTCTCTGTGTGGAGACATTCAGATGGTGAAGAATACTATCCCCGCTAATGAGCAGTAACTCGGGAATATTTCAAAAACTCTTTGAAATATTTGATATTTCTGTGAACTGAAGCATCAGAGGAAAAATATGTATTTCCTAAAGAAGTCTTTGATTCCTTTCCACTTAGGGAGAGGCTGGCAATGCAAGAAATTTTGCCTTATCAGAATACACAACTAATGTCTGTGGATGTTAGAAAAAAAGGTTATTTCATTAATAGTTGCAGCCAAACAGTCCAAGTGAGGTGAGTATCCCAGTTTTTTGGAGAAAAAGTCCACATTCCTGGAGAACAGATGAGAGAAATGCCTGTCAACACTAACATAATTATAGCTGCTCCTGCCTTAGGATTGTGAATAGGACTAGAAAGCTTCCCAGCAACTTTCCAGATTTTTTTTTTACATTATTCTGTGATTGTTTAATGTTGCTGTGTACATTATATGTGAAAATGAGTGAGCATAGGTAAAAGTATCCTAGAGAGATCTTCAGAAGCTACCTGGATGTGGCATTGGGCACTCTGCTCTGGGTGGGTTGGGCCAGGCAAACCCAGGGGTCCCTTTTCACCTCAGCCATGCTGCCATTCTGTGAAATTTGGTTGATTCGCTTGCTGTACATTCATATGTAATGAACAAAATAAGGAATTTTGTCCTTGGAATAAGGGATATTTCACGATAAGCAGAAAAGTGGTAGAGGCATCTTTGTGATAACCCCTCTCTGTGAGAGATCACAATGTGAGCTCACCTCCTACTGAGAATTAGAAGTTTCCTTAGGCTGTTGGTAAAAGGTTTAATGGATTTAAGGAGGAGAACAAACATGAAGTAGAAATCCATTGAGGGTTACTAAATACATACATGCAAAGAGACCTATGGAAATTTGAACTGAAAAAGGAGGAGGATACTGAAAAGCAAGCAAAGCAACCCATTGCAACTGATGGCAACAGGTAAGCATGCACAGGGCACCAGTAACTGCCCTAACTGTACAGAAAGCATCCATCAACCTTCAAAACTGAGGTAGCAAGGGATTAGATATTACTAATGATTATCCACTCTGTAATTTATGTTGTAAGTCCCTGCTTAAGTCCCTTTTAGCAGATGACGAGACAGGTCAGTTACTGCAGTGATAATGCTTCTTGGTGCTCTTATTTCAAAGTCAGGTTGTCTGTCACTGCAGATCTGTATTATTCCCTGTGGCTGATGCAGAGCAGAAACTTTTTTGATCAATCAGTTATAAAAACATTTTCCTGTACTGTGTACTAAGGAAATGTACTGTAAGTCAATGCAAATGGAATAAAAATACTAAGAAGAGATTTCCTGTTTCAGCTAAGGCTCTCAGATTTCATTCAATCTAACACTATAATTTTTTATGATAAAATATGGACTGTTTATGCTCTTCATTTAAGGAAATTAATATATCCACAATTGCAGAGTCCAGAGATATTGGTGTGTGATCTCCTTAGCTGTAGCAACCAAGCTAAAGTTGTATCCACCACCTGCAATGCAGAGTGACTGGCAGATCTCTGCACTGGCATTCATGCATCTGGCCACCATGTAAATCATGGCAATGCTGAGGTTGGAAACAGCAGCGAAGCCTTTGGAAGTGACTGGTGGGGCACTATTGTGTAGTGCTCCACGTTTACCCAAAGTGAAAAATGGTAACCACAGTGACTCCCATCCTAAGGGACCAGTGGTCTGTGGGGAGGGCAGAGATGAAAAGATGAGAGGAGAAGGGCAAGACTTGAGTGACAACCCATGCCTGCTCCTCTTTGGTCACTACCTCCAGTACAGAGTGAAGACCACCCTGCAGATTTGCACCATCAGTTATGGCCCAAAGCTGAAGTAAGAGAATGGTTAAACCAGAGCAGCTGTTCCCTCATCATCCAGCATGATACCTCTGAAAAGGAATAAACATCAGTGAGAGGGATGGTGCAGAGGACTCATGTTGAAAAGCTGCAAATACAAAGCCTGAAATAAAGTTTCTGAATTTAAAATTTTGCTCACTTGGAAGAATTGAATGTTATGCAGGGCTGCTTTTGTCAGAACGCAGGAAAAGGCATTATTTAAATGCAAAATTTATGCTGAATGTGTTAAACAAAACCAGTGACTCAGCTTTCTGGAGAAAGTGTCTTTACACAAATGGTTGATATTCCTTGCAAGTGAAATATACAGATATATATACATATGGTCATCAGTTATAAGATAGAATTGCAGCTCTGTACAAAGGGGTTAACTTTCTTATTCTGTTTTTATTTTGTTTTTTTCTTACCATTGTTACACATTTTCGGAGGCTTTGCTTAGCATGGATATATTAATAGGTGGTAGAGTGTGGGAATATTTCCATGCATTAAAAAAAACTGTAATTATTTTTAATTATCAGAAGCTAACCCTTAATTACTTGGCTTGTGAAGATATTTTGGAGATAATAATTAGTGAAGATATAAAAATGACTATAAAAAAGAACAAAATTCACTCAATTAGTGGATTGAAAATAATCAAAACTAAACATAATAAGGATCCAGCAACTACAGATGAACATATATGAATTATACAGTATATCTCATTTCCCAAAAAGCACAGGCTCTGAAGCAAAAAGGAAAGGTTTATGTAAAAAGGAAAAGTTTATGTAAATGAAACTCACTTTAACATTAATGTAGAAGTAAGTTATCTGTGTGGTAATATAACCAGCTTGTCCTGCTGATAATTTTATTTTTCTATATTGGTCCCTCCCCCTCATGGGATGATTTATCTCAATTTTGCTGTCATCCTCTTAATGAAGTTAGCCAAGATCCTCCAGTATTAAATTACACAGAGCACACAGGCTGACGACTTGGAGCTCTAAGCTCTTTAAACTGGCAGTTTCTTCTTGGGGCAAACCTCCTTACTAAAGATTTATTTCATCTGCCCTTTGAAACCAGTGAATTACCATCAATTTGAAAGTTCTGCTAAGGCTATTCCCTGGCAAAAGAGGGGAAGTAGAATCAATCTCTCCTGCGGCTGCAGAGCTGTTACTGGGATATCTGTATCACGCAACCTTTAAAGAAATTGGATTGCAGTCAGGTTCCAGAAACAGACGTATTATTTTTTTTAACATGACTGCAGTCTGGTTTATGTGAGAGCTGTTTGAAATGGACTAATGGCCCATCTGCCTCAGGAGGAGCTGGGGTGTAGGATGGGTGCTCTCATGGAGCAGGGAGCAGCAGCAAGGGCTCATTAGGTCAGCGTGTCTCTGACCAAGGTCATCGTTTTCAGCGATCCTGAAAGGTCTCTGCTGAAACCCAGGCTGCCCTTACAGCTTTGGCATTTTCTGAACCATTTTCCAAGATGAAAATAACACTGCAAAAAAAAATCAGTAAAGCCACTGATGATATTCCAAGCACTTTAACGGGGTCTGTTGTGATAGGGCAAGGGAAATGGTTTCAAACTAAAAGATGGGAGATTTAGATTGAATATCCTGCCATCATGAGGCCACAGCTGGAGTACTGCATCCTAGTCTGGGGCCCCAAACACAGGAAAAATGTGGAGCTTTTTGAGAGGATCCAGAGGAGGGCCATAGAAATGATCCAAGGGCTGGAGCGCCTCTCCTTTGAAGACAGGCTGAAGGAACTGGACTTGTTCAGCCTAGAAAAGAGAAGGCTGTGGGGAGACCTCCTTGTGGATTTCCAATATTTAAAGGAAGTTTATAAACATGAGGGAAATCAACTTTTTACACAGGTAGATAGTGATAGGAAAAGGGGGAATGGTTTTAAACTAAAATAAGGGAGATTTAGATTGGATTTCAGGATGAAGTTCTTTACTGAGAGAGTGGAGAGGTGTTGGAACAGGTTGCCCAGAGATGTCCCATCTCTGGGAGATGTTTAAGGCCTGGTTGGATAGGACTCTGGGCAATTTGATCTAGTACTTGATCTAGAGTCTGGAAACCCTGCCCGTGGCAAGGGATTTGGAACTTGATGATCCTTGAAGTCCCTTCCAACCCAAGCCATTCTATGATAAGGAAGAAGTTTTTTACAATAAGGGTGGTAAGGCACTGGAACAGGATGCCCAGAGAGGTGATGGAAGACCCATCCCTGGAGACACTCAAGGTCAGGATGGACCATCAGGGGCACTGAGCAACCTGATGTAGCTGTATCGTTCATTGCAGGGCAGTTGAACTAGATGGACTTTAAGGGTCCCTTCCAACTCAAACAGTACTATGATGACTCTATGATTCTATGACTTTCCTTGTCTGACATTGTAGTCATAGCTGGCTCGTTTGCTGTCTGCAGCAGCCCTCCCTGCAGTTTTGTTCAGCCCAAATGCATATATTAAAAAAATAACAAATGTATTAATATTTACATTTTTGAGTCTGTATGAGGTGATAGTTGAGGTTTTCAAAGAGTATGGCTTCTCTAAGCACAGCATTCACATCAGCTGGTCCTTAATTAGACCCCCCTGAAATTAAACTGTGCATGAACACCACCCCATGAGCTGTGCACACATTAAGTTTTAATTTTCCTTTGCTTATCATTGCTGTGTGTGTTTCTACATTGTGATTTGGGCCTTACTGGCTCTGAACATCCTAGATCAGTAACACTGTCAGAGTATCTTCAAATACTTGCAGACAACCCAGGGCCTTGGCAGCAGGATAAGGCAGCCTCTGTCTGAGCAGCATCACCCGAGAATCTATTCAGTCTGCGAGACGTGAGCAAGTTGCCCCTCCGAATCAGTAATGCAGATGATCTTTGTCTATTTTTCTCCTTGAAGGAGCAAAATATTCTGGATACATCAGAGAAAATGTCACTCAGTTGAATTCCTTATTCTTCTATTGCGCTTCAGCTAATTCAGAGGAAGTGATATTAAAGAGTTTCATCAGAAAAGAGAAACAGATGGAAATCCTACAGGTAGGATTTAGAGCAGACAAACTGCTTTTCCCATACATGCTCTGAACAGAAAATATCTGAAGATGCAGAAGTCTGTAAGATGATGTTGAGGTGCTTGTGTGGCAGCGTGACCTGGCCTTGTTCCTCAGCTTGCTGATCCACAGAAGCCAAAAGTCTGCTCTACACAAAGTATTGCAGCAGGCTGGAGACATAGTGAAAACTGTATGGCACCAACTACAAGCTTGCCTTCTGCTCTCTAGAGGATGATTCTGATGCCCAAGACAAGGAGGAGTTTCAGGTTGTGCACACTGATCAGGAGAGTGTGCTGGGTTTAGGAGTAAAAAAGCATTTCCAATGCTCAGATATTTCCTACTGCTTGGTGCAGTCATCAGTTGAGTATATCCTGACTCTTCCGAGGTGCATTATTCTTTGGTCAATACCCCAAACAAAGCAGTTTGCCCAGCCTCTGACTGGCAGCCTATGGCTGGTCTACAGAATTAAAAACTTACTCCTATACTTCTGCAGAAGTGTGTAAAATGTGGGGTTCAGGATCACACTGCAGCACAGTTCTAACAGTTACCAATGGCTTAAGCCTGCACTGCCTTGGGGTCCCTGGGCTCTCCCTCTCCCAGGCATCTTTCATCTGAAAGTCTTCCACTTGGCTCATAAGCAAATGGAAGGATCACAGAGTAGTTGTGTAAGATGGCAAAAGCAGAGTAGCGCAGTCAGCCGTACTCACGTGGCCACACATCAGTCTGAGGAACTCCCAGCAGAGGTGGGACAAAGGATGGGATATCCTTGGGGAAACAGATGTGTGCGATCAGATGTGAACTCTTCAGTTCACTACTCACTGAGCAGCTTGCCTGAGAAAGCAGAGCTATGCTGCTCATAGTCTGTGTTTAAACATAGATTTCCACCTTGTAATGGCAATAATAATAATATTTCTTGAAGTACCAACTGAATGCCATTGCAAATCCTGCTATTTTCCTCTCTTCAGAAAAGGAAGAAAAATACAAGAATGGATTTCTCAAAGATGAAATGCTGTGATTTTAGAAGGCTATAGCAGTAGGTTTGAATGATAGGCCTCAATTTCATTTTTAGGTATTACAAACAGTGCTGGACTACAGATTTTTTACAAAATCATCACTCAGTTTAGGTTGTCCTCAGGTTATATGGCAAGTCAATTCAAATGTTGACTGTCTTGCAAGAAGAAGCTCTCCTATGATTCTTGAGTATATTTTTTACCTTCCTTTTCAAGGCTCAAGGCTCTTTTCTTTCTGTCTTCCTTTTTTTCTTTTTTCTTTTTTTTTTTTTCAGAGCAGTTAACCTACCATCCTAGACACAGATGCTTGAAGCTGTAATTGTCCCCGATTCCTAGTGTTCAAGTGGCTCAGAAGTGAGAAGAGAGGCATAGCTCTCTCCTGGCTCTGACAGCTGCAGTTCAGCCTCCCATCTATCCCATCTCTGACAGCCTGCTCTGACAGCCCCACGTTGGTGTTTGTGACCTTGGTCTTGTTTCTGGAACCTGCAGTTTTCTGCCACAGAAACCTCAATGTTGGGCTGTGAAGCTGGAAGAGAGGTAACAAAAGGCAGTTTAAAAGAAACCAGCAGCAGGTAGCAATCTTTATCACCAGACAGGTGTTTACTCTTCTACAAAGGAACAAAAAAGAAACAAACCAGAAACAGAATGAAGATCCCCTACTTCTATCCTTCACCTAGTGTTGTCATTTTATATCAAAATGAGCTGGATCCCTGCAGCATAAAAAGTCAAAAGGAGAAATGCAGAGTTTCAGTGGAGTTCAGTCCCCTTTTCAGCAGTTAAAATAGGATTTCTGCATCACTTGACAAACAGAGAAGATTTTTGCAAGTTCCATTAACATAAAATAAGGTAATTTTGATATTTGAGAACTATATTCTTTTGTCTTTTAGAGAATGTGATCTGCAGGTGAAATAATGCTTTGAATACTTAAGGATACTGATGACAACATGCTCAGTTGCTGAGACTGAGAATCTGTTTGCTTTTTTCTTTTTCTTACAGAGGCATTATTGCTTAATTAATATCCATTTCAAATAAGAGTTAAGTATCTCATTGGTCGATAGGTGGTAGATAGGCTGATAGTGCACATAAAAATTAGAATGAGAAACTGCCCATCTTACAGGTCACTCCCTATTACCCTATCCCTATAACAGGCATTTTCCTGTGTGGATTGAGGATTTATGGCACACAGAATAAAATCTTACACAGTAAGTGAAGGGGAGGAGAAGGAGCAGCCAGAGAATACTTTCTGGAATATTAATTAAGAATTTTCTACATCAGAACACCTTTTCTGCTTCTTGGCATTGTATATTGAAATACCATGTGATATTTAGAATCATTTTTTTTCTCTTTTGAATATTTATCACAATCTTGAATTTTTAATGTGTTCTAAAGATTCAAAAAATTGTAAATCTTCCAGCTGAATGTGTTCCCCAAACAAAACTTTAAATTATTTATATCATTTTGACACCATTGAGCTATCCTCTGGGAACGGTCCTCGTTTCCAACCCTTATCTCACTCAGTCTCACTGAGAAGTGAAAGATGGTTATTGTTTTGTTTTGTTTTGTTTTGTTTTGTTTTGTTTTGTTTTGTTTTGTTTTGTTTTGTGGGTTTTGGTTTGGTTTGGTTTTGGAAACCCTAGAAACTAGATTGGAAAAAGCAAGTGGGAAGAGAGCCTTCAGTGATAAGGATGAAGGATACTACTCTTCCTTTAGTGAGAATTTTGTGCCCAAGTCAGTGATATATATCAGGTCAGAAAGAGTTGGAGAAAAATATTGGCAGAAATTTAGTCAATAAACAAATAAATGCAGTTGTACTATTTCTAGCAGAAGCTGAGAACCTCTGGAAATGGCAAGAGAGACATTTGAGAAGTCTGTTTCATCCATCTAGCATGTTCTAAAGACCTGAAATCTGCATCTTTGTGACTTTCACAGTTGCTACATTACCCTTGAGAAGAAAATAACATCCCCTGCAAGCAGAGGCCAGCAGGAAAACTCAGAAATTGTCTTAGGGCCTCTTGTTGGAGGAAGAAAGTCTGAAACAATTGAGGTACTGTAAAAACATAAAATTTGTTCTGAAAGCACAATGCTACTGTAATTGTCTTCAAAATTGATATCTTATGATGGATGTATTAAAGAAGTAAGTATTTCCCTGAATGATGGCTTGTGCAGTAATTTTTCTTCTAAGTAGATTCCCCAGGGTCCATTAACACAGGAGCTCCCACTGCTGTCTTTCCCTGAGCTGGGTATGTGAACAGTCTATGCAGCTGACTATTTCACAGACTCTGAGAGATCTTAATTTTTCTGGAATTGATAGATCTTTGTCAAAACTGTAAGGAAACAGACAAGAGACTCAATAGTTATGAGACTTCAACATTACTTCAAAAAAATAATTAAATAGAGACTTATCCGTCTGCCTTTGAAATCAGATCCAAACCCCACCACATTTGGACATGGATGACTAAGAAATCTCACTCCTGTCCAGTCGTGCTTCCTGAGTTATTACAAGCTTGTTTTTGTCCATATATGTATATATATATTTCTGTTGAAAAGAATTCACCTTCCCATTTCTCTCTGAGGGCTAGAGACCAGAAAGCTCCCTAGCCATGCATTTACAAAAGCCCTAAGCTGAACATTTCTTTTGATGCAACCTCTTAAATGTTTCTGATAATAGAATCTCTTCATCTCATTTCTGGCTCTGCCAGTAATGCCATTTATAAGTGGGCATTATGAAAGTATGTATTTTATCAAGCTTGCGACGTTTTAATATGATCTGAGAGTCACAAAAGGTTGACCAGCCACCCTCTGAAAATAAAGGCCGTGGAGAAACGACAAACCAGCCGCTCAGAATCAGTCATCTTTTTGGAATTTTTAGTTTGTGTCCATATTGAAATAATAATTTTTAAAAGTGCTGAAAAAAATGACAAGACTGTTAGACAGGAAAAATATCTGTGAGTATGGCAGGACTTAGACTAGCTGCCAGCAGGTAAACCCACACGCTGGACTGCATAGTGAGAATGGACAGGCTCCAGCTGAGGTTTTTCTGTAGTCAACAATTGCCTACGTCTTCTATGGAAATTCACATAGCAGTGGACTTGCCTCATCTCCAAGAAACTGGTCTGTTTCTAGGTGCATGAATATAGTAGACAGAGTCTACTATACACTTTCAATTTTAGAACATCAGGATACAATATATGGTAGGTATTGAGAAGGATTCTGACATCAGCTGAGATGTTTAAACACAAAAATACAGGACAATTTCCAAATCCCAATTGCCTTAAGTATCTCTTACCCTAATATGAGACGTGTAAATATTTTTCATGAGCAAAAGATTAAGGTACAGTTAAATATTAACAACCATCTGTGTTCTAATGCTTGCAGGTCAGAACAAGAGGAAGCTAGTTTAATTCCTTGGCTTCAGAAAGGAAGGATAGCAACTGCTGAAATTCTTTATCTGTGCATAAGGTGGGAAATCCTAAACCACAGACGTGAGAAGATTAAATTGTAATTGTGAAATGTTATGCAAAGTCCTTCTAAAGGGTCAAAGCAGAGCATCTTGACAGTGTAGTGTTCGGCAGCATGAAACTGTGACTACATAAGTTGGTGTCCCAGACCCTGTAGGCATGGGATGGCACAATTGCTTTAGGTAGAAAAACAGAGTTGAGTTCACAGTGCATTTGGGTATCACTCAGCACAGTGGGAATAATTTGTGTTACCAGTGCTTTGGTTTATTTGTTAGCAAGATGTCATCAAGTTATCTCTAGTGAAGGCTGCAGGCTAGGTTTTCAGGTCAAAGTATGCATGTGGTGATTTCCTTGCAATTAGGGAGCTGGGAGATACTCGGTCAGGGATTGTGTTGTTTGCTCACAGTGCTCCTGCTCACCCCGCACTCTCTTGGTTGACCAGTTCCAAGCCTTTAATGCTATGACACAGGGGAAAAACCTCATGATTTGGGTGACAGCAGAGAAACACATTCCTTTAACTGAGCAGCAAAAGAAATAGCATCAGGTGATTCCCCAGTTATTATTATTGCCAAACATATGGACTGAAAGGAATTTATGTTGTTTTTCTCCCTGTAGACTGTTAACATTTGGGAATCCATAAGGCTTGTCTTGGAAAAAAAATGCTTAGGTATACAACACCATTTAATTTGAACACATGTCATGGGGGAACATAGAGAACAGAAGAAAAAAGTAAGGCTGCTTTTGCAGAAAGGAATATAGTAGGGTTTTCATTAGCTGAAGAAATGGAAGAGATGTTTATAGAGCTGGAGGTAATAAAAGGTACCAAGGAACAGAGACAGCTATTCAGGCCTAATGTTCAGAGGAACAGTTATACCTGCAATACTGTGTAACTATTAAAGATGCATTGCACCTTAATGCTACCAGTAAAACTTAGCATTATCTGCTCCTTAACTTATGTAGCAAGGTAATGAAATTGCTCATGTTTTTTTCTTGAAGTATAGTGTGACTGAAAATGGTCCGGTATGAATGTCATTAACCATCTAAGGACTAATGTGGTATCAAATACTAGTGGCTTCATCCACGGACCATAGCCAGAATTTGAAGTATTGTGAGAGAGAAATTCCAGTAAAACCTTGATGTTTACTTTACCTGACTGCAGAGAACTTCAAAAGAAGTTTGTGACTTGTGTGATTACAGTGATCCTCCTGGTATTTTCCATATAGCAATGCAATGGCAAATCTTTCTGCTTTCTTTTGTTTTCCCACAGGTTGCACAGTTACTGTACCCACGGAGAAGGAGAAAGGGCCATATCTCCAAGTAACTTTGGTCACATCTGACAATGGATAAATTTTCAAGCAGAATAACATTTAATGTGAAGTTTCTATCCAGTATTTAATCAGAAACCTAGCGTATGATCTAGCTGTTGCATCCTTTAAATTCCTTTAAAAGCTCAATTGAAAGTCACTTCAAAGTTTTTCCTTCTTTTTCCTTCTCCAAATATTTTAAGAGACTCTTTCTGGTTAAAAATGTGTCTTTCTTCATGAAAGCCTGCTCATAGCTTTATTACTAAATCACAGAAACACAAAATCATAAATATCCCACGTTGGAAGTGACCCACAAGGATCATCAAGTCCAACTCCTGGCTTCACACAGAACCACCCAAAATTCAAACCCTACATTTGAAAGCATTGCTCAAATGCTGTTTGAACTCCAGCAGCTTGGGGCTGTGACCACTGGCCTGGGGAACCTGTTCCAGTGCCCGACCACCTTCTTGAGGAGGAAACTTTCCCTAATACCCAACATGACCCTTCCCTGACACAGCTCCATTACGTTCCCTTGAGTCCCCTAGTAGGGACAGAAATGAGTCTCTGGGATAAAAATTCCCTTTAAGGTTTTATGGGCTACTGATTATGTGAATACAGAGGACATTCTACAATGCGCTTAAAGAGCATAAATCTTTGCTAACCTCTCTTTAGCAAGCTAGTGAATATATGTAACTTTCATTAAGGAGAGGGATACTACTCAACAAGGCTGACACTGGTTACTTTACGGTTTATTAAGTATAAAGCTGAGACAGCTCAGTTAATGTTGAAAGTCAGTTTTGGTGCTTGGATCTTCCCCAGAGAGGCATTGCAGTGTGGCCACCAACGCCAGATATACAGCCCTGCAGGTCTCTGTTAGGTTCCCAGTTCATGAACTTCAAGGAAGGCACAGATAGATAGAGGATGAGATTATTAATTGTTTCCCAAATATGGTCTTTATTTCCATTGGATGGGGTGTTATCCTCTCTGGACTGGGCACAGACACACTGAGTGTGCCCTGTAGGCATTCTGGGTCAGTCCAACTGCAAAGCCTCACTGCTGTGGCTGTCTGAGACTGATGTTTTCAGCACCATTTCTGGGAAACAACTGCCCAGGACTTGATTAGTTTAAGATATTTGGACTCAGTCCTGGAAATGACAGCGCTGACTGATTGACTGATTCAAGTCCAACAATTTCAGTAGGTAATGAGAACAAACAACACCACACAGAAGTAGCAGAATAAAGCAGTGAGAAATGGACAGCCAATTAGGAGAGTAGAATCTATTTAAAAACAAAAACAGAGAATGGTTGAAGTTGAAAAGGAATTTTTGAACATCATCTAGTATTTGTATGAACAAGAGCTTCATATAAATGTGTGGATAGCCCAGCAGGGACATCATCCCTAGCTCTAGCATGGAAATCCTCACAGGCCTCTGTTGAAGAGGGTTTTTCTACAGTTACCCTGAGAAGTGGTCCAGAAACATTTATCTAAAAGGGAAGAGCTAGGTGCATATGGTGTTAGGTAGTTGTATTTCACAAAACATACCTAAATTATAGAAAGAAACAAACTGAAAGAAAAAAAAAATCAACTCCTGCTTATTTTTATTATTATTCTTTTTTCCCCTTGAAGTGCTTCTCAGGGAAATGTGTAGAAAGGCCAGATGAAGTGCAGAAGGACAAAGCCCACCAAGCTCTGTGCAGCCATGTCTGGTGATGTGTTTCATTTCAACTACCTTCATGCACCAGCTCCTATGGGCACTGCTGACTGGTCTGACAAAACAGAAGCATCCCAGTTGTTTCCCAGCAATCGATTTTTCTCTCATTCAGAAATTGAGTTTTTATATCCACCTCAGAGTCTGTAGTAGGAAATAAGCACTAATTCATGGAGAAAGTAGTTATTTTGCACACTTCATTTATGTGGACACACTGAGATAGAAGATGTATGATTCACCACAGACCAACAAATTCCCATCGCTTGCAAAACAGTTTGGGTAGCAAACAGCCTTTTACCTTTTGATTGTGAATATTTTGTGTCTTACACACCACATCTACTTCTTGAAGAAGAATAACCCAACTTCTCATAAAAACTGTACCAAGTACTCCTTTCTTTTAGCAAGATGCTGGGAGGTATTAGCAAGTGGTTAATGTGTCTCTCCGTTTCTTTAATCACAGAATCACAGAACCACAGAATGTCAGCGATTGCAAGGGACCATGAAGGATCATCTAGTCCAATCCCCCTGCTGGAGCAGGAACACCTAGATTAGGTCACACAGGAATGCGTCCAGGTGGGTTTTGAATGTCTTCAGAGAAGGAGACCCCACAACCTCTCTGGGCAGCCCCTTCCAGTGTTCTGTCACCCTCACCATGAAGAACTTTTTTCTCATATTTATGTGGAACCCCCTGTGTTCCAGCTTGCACCCATTGCCCCTTGTCCTAACATTGGTTGTCACTGAGAAGAGCCTGGCTCCATCCTCCCGACACAGACCCTTTACATATTTATAAACATTACATAATCTTTTGTTTTGCTCTGGGATTTTTCTCCCTCAAATTATTATCTTTTTCAAGGGTGGGATTTCTAAATCAGACTTTCACATTTTTGGTCTGTGGGACTCTGTCTATCACAGCAAGCTGTGGTTTGCAGACCTTGAAGACTTTAAGACTTGAGGTAGCCTAATGGCGGTGGTGATTTGGTGGTTGGACTAGATGATCTTAGTGGTCTTTTCCAACCTTAATGATTCAATGATTCCAAGTGGCGTAAATCCACACCCAGATAATTATTTCTTTGCAGAGATGATGTGCTGAATCCCTTAGGTGAAAAACACAGGCAACCAAGCCGAGGGGGAGGAAAAGGACAGGGCAAACAGCCTCATAAAGTACTCAGTGCAAACAGCTCGTTGGACAGGTAACGAGGGCGATGTGTAGAAACTACAAACCGGCTTTACGGAAATAAGGCCAGGAAACCCCGCCGGGGTTCCCCGGGCGGTGCAATGCCGCCACCTGGCGGCCTCCCGCCGCCTCGGCCCGCTTGGCTCCGCACATTCCGCTGCTCCGCGCCGCCTCAGCCGGCGGCCTGTTCACTACCTGATGGGGGGACTGCGTCAGACTGAGAGCGGCGCTGCCAGCAGGGGGCTGTAGAGTAACAAGGGCTAAGAACGGAGAGACCCAGAGGACCCTGGCTGCCTCAGTCATGCTGTCATTCTGTGAAGAGGCTCCTTACCCCTGTAGATGTTTACTGCATCATCTGCATCTTTTGAAAAAATATAAGCGGTTTATTGCACATGCGCATATTTATCACCTTTGTTCCCTCTGAATTTATACTCAGTGTATGCCCTGGGCAGAGTCAAAACTGTTAAAAATTACTTTCCATTTAATTTTTTTCTACGTTTGTAAAAGCATTTTACCTTCCAGTCTGAGTCTTATTTCCCAGAACCCTGTGGTGGGTCATCTCTTTTCAGACCATGGAAAGTACATCTCCAGGGACTTCCCCCTCCATACAGAGAGCCCTTCATCCACATTCCATCATCCTCCTGCCTGAGATGGCATAGGGATCCAGTCTCTGGATTTGGGGTTCATCCTGTCTACACAGTAACCTTTGCTGAAGTGTACATCCTCCACACTACACCATTCCTTTAGGAATGGTGGATTTCAAGACAAGGGTGTATTATGCAGAGGAAGTATGAGCCCAAACACATAATTCCCCTTTCTCGAGACTGCAGAAGCTGGTAGGGAAAAAGGAAAAGCTAAAAACTTACAGGGTTTCTATTTCACTTTTTTGTGGATCTTGTTATTGTAATCATTGGGAGTGCTTAAAAGTGAGGGGAGGGGTGGAGGGGTAGAGAGGGAGGATCCAGAGGCAGGAAGAATGAACTTACTAATTAACTTGTGGAAAAAAAAAAAAAAAAAAATTGGGAGGAACCTTTAGTAGACCTCTGTCTACAAGGATCAATATAAACAAGTCAGATGTATGCTCTCAAGACTCATTTCCATCACTTACAGACAAGAGATGGAAGAGCAGCAGAGAAAAGATGATTTCTAGGGCTAGACCCTAGACCCCCTAATTCATGGGCTAGACAGGAGCGTATAGAAATTTTCATACAGATCCTGCAGGACATGGTCACTTCATGCCCTGCCTTCCCACCTCCACTGCCTGTCACTGATACAAACCTTGTCCTGAGCCAGGGGATGCCACGGTGCTGTCCCTGTCTGCTCCCTAATGTCCTCACTGACCCCTATCACTATCTCCAAACCCATCCGCACCTAATCTCTCCTAACACCTTCCTTAATCTCATCTAAATAGCTGCTGGCAAACCCACTAATTCTGCTTGTTAATGCTCCAGCCTCTCTGCTCACACTCCCTGCTAACACAAAGCTGGGTCCTTTTACAGATGAAAGAGCCTTATTGCCAGGCCACAAGTCACACGTCTCCAGGCTTGGTGGGAATTAATGGCCTCCAGATAAAGAAGGAGGTGGGATTTAGTGGCATGGCAGGGAAGAAGTGCTTGGGTAAGAGACAGATTTTCTGTTGCTGAAATAAATCCTGTACACATGTGGAAGACAATATACATCCAAATCTAGATTTACAGAATATTTAAACATGCAGTGCCCCTGCAGGCTTTGAGACATTTGTTGGAGAACAAGACTTAACCAACAAAGCCCCAGCTAGGACAATAAATTAGGGAAACAAAGCGCAACACAAACGTCTTCTCTCCCCCTCCACCACTCCCTCTTAACCCTCCATTTTGGCATGTTTCAGCACTGTCTAAAATTTCTTCTGTGATTATTTCAGATACAATTAATATGCCTCAGCTTGCCCACAGGGTTGAGTTGCTCCACGCTGAAGCAGAGATCCCACTACACAGTGAACACAGCACCTCCTGCTGTTTGTAGAGATGGTGAAACCTGATCTTCAGCATTCTTTTTTTTTTCTGTGCAGTTTCTCTGACGGTCGTCTTCTGTGAACATTGATCAGAATTCTCTTTTGTCAGACATCTTGCTTTATGTTCCAGTGAAACTTCTGGAAGACGTGGCACATTCCTCTGCTAGTCACCTCTCCAGTGCTGCTCAGCAGCCTTCAGAAGCTGTGAGAGAAGAAGGGATGGGAGTGCAGCAGACACACAAATGACTTAATGGTACAGATCTAGTTTCAAGAAACAAGCTATTCGTTTTATTGGTGCTCTTCACTAAATGTATAAAAACAAATGATATAAGAGTAGTGGTTGATATTCCAACTGATAAGACTTTCATGTTTATATTCATTTTTAAATATTGTATGCTTCAACAATAAATTATTGGGATGTTAAATGTTTGATTCGTTGTGAAGATAACCTTTATATTTATTCGTATGCTCATACTTCTCATTCTGTGGAACAATATAGGTATTATTTTGGCTTAGATTTTTTTAGAGTGAATTTTAGATGCAGTTAAGAAGTGAGTCCTGTTTTCCACCCTCTAAACCTAAAAGATCAAAACCTTTTGTTATTGAAAGTCTTAATGTGTGGTAAAAAACCTTAAGTTAATTCAATGAAAAGCTGCTTCAGATAAAACAGCAACAGTGACAACAAATCTCAGACACCCATTTGCATGACTGGGTCAATTACTTGCAAAAAGTCTAATTAACACAGTGTTGTCTTTTAACTCCTGCTCCTGTGTTTGGTCTTTTAATTGCCTGTGAAGAAGTATTTACACAGAGCAGCAGCAATGTTTGAAAGAAAAATCAGAAAAGACACCAGTTCACTCCTCTAAGTCTACTGAGCTAAATGGCAGTTCAAGTCACCACACGCTGCTAATGAGTTCAGTTATTGATGAGATCCCAGCTGCCTAGCAGTGCTCTTTTTTGCAGTCTATCCAGTGCTGTGGTTGTACTGGACCAGCTCCAGTACAGAAGGAAAACTTCCCTTGCCCCAACCTGACGTGTGTAATGCTCTTGGTGTGGTTACATTGCTCCCTAGTTAGGATGGCATATCACAAAGCAAAATGCTCCGTTGCTGCTTCATGTTCCATTTACTGTGCTTCAATAGTTTTTTTTTCAAAACTTACTCAAATAAATTAGCATTATTTTTAGGCTGCTGTGGAAATCTTGTTGCATCACAGAATCATAGAATGGGTTGAGTGGAAAGAGACTTTTAAAGTCATCTATTCCAACTCCCCTCCCCTGCAATGCACAGCTAGATTGGGTTGCTCAGAGCCCCGTCCAGCCTGACTTTGAGTGTTTCCAGGGATGGGACTTCCACCAGCTTTCTAGGCAACCTGTTTCAGCCCCTCACTACCCTTATGGTAAAAAAACTTCTTCCTTATATCCAATCTGAATCCCCCCTCTTTTAGTTGGAAATAATTTTCCCTTGTCCTGTCACAACAGACCCTGCTAAAAAGTCTGTCCCCTTCTTTCCTATAGCCTTCCTTTGGATACTGGAAGGCCACTCAGAGCCTTCTCTTCTCCAGGCTGAACAGCCCCAGCTCTCTCAGCCTGTCCTCTCAGGAGAGGTGTTCCATCCCTTGGATTATTCCTGTGGCCCTCCTCTGGACGCGATCCTTTCTTCTGTTTTGAGGACTCTGCATTTGGATGCAGAATCCAGGTGAGGTCTCATCAGTGCTGAGCGGGGGGCAGGATAATTAAGATGTCAGAATGGATCATAGAATCACAGAATCACAGAAACGTAGGGGTTGGAAGGGACCTCCAGAGATCATCAAGTCCAACTCCCCTGCCAAAGCAGGTTCCCTACACCAGGTCACACAGGTGGGCGTCCAGGTGGGTCTTGAATATCTCCAGAGAAGGAGACTCCACAACCTCCCTGGGCAGCCTGTTCCAGTGCTCCGTCACCCTCACCGTAAAGAAGTTCTTGCGCACATTGGTGCGGAACTTCCTATGCTCCAGTTTCTGGCCGTTTCCCCTTGTCCTGTCTCCACACACTGCTGAAAAGAGTCTGGCCTCGCCACTTTGCCCCCCACACCTTAGATATTTATAGACCTGGATCAGGTCCCCTCTCAGTCTTCTTTTCTCAAGGCTAAACAGACCCAGTTCACTTAGCCTTTCTTCATAGGGGAGATGCTCCAGGCCCTTCACCATCTTTGTGGCCCTCCGCTGGACTCTTTCCAAGAGATCCCTGTCTTTTTTGTACTGGGGAGCCCAGAACTGGACACAGTACTCCAGATGAGGCCTTACCAGGGCAGAGTAGAGGGGGAGGATCACCTCCCTCGACCTGCTGGCCACGCTCTTTTTAATGCAGCCCAGAATGCCATTGGCCTTTTTGGCCACAAGGGCACACTGCTGGCTCATGGCCAACCTGTCGTCCACCAGGACACCCAGGTCCCTCTCTGCAGAGCTCCTCTCCAGCAGGTCATCCCCCAACCTGTACCGCTGCATGCAATTATTCCTCCCTAGGTGCAAGACTCTACACTTGCTTTTGTTAAACCTCATCTGGTTTCTTACCGCCCAGCTCTCCAGCCTGTCCAGGTCTCGCTGAATGGCAGCACAGCCTTCAGGCGTGTCAGCCAATCCTCCCAACTTCGTATCATCAGCAAACTTGCTGAGGGTGGCCACTATCCCCTCATCAAGGTCATTGATGAAGATGTTGAACAAGACCGGACCCAGCACCGACCCCTGAGGAACACCGCTAGTTACAGGTCTCCAACCAGACTCTGCACCGCCAACGACGACCCTCTGTGCTCTGCCAGTCAGCCAGTTCTCAACCCACCTCACTGTCCACTCATCTATCCCACACTTCCTCAGCTTTGTTATAAGGATGTCGTGGGAGACAGTATCAAACGCCTTGCTGAAATCAAGGTAGACTACATCCACTGCTCTCCCCCCATCCACCCAGCCAGTGACAACATCATAGAAGGCTACCAGGTTGGTCAAGCATGACCTCCCCCTGGTGAACCCATGCTGGCTACTCCTGATAACCTCCTTTTCTTCCAATTGTCTGGAGATGGCATCCAGCACAAGCTGTTCCATCACCTTTCCAGGGACAGAGGTGAGGCTGACTGGCCTGTAATTACCTGGATCTTCCTTCTTGCCCTTTTTGAAGACCGGAGTGACATTGGCTATCCTCCAGTCTTCAGGCACCTCCCCCATTCTCCAAGACCTCTCAAAGATGATAGAGAGCGGTTCAGCAATCACCTCTGCCAGCTCCCTCAGCACCCGTGGATGCACCCCATCGGGTCCCATGGATTTATGAACATTGGTGTTGCCTAGGCGCTCTCGGACCGCCTCTTCCCTGACTAAAGGGAAGTCTTCCATTCCCCAGACCCTCTCACTAACCTCCAGGGTCTGGGATTCCTGAGGGAGAGCTTTTTCACTGAAGACAGAAGCAAAGAAGGCGTTCAGTATCTCCGCCTTCTCAGCATCCCCCGTTACCAGAACACCCCCCTCACTTAGCAGGGGACCCACATTCTCCCTAGTCTTCCTTTTACTGTTAACATACTTAAAAAAGCCTTTTTTATTATCCTTTATCTCCTTTGCCAGGTTCAATTCCAGGCGGGCTTTAGCCTTCCTCGTCGCATCCCTGCAGGCCCTGACAACATTTCTATATTCTTCCCAAGTGGTCAGACCCTTTTTCCACATTTCATGGACCTCCTTCTTCCCTTTGAGTTTGCGCATGAGCTCCTTACTCATCCACACAGGTCTCCTGCCACCCTTTCCCGATTTCTTGCTCACAGGGACGCACCGATCCTGAGCTTGGAAGAAGAGCTGTTTAAATGCCGACCAGCTCTCACAGGCCCCCTTACCTTCTAACACCCTAGCCCACGGGATAGCTCCAAGTAGGTCCCGGAAGAGATCAAAGTTGGCTCTCCTAAAGTCCAGGGTAGCAATCCTACTTTTTGCTTTGCTTCTTCCACTCAAGATCTTGAACTCCACCATCTCGTGGTCACTACAACCCAAGCTGCCCCTGACCTTTACTTCCTTAACAAGCCCTTCCTTATTAGTGAGAATAAGGTCCAGTAACACCCCTCCCCTCGTCGGTTCCTCCACCATCTGCATCAGAAAGTTGTCTTCAACACACTGCAGGAACTGTCTGGACCGTGCGTGCCTGGCCACGTTGTTTGTCCAGAAAATATCTGGATAACTGAAGTCCTCCACAAGCACCAGCGCCTGGGATCATGACGCTACTTCCAGTTGCCTCCTGATCAGGGGGCCTGTAGTACACACCCACAACAGTGCCACCCATACCAGCCAGCCCCTTGATTCTCACCCACAAGCTCTCCACCTCTACATCACTCTCCCCCAGGTGGAGTTCAATACATTCTAGCTGCTCTCTCACATAAAAAGCAAATCCACCACCCCACCTTAGTGATTTCTCATAACAAACAATTCCGTTTCTTAAAATACACTTTTCACTGGTGACAAAGTACACTTCTCTCAGCAGTCCGTTATAAAAAGTGAAAACAACACTCAGTCATTAGAATTTTTCACATTCGATTGGTCTTTTAAAAATATACTGTAGATAATTTCACTGGAGAATAGTGAGTGTGTGACAGAGGGCAGCAAAGCTCCCTACAGCACCAACTCACACTGAGGCTTCTGCTGTGTGCAGCCTTTCTGAGATCTGCAGGAGCTGTCTCAGCATCACTGAGAATCAGATTTTGCTTTGTTGCTACAGGGTAGTAATACACTTGATCGGAAGTCAGTAAATCAGAGTGGGGTCCTGGGAGTCAGCTTTCAACATGACACAAGCATCCCTGCACCAGCTGGGCACCAGCATTTGCTCAGCCCCCAAGAGGAGCAAAAAAATTTTGGTGAAATGGGGAAAAGAGCAGTCTGAAGGCTATGCATGTCTTTCTGCAGTCTATCTGCAGGCTGGTCTGGTCCTGCAGTAAACCTTTAGGCTCACCAAAATTGTGCTTAAGTTCCTTCCTCAGCACTTATTTTCTTATGCACCTCTATGATGTATTGGCAGGATCTTGACCGTGGTCCCATGGGAATCTTGGATTCTGTCTGGTTTCATGGACCAAACTGATTTGGTCAAAGTTCAAAGAAATGTTTAAACTCCAGTTCTCATTTTGACTGCCTGCTTAAATCATGGCAGGCAGGTTCATCCAGCCCTACAATTAACTCTGTAAATTAACAGAGCTAATCTTCCGTGAGGGTAAACTCATTAAAACATCTGTTGCAAAATCTGCCAATGAGGATAAAATAGATGCTATAAATATTTGATAGAAAACATGTAAAGACATTCACTTACGCTTCTGCATGCAATTCAAGTTAATTTCAGTAGTACCTCAAGGATTTGGAGGCTGGATGAGGCCACTGGCACTGTTTTTATTGGGAGCTGTTCCCCAGAAACCATTTTCAGACTCAGTTTTCTGGATCAGCAAATGCATGGTAATGAACAAAAACACAGTAACACAATACATGCAGCCCCGTGTGAATCATTTTTCACAGCAAGCAAGCACTAAGGTTTGAGGAGATTATATATATCAGAGGGAAAGGACATTTCTATAAATAATTACAAATAGGAAATCTGAAATCTGTATTGAAAGACATGTCTGTTTGTGTGATGTAATCAGTGCTCGCTGCTAACAGAAATTTTCAGAGACAGATTTCAAAAGCAATGTGCATGTTCCATTTTCCTTCATCCATGTGAAAGAGGCTGGGACTCCTTAGGTGGTGGGTTGGAGCAGAAGCCAGTTGTAATTATGTAAATAGTCATCACAGAGACACGGTGCCAAGTTAGCTTTTCACAGAGAACCCCAAGACAAAAATAGCCAGGAAAACTGTAATTTCTCAGCAGCAGCTAATGCCTTCTTTAATGCTCATTAATGGCACCACTGGGCTGGGATTCACAGGCTGGGAAGCTCTGCATGTGGACCCATGAGTTCCTTGGTTTCTGCTGCAGTGCTGACCAAACGCAGTGGGTGAGGGGTGTTCCTCAGTGGGAGGGGGGCTCTGGAGGAGCATCAAGGAGGGCGGCAGGGAGATTCCCAGCCCTTGGATGGAGTCCCCACCTTGGGCACATCCTGTCTGGGTACTGGGATGCAGCATCCCTGCCTCTCTGTATGGCAAAATTGTGAGCAAGGCACTCTGGTCCAGAGCAAGCCTGCAAGCTGCATGGAACAAGCATAGCCATGTTCTGGGCTCAGAACATTGGTGACATAGAAAGAAGTGAATTGTAAGGACAAGCCCATACATGCTAGCAGAGAATGTCTGTAAATCCATTGAGCAGATGACACCTTTGTGGTGCATGTTTGCATGATGTTCAGGGCCAGATACTCAGCTGGTTTAAATCAGTATAACTAACTGACTTGGCATTTGCACCCTGATTTACAGCAAATGAAGCTACAGTCCATTATCAGCAAGTAACCACCATCTGAGTGTTTAATTTCAGACAGAGGAAAGCCCAAGTGATTTATGTGACAATTAGAGCTTCCTTAGAGAAACAATGGCCACATGAAGCCTAGTTTCCCTCTCACATCATGCACCCATTGCCCTGCCTCAGCTGTCTTCTACCACCACGGGCACTTTTCCTCTCATCTCCAAATTTCCCTTCATGTTTCCCCTATTGCTTTCTCAGGGGGTGGCACGGTTGTGACTGCAGTGCTGCACAGTCCATCTCAGATGCTTCCCACCACTCTAGAGATCCTGTCCAAGGTCTGAAAGCATCATGTAGAAGTGTCCCTCGGGTTATATCACTTTAAATTGGCATGAGATGAAGTTACAGGCACAGGAACACCATATAAGCATGGTACCTGGGCACTGAAGCAATTTGTAGAGCTTGTGCTTGTTGGTACTTAGATGGCTACAAAAGGTTCTTACTGTTCGGGCTGGAAAGTGGAAGAATCAGAATTCAGAGCTTAAGGCTCACATTTGTTTTCCTAATACTGTTTTCAATATTGCAAACTATTACTGCATTTACTGTACTATCTATCCCTCTCTATACTCGTTTGCCCCTTTTAGGCTTGCTAGTAACCTCTGATATGCTCACACACTCCAGCAGCTTATCAATCAGGACATCAAAGAAGAAAAAGATAAGGAGTTTCACAAGGATGTTATATGCGTTTATACTAATTAAACACAGCTTAATCACTTATCTTTGCTGTTACAACATTTATCTTTAGATAAGACTCTATTGAGTGATTCAGGCTATTTTCCTCAATAAACATGATGAGCTCCATGTTAACCCTTGAAGGATGGGAAAGCAGATTGTGCTACCTCATTTGCCACTGCGGGGGCAACAAGCTCCACCTGGGACCACTCATTTCCTTACCACTCTTAGCTGCAGGAGAGCAATGTTGTAAACCATGATTTCTGTCTCAGCTAGATTAGCTGGCAAGAACTTGGGTGTAATCCAGGAAGAAGCTGTACCTTAAGGTCTGGAAATTGCAGGCACCAGGAAAAGGTACTGTGGTTGTTAGTAGCAGGCTTTGAGCATCTGCTATGGTTGTGGAGGCTGTGCTGCCTTTTGGGAACAGGGCATTTTTGATACACTTCATTTCTTATACTTCGTTTTTTCTGTGAACTGGGCTGACTCCCTTCTTCTGGCTATTCACCTTGATCTCCTACGTTTCATTAGGCGTTCTCTCTTATTTAGATGTTGCTTTTCTAAGTGAGCCCTAGAGCAAAGACTTAAAAAGGAGAAAACAAAACAAACAAAAAAATCAACAACCTGATACTTGAGCGTTGTAACTCTTCTTGTTCTATTTCTAGACTACTTTGTTGTTATTGTGCTTGTCCTCTGCTGGCTCAGGTATTTAAAGCTTAACAGTTCTTTATGGATTAGGGCTGAGTTGTTTGTGTGTTGCCAGAACAG
This sequence comes from Pavo muticus, assembly GCA_016647715.1. NCBI lineage: Eukaryota > Metazoa > Chordata > Aves > Galliformes > Phasianidae > Pavo > Pavo muticus. The sequence continues at coordinate 3,160,869 of JACDJE010000023.1, read as the reverse complement.
TAGCTTGTCTTCAGGCGTAGTTTTAATATGTATAAGCAATGATGATATTATTTTGTTTACTCTATAATTCATTACTGTTATCCCTTCCATACTAAATAACTACTTGACCTCTAGATAGCAAAGTAAACAACATATGAAGTTGTTTCCTCTCATTATGCTTATAAAACATCAGAAATATGGAATCATTCAAATTATCTTAATCTTGAAGTTCCATAAACGAGGCTTATATCAAGCTTAAGCAAGGAGGAAATCTCTAATTCCATCATTATCAATTAATCAAATAAGGAAAAAAACATAGAAGGAAATTGTCATCTAAATGTTTACTACTTCTGGAAATGTGCAATTAAGGTCTGTTGCTAAGTGATGTATTGTGCCCTATTACATGGGGCGTGGGGTGGTAAATTTTCTTGGGAAACAATAGTATCTACTAGAGAGCAGACTATATTAATTTTAGTGCCTCTGTGTTGGTGGCTGTTATAAAAACAAGGATTAAAATTCTGAGAAGCCTAATGTTTTTTAATAAAACAGCATTTATCTATTTGAAATATCACTAGTCAAATATTCCAATGAAAGATTAGAGGAAAAAGTGAAGTGTGGGGATTTGTTTGTTTGTTCTCTTTAATGCCAGAGTGTACCCAGATATCATAATTTTGCTGAGTACTTCACTTTCCATCTTATCAAATAATGAGCACTTGCTCGTTTGATAATAAAATTCAAAGTCAGCATCTTTGGAAGGATTTGCTTTTAGGGAACTATAGTCCTTTTTCATTTGCTTGTGTCTTAAGGCGCCTTTGTTATGACTTGGAGGTAGCGCTGACAGGAGTAGGGGAGCAGACCTTCTGGGGCAGATTCAGCTCCTTCTTTTTCACATGTGAAATCTTAGAGCTATGCAGTGGATGGGAATGTGAGGCTGCTATGTTTGTAGATAAATGATAACTATGTCTTTTAAAAACTTCTGGATGCGTGCTTAGAATGAGAGTTTGTCATGGACTTCTACAATCTGTGATAGGAGTCCTCTTCATAGAACACCTGTTGACTTTGGGTATGAGCTACTACTGGTCATCCTGATGACCATACTTCAATGCAAACTTCCCGTTTGTCTTCTGATTTTTTTTTTATTAATATGATCAGTTTTTTGTAACAATACTTATGAACAAATAACTTATGTTCTTGCTGCTTGTTTTCTGAACTTCTGATTCACTTCAGCCATAACAATCCCTGCGCTAGCAGTAAGAGTCACTGACATTGAACAAGGAATCCCTAGGAGTAAAGCATTGTCTTCCCAGACTGCTGAGGTGAAAAAGGCTGGGAGAGAGGAAAACTTGCATTGGTGTGAGAAAAGAATGACTCAGACTAAAGCAGCATTTCCTCATTGTTATTTTTCAGTGTCTTCTCCCCTGAAGTCAGGGAAAAAAAGCACAATATGGCTTTGGAAGCTCTTGGTGGCAGTGAAGTGTCACAAATACCTTGGTGCAGAAATTGCAGTTGGATTCTGCAGGACAAATTCAGAGCATGGGGACACAGGACTTGAATCACCTCCTGTTGCTAAAGACTCCAGCTGTTATTCCTATGTGTTATTTACAGCTCTTGCCTTCAAATACCACCCTGGTGATTTGTCTGTGAATTGTTTGTGTCTGAATTTGTTTGGATACAGGGCTCAATAACTATAGTGACTGAAAGAAAAATATGTTATAGTGAAATCTCTTCATCTTCTTTGCTTGAAGTTACAACAACAGCTCACCTTTCTGAATTAGTGTTCAAGCAGTTCAAATGTTCCTGATAATTCACAGCTTGGAGACAGTTACTTGGAACACGTTTCCCCCTGACCCTTCTCTGTAGAGTTGCAGGTGTTTTGTAAGGAGAAGTTAACACACCATCATTTGGAATTCAGGCAAGCTATGACTAACTTTGTGCTGTTTAAGAAAATCACAGAATATCCTGAGTTGGAAGAGATGCATAAGGATCAGAGTGCAACTTTTGCCTCCACACAGCACCACCCAAATCTCAGACGTGCTCCAATAGTGCTGTTCAGATGCTCCTTGCACTCAGGCAGCTCGAGGCTGTGCCCACTGCCCTGGGCAGCCCGTTCCATGCCCACCGCCCTCTGGTGCAGCACCTGTCCCTAACACCCAGCTGCCCCTCCCCCGACACAGCTCCATGCCGTTCTGTCGGGCCCTGTCGCTGCCACAGAGAGCAGAGCTCAGCGCTGCCCCTCCGCTACCTGTGAGCAGCTGCAGCCAGCACGAGGCCTCCCCTCAGCTCCTCTGCTCTGCGCTGAGCAAACGCAGGGATCTCAGCTGCTCCTCATTCGTCTTACCCTCTGGGTGCTTCACCATCTCTGTAGCTTTAATTGGAGTTCTCTAACAGTTTTATGCTCTCTTTGTACTATGGTGCCCCAAACTTCACACAGTGCTGAAGGTGAGGCCACCATGAAGGTGTTCCTCTGCATGCATCTCCAACAGCCCCCTGAGGGCAGGGAGGAAGCATGGAGGGACTCTGGTCAGCTGAGAGTTACCTGCTCTGCATCCTGGCTGCAGCTTGGTGAATATTCTTTTTTTCCTGTCCTGATTGCTGCTGATAGCAATTAAAAGCAAACAGCTGCTTGGTGTCTGGTGTAATGCTGGTTACAAGGATTTGCAGGGAACAGAGTGGAAAGAAGCTGAGGTTTCACACAGGGACTACAGAAGGGAATGGATCTCTTATAGATGAATCCAAAAGAAAATGTGTTAATAGCTTGTGTTATGTTGTCTTCAAGAAAGATGGCATTTTGAGCATACTGCAATAAATACTTCTAATTCTTCTTTATTAGAGAAAGAAGCTTCTCCCTCTCTTCCCTCTCCAAGAAGGAAGCTTCCCATTGCTGATGAACAAGTTCAGTCAGTTGTGATTTATGCTTTGCATGAATCAGCTGGCAGATTTTGCTCAAAATGCAATTATTATATAAGTCATCCTGACCCAAAACAATCTGTTGCTTCCAGCAAATATTATTGTGCTGGTTTTCCTTTTATTTTTTTATTTTCCCCTCTCCTGTTTTCATAGTTGCTTTAGATGTTTCTACACTCGTTTTATGTGTAACCTGTAGCTAAGGAGTTGCAGGTTGTCTGACCCACAGCCTGTGGTGGTGTGGCTGGCATTGATTCTGCACAAGCAGACCAATGGCAGTGCTGATGAATGCACCTTATCTTTATCTTGCTTGGAGGTTGGCATGTGGTGCTAAATAATTATGGGCTCAGTTATGAGTCTAAAGTGGAAAAGCAAATTATTTCTTAGATACTGCAGTAATGATCAATGGGACTGTGTTATCTAAATCCAGGCCCACAGCCTGGATCTCAGTGTCTCTGTGGGTATGCCTAAGAAGTCTATTTCTGGACTCATCTGGGCTTATTCATGTGTTATCCTATGAGTAATTTCTGCTACTCTTGCCTAAGAGACTACAATCTGGACCTGCAGGTACTTGCCTGTATTTGGGTATGTTGCTGCTTCTACGTGTGTCCTGCAGGATAGTAGAAATCTTATGTTACAGAGTAGGCATCAGTGGTAGGATTTAAATCCAGGTAACCTTCTACTGGCAGGACCACAGTTCATCTGTCTTATTTCCCTTTAATTTTGCCACCTTCTATCTGCAGGGAAAGCAGCACCTTGTCTTTCCATGCCCAGGTGAACACTTAACTAAATGTTGCAGACATGCTTTAAAAGCTCCAGACAAGGCTTGTCCTCCTGGGACGGCTGAAGTGCATGTTTCTTGCACTCACCCTTGAGCAGCAAAGCACAGACAAGTCCTGGGCAGCACCTGAGATGTCATGGGGCATCCTGAAAGAAACACCATCACGAGGTGCTCAGGGCACTGACTTTATCACGCCACTGCTACATGGGGCTGCTCTGAAGAAAATAGACCGTGCTTTTCCTGGAAAAAAACATTGCTGAAAGGAAAGTTGTGTGGCAGTCAAGATCTGGTCATCCTGCATGACTTTTGTGCTCAGCAGAAAGCACAGCTTGATCTTCCCTGGTACGTGTTCCTCTTGGAAGAGCGTTTGCAGGAGTGAATATTGTAAGGCAGCACTCAGCTGGTACAACTGCAGGAATGACTAAGATAAAAAAATCTGTGCTCTGCTTCCTCCTTGCTTTTAGTGCCCATCAGGGGGTGTTTGCAGGAGCTGTCTGAGCCCATGATTTATTGGGATTAGGCAGGCAGCATCAGGGTCAGCAGGGATGAATGGGCTCTGATGCACAGCTCCTGCAGCAGTGGGAGCAGCTGCCTGCCTTGCAGGCGAGATGCTGTCCTGACTGTCAGCATGCCACCCTTAACGAGAGAAACAACTTTTTATCTGGATGGCAGAAAACCAGGGGAAGAGGACAGTGCTCGACTGGCTGGGAGCATGCAAGGGCTATGCTCGTTGGTGATCTCAGAGCAAACACCCTAGGAGATGAGTGCGGAAAGTCTTGAGTGCAAGGTTGCCCAGAGTGCAGCTTTAATTCAACAAGGAAAGGGTTCATTTGCTGGTGACTTCATCTCATGGCTAAGAAGTGTGAAGGGAAGGGTTGGTTCTTGCAGGTCATTAGATAAGATTTTTTTTTAAGTCATATTAGGCCTTCAGAAAAAGAATTGAGGGCTGGAGGTAGATTTCAAGAGAAGTTAAACAAATAACATGTAATTAAGTCTTGCAGTTTTACATACTGCTTTGTGACAAGGCTGTCACTAGCTTTGTCAGAAGATGTTAGTAAAATGGGATTGAAAAAAAAATTTTTAGGCAGCAATAATCTTGGTATGTTGGAAGACTGTCTTTTCTAAGATGGATATTTCTGATCACGTATACCTGAGCTGTACATAAGATTTAAAAAAAGAAAAACCTTTAGATGCTCCATATTGACTTTTATCATAGACTGATGCTTTCACTCCAGCTAGCAATACATTACCTCTATGACATACTAAAATGTATTCACTTCTGTATGACTGCCCTCCAGGGCACTGTGTGTAATTATAAGAGTGACCACAAAAGCATCTGATTATGTAGTTTTGGTGATTAATTCATATTTACATCATTTTCTTTTTCTCCCTGCATTTCAAAACATTTGTTTTTCCTGCTAATGCACCTGAGATTGATGTAGGCAGTTGTGCTTTTCGGTGGGAGAATAAATAATGCTTTCTGGTTCAGAAGAGCAGAAATAAACCACAGGGATCTTCCCTCTTTACTTAAATGGACCTTCCAGGTGGGATACTAGGAACGAATACAAGCAAAACTTCATGCCTTAACTTTCTTCTTTGTTACGTTATGTTGCTTGAATTTATCTATGGTAAAATCTTTGTTTGATGATGCAGTGATGATTGGAATTATACTTGGACATTGCACTGGCAGTTGGGCATACTCAGCAGTTTTAATTTTAAGACATTATTTTCAGTTATTTACCATTTTCCTAGTTTTAAATTGTTCAAGGTAAGATCTTCCCAGTTGTCCTATTTACACTGACTTTGGCTATCTTGAGAAACAGCAGAGTTTTGTTAGATGAAGGCAAAGCTAAGTCAGAATGTTCTTGTTTTTGGTTTGTTGTTTGTTTCCCTCTCCCCACCCCTGTGTGAAGGAGCTCATAATTCCTTTAAGAGGATTCTGAGTAAGTTAGGCAAAAGATGGGCTTCAAAAAGGAATGAAGGTTTTCGCTTGGATTAGTTAAATACCTGAAGGAAGAAAGTTGTTTGCATATCCTTGGATATGTCCTTATGTGTGATGAATTCTCAGAATATTCTGTCTGCTGGTGGTGAATAGCCACTGTTCCTCCCCTTCAGTGCCTACATGCTGATCAAAATTGTATGTGACCATCTGCATCTTCAGGGTGCGGGGAGAGTTCTGTGGCTGAAGACTGCAGAGCACAGTTTTTATTTTATTTATCCTACCCCCCTTCCCCTTCTTTGTTCAGCTGATGCCTAGCTGCAATTAAGGTGCTAAAATCCAGAGGGTTGCAGAAGTGAGTGCTTTATTGCACTAAGGAGCAGAGCTGGAGTGCGATAAACAATAGAAGACAGAGAGCACGAAGAGAAAGGACCAGGAGTTTGAAGAGGGTGAGGAAGTGGAGAAAAAGGAGATTTGAGTTTTTTAACATAGGAACTTAAGAGGAAATGGATTGGTGGTGCATCTTTTCTTTACAGAAAGTCAGTAAGTACAAATCAAGGTATGAGATCTGAATTTGAAGGAAGACAAAATTCCTAGGGAATTCTAGAAGGCTCTCCATCAGCTGATACTGATTATAAGATGAAGCAAACTTCAGAAATGGGTGTTTGAAAGTGGTGTGGACTGACTTCACATGCTAAATAAGAACATGTACCAGCAGAGATCTTGCATTTGTGATTAGAGAATACCTTGGTCACATCAACACCTATTGATGACTCCTTCATTTAAACCTAGATATTTATGAAGGCAGGCACCATTTTCTGGATACAGCTTATGTAGAACTACTAGGGTGACTTAATGTAACTGAGTTTGGTGGAAAATATCTGATATTTGGTGTATCTTCCTTGCCTTGTTAATGCAAATCACTTCAGGAAAAAAAATGCATATCACAAGTCTCGATTATTCTTTCATATATTTTGGCTGGAATAACCTGTATCAAAGGTCTCCAATTCGCTTGCTTTAATCTTTTTCCATGGGAGGGTGTCAGCTCTCACAAGATATCGCTAAACAGAAGTCTTGATCCAAAATAGTATCTAAAAGACAGTGTAGTTAGAGCTGATGATTCTAACTGATGCATTACTTTCAGTACTTTCAGCATGCCCCTTTAACAGATAAATATTCAGCAAACTGCAAAATGTTGGCAGGCATCTGGCTGAAGGTTCTTAGTCAAACAGAGAAGAAAGAGTACTTTCCCACCCATCTGGAGGGAGCGAGTGATCAATTGTGCGGTGCTGAACTGTGGCTGTGTTACACCACTGCAACCCCTGCCCAAAGCAGCAGGGAGATGCAGCTGTACTCACTACTTTCAGCTCCCTTCTGGCTTGACAAGGGCAGCTTCTGAACTCCAGGGTCAGCAGCAGGATGTCAAATTCACAGTCTATTCTAGTCTTTGACCTCATCGTTCCAGCATACTGAGTGCATGGGAAGCTGCAGTGTTGTGTTAAGGCTTACAATAAGGTGTCAAAGCCCCAGTGACTGCAGGGAATTAAAAAGCAGAATTAAAACTACTGACCCGGTCAAGACCGCTTGAGGAGCCAGGCTGCAGCCATTTAAAACACACTACAGAAGTAACGAATGGCCTCAGATCCATATCCAGCAAGTGGGACAACTATCAGTAGGAGCCTTCTGATAATGGAATAAAGGTGTACCAAATAGCACCATCCTGTGTCTTGAGACACTAGCATTGCATCACTAGTTAAAATAGTAGAAGAGATTAAACTGAAACTTTATATTCTAGACCAGCTTCTGAAGTCACAGAAGCAACTGAGTGAACACTTAAGTTTTGGTGTTTTTTTGTTTTTTTTTCTCCTAATTTGACTTGCGCCAAACTTTCATTAACAGTTGTCATTAAACAGAAATCTCTTCTGTTTTTAGGAAGGTAAGAAACCTTATATATTGCATTAAAACCAGAGACAGGCAGAGCTGTTTGAGCATTTTGCAGTAACAGATTGGTTTTAAGATTTGCAATATTGTTGGAAATCTTTCTTGAGCAAGCTACCGAAGTGAGACGTATAGATCTTCTGCCTAGCTCACAGCTATAATGTCTGTAATGCTAGAGGCTCTATTCTTTTTTCTGGTATTATTAGTAAAAATGGATTTTAGGATATCTATCTCCTGGGTATCATTTAGTTAAAAACTGAAATTATACTGGAGGAGGAGAACTGAACAAAACTTTTGCATATTCTCCATGCAAGGGCCAAAGAAATTTGCAGGGATGAGCATAGGTATCACATGAATTAATGGGCCCTTACCTGTTCAGCCTGCCCTACTGCTGTGCAGCTGGCAGCAGAGCCCATTAACATTTGCCATGTGGGTTTTATTCTTTTTTTTCCCCGTATCTTCCCTCCCATAATTGTGAACACTTGTAGTAATGTTTATCTTATGGGCAATCATGGTGGGTGTTGCTCTTGAAGAGGAAACAGCCAGTGTTTTGCTTCTGTGGGGCTGTGGTACATGCACCTGGATTTGGAGACAAAGTGCCTGAGGTGGCTTGAGTTTGGATTTTTGAAGTTTGTGTAGGTAAGCTTGATAAACAGAGGGTTAAAAAAAATAGTGGTAATGAGAAAAGATGTGTTCAAGCTGTACTGTGGAGAGCTGGCCAGTCCTTGGATGCTGGGAGTTGAGGTTTACCAATGCTTGGCTAAGTTACTCTGAGTGGGAGAGCAGAAGCTCCCCAGAAGAGGTCTGTTCAGTGTTACAGTGTCCTCCTTCACCTCCCCATGTATTTAGTCATCCTTAACAGGAGGATCCCTTATGTGGGGCTCTTGACGAGCACCATGTTGCAAGAGCTCTTGTACTGAGTTACTCAGTGTGAAATAGAATACAAGGTGGCTTGCACCAGACTTCATCTTGCTATAGAGAGACTACAGGACCTGAACAGGCCTTAACAGTGATGCACTAAGATGGTCTAGGGTTAGAGATGACTAAATCATAAGTAACTTCACAAAATTTCTTAGAACTGGTGCAAAATAATTAGTTTCTGTTTAAAAGAACTTGCTTTTACCATTGGCACAGAACTATTTTGCTGTATGTAGTCAGGCCTTGTTGAGATGAAGAGTGTCAGTTGTACCATTTGATAACTTCTGCCCTTGCTTGTGGATATGCTGGGGGATACAGCTTGAAAATAGAGTAAAACAGAGTCCTGTGGTGACTGCTGCCTGTGTGTGAGAACAGAAAACCTGAAACTGACAATGGGCCTCCTGAAAAACAGTAAGAAAAAGAAAATTTTAAAAGATAAAAATATCTTTAGGTCCCCAGTAGCTTCAGGAGAACAGGTGCTTTGCAACATGTTCATCTTTCACACTCATTTTTCTGAGAGTCTTGAATAGACGTTTAATGTTTTCAGGAGCACTGTGAGGCAGTTAAATAGTCACAGGCTTTTTCTAAAGCTGTGTATGAGGGCTGCTCCAAAACTAATACCTCCTATCTTATTATGTTCTCCCATATGTTGGTGATACAGCAGTAGAAGTTGAACCTTCCTACCAATATTCTGTTACATTTCATTGCCATGTGACAGATGGCAGCAGGGAGGCGGTCTGACAGAATGATGTCTGATGGGGGAGTGCATATGAGGTAAACGAGGGGGGGATTTGAATTCCTCCACGTGTGTGGGGAGGGGGAATTGCTGACATTCATTGACTTGTGCTGAACATTTCTGGAGACCAAACAGTGGCTATGAGCACAGTGAGGCAGTGGGTGGTGTGTTTCAGCAGTGGTGACAGTAGGTCACCTCCACCGGTGCAGGTTTTCATGTGTGTGGCTTGCAGTTCTTGTTCATGGCTGGTGAAAATGCATAGCTAATGGTGTGACTATATGGAAAAATAGAGCACATTCTCAGGTACACTGTCAAATTCTTATGCTCTTTGTATTGTTTGTAGTTTCCATGGAAATACACAGGAGGTATTACTTTATAGTGACCTGTGTAAATGTATGGGAAGACTCGTATGAAAGAAGATATTGAAGATATTCTTGGAAGACTGTTTGATAAGACATCTTAATTTGCTCTGTGATTCTAGACGCTCTCAAAAGGCCTTAATGTCATATGTTAAATGCAAGTAAAGATGCAGCAGAACATGGAAATGACTCATAAGAATAGCACACTGTGCTTTCCCTCTGCTGCTTTGCTTCTGATGTGTAAGAAATCTATGGTAAAGAGCAAACCTGCAGTTTGTATAGGCTTTCCAGGGTTACAAGTCAGCTCACCTGACTTCTTCTGTGCTTCATGCTATTCAGATTCCCCCAGATGACCTAATCTGTGCCTAGTGACTAGTCCAGGACAATTCAGTCTCTGCTGTAGGGAGGAAGCAAGTATGGCTGCTGCTATGGTGTAGGACTTCTGAAATGGCAGGAAAACTGGGATGTGCAGATTGTGTGAGCAGGGGAATTATGTTTATGCTGGAGTCCGCCAATAAATGATAGTAGAAAATCCCCTTTGCTCAGAGTCTAAAGCATCTGGAGAAAATGTTGTTCTCCCAAGCATGGCGTTTGGCTTGGTCTTCAGTTGGGTGCCTATGAAAAAGGTTTCTTGCAGTTTTTCAAAGCACTGGCCTACCTGATCCACCCTTCAGCCAGCTGGTTTTCTCAGAAGAGGAGAGTGACAGGATGAGAAAATGAGACATGACATGAAAGCTCTAGAATACATCCGTCCAGTTACCAAGCAGTCAAGCCTCATCTGTTCCCTGCATGGGGGTGCCTGAAGCAGGGGTAGATTTATCTATGGGGTTGCAGAGGCTCAGGTGAGCTCCTATCTAGCAGCACATTTCAAAGCTCAGGAGAAGAGAATGACTCTTCTCTTCGCTGGGTTCTGAAATTTTCCCCTACAAGGTTAGTGAATAAGGGAAGATATAAGGATATCTATATACTCACTGATTCTAAGGTCAGAAGAGACTACTCTGGTCATCTAATCAATTACTTTATTTTTTTTTTNTGCATGACTTTTGTGCTCAGCAGAAAGCACAGCTTGATCTTCCCTGGTACGTGTTCCTCTTGGAAGAGCGTTTGCAGGAGTGAATATTGTAAGGCAGCACTCAGCTGGTACAACTGCAGGAATGACTAAGATAAAAAAATCTGTGCTCTGCTTCCTCCTTGCTTTTAGTGCCCATCAGGGGGTGTTTGCAGGAGCTGTCTGAGCCCATGATTTATTGGGATTAGGCAGGCAGCATCAGGGTCAGCAGGGATGAATGGGCTCTGATGCACAGCTCCTGCAGCAGTGGGAGCAGCTGCCTGCCTTGCAGGCGAGATGCTGTCCTGACTGTCAGCATGCCACCCTTAACGAGAGAAACAACTTTTTATCTGGATGGCAGAAAACCAGGGGAAGAGGACAGTGCTCGACTGGCTGGGAGCATGCAAGGGCTATGCTCGTTGGTGATCTCAGAGCAAACACCCTAGGAGATGAGTGCGGAAAGTCTTGAGTGCAAGGTTGCCCAGAGTGCAGCTTTAATTCAACAAGGAAAGGGTTCATTTGCTGGTGACTTCATCTCATGGCTAAGAAGTGTGAAGGGAAGGGTTGGTTCTTGCAGGTCATTAGATAAGATTTTTTTTTAAGTCATATTAGGCCTTCAGAAAAAGAATTGAGGCATTAAAGAGAACAAACACGAACAACAACAACAACAAAAAACAATTAAATGCTATACAATTAAGAAAACAATGTGATTTGGCTGAATGTTTGTTGCTTCTATGGTCTTATTGGGACTGGAAGCAGTGCGGCTGAGGTGTGCTGATAGATACTTGGGCAGGTTTTTGTTCATAACATGGTGTGTTGACCATTTTGTTTTGTTTTTTTTTTTAATTTTTGGTTGGATTATTGTGTTGCAGCTTATTGGTAAGTAGTGGTTGGATCTGTACGTCGGATCTGACAGTTAGTTAGAGATAACCAAGCATGACAGAAGCAATATTTAAGCCAGACAACTGTGCTCTAATCAGAGAGAAGAGTGTTTCTTATCTGCCTCTCCTTTGACTTTCTTCTTCCTAAGTAACTCTTTCTCTTGTAGTTATTGCTTGCGCATAGCGTATTGTTAGAAGTGTGAGCTGTGACAGTATAGCTAAGGAGAGGAAGTTGGGAAGGAAGCTACAAGGTGAAACACAGCTTTGAGTATGTCTAATAAAGTAGAATAGTGGGAGCAAAAATTGATACCACTGCTTGTGCTGAGTAGCACCTTCCTCTGTTAGAAAGAGACTCAAGTTCAACTTAATAGTAGAAATGAATCTATCAGGAATCTGGTCCAGGATTAAAAGCAGAATAAAGTTTTAGCAGAGCATAAACATGTTAAGTGTTCTCCATTTGTTTAAATTTATTCCTTTCCTAAACAAAAGCAGGTAAGTGCTTAATGCACTTGTGAGGCCAGGTAGCACAGTGCAAATGAAGAAAAGATGATTTAGGTGAAACAATGAATTTTCAAGCAGAAGGGCTGGAGGTAGATTTCAAGAGAAGTTAAACAAATAACATGTAATTAAGTCTTGCAGTTTTACGTACTGCTTTGTGACAAGGCTGTCACTAGCTTTGTCAGAAGATGTTAGTAAAATGGGATTGAAAAAAAAATTTTTAGGCAGCAATAATCTTGGTATNACATACTGCTTTGTGACAAGGCTGTCACTAGCTTTGTCAGAAGATGTTAGTAAAATGGGATTGAAAAAAAAATTTTTAGGCAGCAATAATCTTGGTATGTTGGAAGACTGTCTTTTCTAAGATGGATATTTCTGATCACGTATACCTGAGCTGTACATAAGATTTAAAAAAAGAAAAACCTTTAGATGCTCCATATTGACTTTTATCATAGACTGATGCTTTCACTCCAGCTAGCAATACATTACCTCTATGACATACTAAAATGTATTCACTTCTGTATGACTGCCCTCCAGGGCACTGTGTGTAATTATAAGAGTGACCACAAAAGCATCTGATTATGTAGTTTTGGTGATTAATTCATATTTACATCATTTTCTTTTTCTCCCTGCATTTCAAAACATTTGTTTTTCCTGCTAATGCACCTGAGATTGATGTAGGCAGTTGTGCTTTTCGGTGGGAGAATAAATAATGCTTTCTGGTTCAGAAGAGCAGAAATAAACCACAGGGATCTTCCCTCTTTACTTAAATGGACCTTCCAGGTGGGATACTAGGAACTAATACAAGCAAAACTTCATGCCTTAACTTTCTTCTTTGTTACGTTATGTTGCTTGAATTTATCTATGGTAAAATCTTTGTTTGATGATGCAGTGATGATTGGAATTATACTTGGACATTGCACTGGCAGTTGGGCATACTCAGCAGTTTTAATTTTAAGACATTATTTTCAGTTATTTACCATTTTCCTAGTTTTAAATTGTTCAAGGTAAGATCTTCCCAGTTGTCCTATTTACACTGACTTTGGCTATCTTGAGAAACAGCAGAGTTTTGTTAGATGAAGGCAAAGCTAAGTCAGAATGTTCTTGTTTTTGGTTTGTTGTTTGTTTCCCTCTCCCCACCCCTGTGTGAAGGAGCTCATAATTCCTTTAAGAGGATTCTGAGTAAGTTAGGCAAAAGATGGGCTTCAAAAAGGAATGAAGGTTTTCGCTTGGATTAGTTAAATACCTGAAGGAAGAAAGTTGTTTGCATATCCTTGGATATGTCCTTATGTGTGATGAATTCTCAGAATATTCTGTCTGCTGGTGGTGAATAGCCACTGTTCCTCCCCTTCAGTGCCTACATGCTGATCAAAATTGTATGTGACCATCTGCATCTTCAGGGTGCGGGGAGAGTTCTGTGGCTGAAGACTGCAGAGCACAGTTTTTATTTTATTTATCCTACCCCCCTTCCCCTTCTTTGTTCAGCTGATGCCTAGCTGCAATTAAGGTGCTAAAATCCAGAGGGTTGCAGAAGTGAGTGCTTTATTGCACTAAGGAGCAGAGCTGGAGTGCGATAAACAATAGAAGACAGAGAGCACGAAGAGAAAGGACCAGGAGTTTGAAGAGGGTGAGGAAGTGGAGAAAAAGGAGATTTGAGTTTTTTAACATAGGAACTTAAGAGGAAATGGATTGGTGGTGCATCTTTTCTTTACAGAAAGTCAGTAAGTACAAATCAAGGTATGAGATCTGAATTTGAAGGAAGACAAAATTCCTAGGGAATTCTAGAAGGCTCTCCATCAGCTGATACTGATTATAAGATGAAGCAAACTTCAGAAATGGGTGTTTGAAAGTGGTGTGGACTGACTTCACATGCTAAATAAGAACATGTACCAGCAGAGATCTTGCATTTGTGATTAGAGAATACCTTGGTCACATCAACACCTATTGATGACTCCTTCATTTAAACCTAGATATTTATGAAGGCAGGCACCATTTTCTGGATACAGCTTATGTAGAACTACTAGGGTGACTTAATGTAACTGAGTTTGGTGGAAAATATCTGATATTTGGTGTATCTTCCTTGCCTTGTTAATGCAAATCACTTCAGGAAAAAAAATGCATATCACAAGTCTCGATTATTCTTTCATATATTTTGGCTGGAATAACCTGTATCAAAGGTCTCCAATTCGCTTGCTTTAATCTTTTTCCATGGGAGGGTGTCAGCTCTCACAAGATATCGCTAAACAGAAGTCTTGATCCAAAATAGTATCTAAAAGACAGTGTAGTTAGAGCTGATGATTCTAACTGATGCATTACTTTCAGTACTTTCAGCATGCCCCTTTAACAGATAAATATTCAGCAAACTGCAAAATGTTGGCAGGCATCTGGCTGAAGGTTCTTAGTCAAACAGAGAAGAAAGAGTACTTTCCCACCCATCTGGAGGGAGCGAGTGATCAATTGTGCGGTGCTGAACTGTGGCTGTGTTACACCACTGCAACCCCTGCCCAAAGCAGCAGGGAGATGCAGCTGTACTCACTACTTTCAGCTCCCTTCTGGCTTGACAAGGGCAGCTTCTGAACTCCAGGGTCAGCAGCAGGATGTCAAATTCACAGTCTATTCTAGTCTTTGACCTCATCGTTCCAGCATACTGAGTGCATGGGAAGCTGCAGTGTTGTGTTAAGGCTTACAATAAGGTGTCAAAGCCCCAGTGACTGCAGGGAATTAAAAAGCAGAATTAAAACTACTGACCCGGTCAAGACCGCTTGAGGAGCCAGGCTGCAGCCATTTAAAACACACTACAGAAGTAACGAATGGCCTCAGATCCATATCCAGCAAGTGGGACAACTATCAGTAGGAGCCTTCTGATAATGGAATAAAGGTGTACCAAATAGCACCATCCTGTGTCTTGAGACACTAGCATTGCATCACTAGTTAAAATAGTAGAAGAGATTAAACTGAAACTTTATATTCTAGACCAGCTTCTGAAGTCACAGAAGCAACTGAGTGAACACTTAAGTTTTGGTGTTTTTTTGTTTTTTTTCTCCTAATTTGACTTGCGCCAAACTTTCATTAACAGTTGTCATTAAACAGAAATCTCTTCTGTTTTTAGGAAGGTAAGAAACCTTATATATTGCATTAAAACCAGAGACAGGCAGAGCTGTTTGAGCATTTTGCAGTAACAGATTGGTTTTAAGATTTGCAATATTGTTGGAAATCTTTCTTGAGCAAGCTACCGAAGTGAGACGTATAGATCTTCTGCCTAGCTCACAGCTATAATGTCTGTAATGCTAGAGGCTCTATTCTTTTTTCTGGTATTATTAGTAAAAATGGATTTTAGGATATCTATCTCCTGGGTATCATTTAGTTAAAAACTGAAATTATACTGGAGGAGGAGAACTGAACAAAACTTTTGCATATTCTCCATGCAAGGGCCAAAGAA
The DNA here is from genome assembly GCA_016647715.1 of Pavo muticus. Classification (NCBI taxonomy): domain Eukaryota; kingdom Metazoa; phylum Chordata; class Aves; order Galliformes; family Phasianidae; genus Pavo; species Pavo muticus. The sequence continues at coordinate 3,145,449 of JACDJE010000023.1, read as the reverse complement.
ATTTGCAGGGATGAGCATAGGTATCACATGAATTAATGGGCCCTTACCTGTTCAGCCTGCCCTACTGCTGTGCAGCTGGCAGCAGAGCCCATTAACATTTGCCATGTGGGTTTTATTCTTTTTTTTCCCCGTATCTTCCCTCCCATAATTGTGAACACTTGTAGTAATGTTTATCTTATGGGCAATCATGGTGGGTGTTGCTCTTGAAGAGGAAACAGCCAGTGTTTTGCTTCTGTGGGGCTGTGGTACATGCACCTGGATTTGGAGACAAAGTGCCTGAGGTGGCTTGAGTTTGGATTTTTGAAGTTTGTGTAGGTAAGCTTGATAAACAGAGGGTTAAAAAAAATAGTGGTAATGAGAAAAGATGTGTTCAAGCTGTACTGTGGAGAGCTGGCCAGTCCTTGGAAGCTGGGAGTTGAGGTTTACCAATGCTTGGCTAAGTTACTCTGAGTGGGAGAGCAGAAGCTCCCCAGAAGAGGTCTGTTCAGTGTTACAGTGTCCTCCTTCACCTCCCCATGTATTTAGTCATCCTTAACAGGAGGATCCCTTATGTGGGGCTCTTGACGAGCACCATGTTGCAAGAGCTCTTGTACTGAGTTACTCAGTGTGAAATNTTTTTTTTTTTTCCTCCTGACTAGATTGAGGACACTTTAAATATCTAATCTTTAAAGGCTCCAGTCTATGCTGAATCTACCACTTACTGGATAAGCTCTTTCTGTATTTAATTATCCTCACAGCTAGTAAAATGCACAGTGTCCTCCTTCACCTCCCCATGTATTTAGTCATCCTTAACAGGAGGATCCCTTATGTGGGGCTCTTGACGAGCACCATGTTGCAAGAGCTCTTGTACTGAGTTACTCAGTGTGAAATAGAATACAAGGTGGCTTGCACCAGACTTCATCTTGCTATAGAGAGACTACAGGACCTGAACAGGCCTTAACAGTGATGCACTAAGATGGTCTAGGGTTAGAGATGACTAAATCATAAGTAACTTCACAAAATTTCTTAGAACTGGTGCAAAATAATTAGTTTCTGTTTAAAAGAACTTGCTTTTACCATTGGCACAGAACTATTTTGCTGTATGTAGTCAGGCCTTGTTGAGATGAAGAGTGTCAGTTGTACCATTTGATAACTTCTGCCCTTGCTTGTGGATATGCTGGGGGATACAGCTTGAAAATAGAGTAAAACAGAGTCCTGTGGTGACTGCTGCCTGTGTGTGAGAACAGAAAACCTGAAACTGACAATGGGCCTCCTGAAAAACAGTAAGAAAAAGAAAATTTTAAAAGATAAAAATATCTTTAGGTCCCCAGTAGCTTCAGGAGAACAGGTGCTTTGCAACATGTTCATCTTTCACACTCATTTTTCTGAGAGTCTTGAATAGACGTTTAATGTTTTCAGGAGCACTGTGAGGCAGTTAAATAGTCACAGGCTTTTTCTAAAGCTGTGTATGAGGGCTGCTCCAAAACTAATACCTCCTATCTTATTATGTTCTCCCATATGTTGGTGATACAGCAGTAGAAGTTGAACCTTCCTACCAATATTCTGTTACATTTCATTGCCATGTGACAGATGGCAGCAGGGAGGCGGTCTGACAGAATGATGTCTGATGGGGGAGTGCATATGAGGTAAACGAGGGGGGGATTTGAATTCCTCCACGTGTGTGGGGAGGGGGAATTGCTGACATTCATTGACTTGTGCTGAACATTTCTGGAGACCAAACAGTGGCTATGAGCACAGTGAGGCAGTGGGTGGTGTGTTTCAGCAGTGGTGACAGTAGGTCACCTCCACCGGTGCAGGTTTTCATGTGTGTGGCTTGCAGTTCTTGTTCATGGCTGGTGAAAATGCATAGCTAATGGTGTGACTATATGGAAAAATAGAGCACATTCTCAGGTACACTGTCAAATTCTTATGCTCTTTGTATTGTTTGTAGTTTCCATGGAAATACACAGGAGGTATTACTTTATAGTGACCTGTGTAAATGTATGGGAAGACTCGTATGAAAGAAGATATTGAAGATATTCTTGGAAGACTGTTTGATAAGACATCGTAATTTGCTCTGTGATTCTAGACGCTCTCAAAAGGCCTTAATGTCATATGTTAAATGCAAGTAAAGATGCAGCAGAACATGGAAATGACTCATAAGAATAGCACACTGTGCTTTCCCTCTGCTGCTTTGCTTCTGATGTGTAAGAAATCTATGGTAAAGAGCAAACCTGCAGTTTGTATAGGCTTTCCAGGGTTACAAGTCAGCTCACCTGACTTCTTCTGTGCTTCATGCTATTCAGATTCCCCCAGATGACCTAATCTGTGCCTAGTGACTAGTCCAGGACAATTCAGTCTCTGCTGTAGGGAGGAAGCAAGTATGGCTGCTGCTATGGTGTAGGACTTCTGAAATGGCAGGAAAACTGGGATGTGCAGATTGTGTGAGCAGGGGAATTATGTTTATGCTGGAGTCCGCCAATAAATGATAGTAGAAAATCCCCTTTGCTCAGAGTCTAAAGCATCTGGAGAAAATGTTGTTCTCCCAAGCATGGCGTTTGGCTTGGTCTTCAGTTGGGTGCCTATGAAAAAGGTTTCTTGCAGTTTTTCAAAGCACTGGCCTACCTGATCCACCCTTCAGCCAGCTGGTTTTCTCAGAAGAGGAGAGTGACAGGATGAGAAAATGAGACATGACATGAAAGCTCTAGAATACATCCGTCCAGTTACCAAGCAGTCAAGCCTCATCTGTTCCCTGCATGGGGGTGCCTGAAGCAGGGGTAGATTTATCTATGGGGTTGCAGAGGCTCAGGTGAGCTCCTATCTAGCAGCACATTTCAAAGCTCAGGAGAAGAGAATGACTCTTCTCTTCGCTGGGTTCTGAAATTTTCCCCTACAAGGTTAGTGAATAAGGGAAGATATAAGGATATCTATATACTCACTGATTCTAAGGTCAGAAGAGACTACTCTGGTCATCTAATCAATTACTTTATTTTTTTTTTCCTCCTGACTAGATTGAGGACACTTTAAATATCTAATCTTTAAAGGCTCCAGTCTATGCTGAATCTACCACTTACTGGATAAGCTCTTTCTGTATTTAATTATCCTCACAGCTAGTAAAATGCCTCTTATTTCAAAGTTGGATTTGTGTAGCTGTTTCTTGCTTCTGAATTGTTTTCATTATTTCTTTCTTTCCTTTTAATCTTTAGAAGCCATTATTGTATGTTAGAATAACATTAAAAACAAAATACTGGAAGGAAGGGAATACAATTAGTAAATCTGTTCTCAATGACTGTATCCTGAACTTTTAGAATAACTAATATTCATTGTTTTCTTATGGCCTTCTTTTGTTGCTTCCAGTTGTCCCTTTCACATGTCTATCTGTAGTGCTTTATTAGTTCTTGAGCAGGTCTTCGAACTCTATCTTTCACAGCCCTCATGAGTACTAGTCCTTAGATGACGCATAAAAATAGCCACACCAGAGTTTCATCTAGCCCAAAAGCTTCTTCCCAGCAGTGTCCAAAACAGATATTTGGAGACGGTGATTTAAAATAAAACAAATCTTATCTCCTCCTTGGCTGTTAGCTAGACAACCAGTGCGTGTCTGCACAGATGTGAAAACAAGCAAATAGAATTTGGAAGTAATTTTGTGGCTAGGTCTGGTGTAAGGTTATTTCATGAGTGGGCACATACAGAATCATGCAATCCCATCCCATATAGTCTGAATGAAATCTTCATGGTGAACAGCCTAGGCCCTATGAACTCATGGTGTGTGAACTAAATGAAATAAGTAACAAATTGTACCTGCTTTTGTTGTTTTTTTTCTTTAACAGACAAAACTAAGCTAAGTACATATATTCTCCTTTCACTTCAAAGGAGAAAAATGCAAATGAAAAGCAACATATTTAGTAGTAGCAAGAGGAAAGAAGAAGGAAGTATGGCTTCTGTTTTGGGTGTTTTGTTTCTCATTGGGTTGTTGTTGTCTTTCTTCTTAGAACACTTGAACACATTTTACTGACTTTATTTGATTTCTAAATGGAGGAAGATTATGCAAACAGGCAGCACAACATTGCCTGCCTGCTGATTTGTATGTATAACTGCAAATTTGTTATTAGATGTTTCCAATATTTTGTTTTGAGCTTAGTGCTGTTAAATACAAATGATTATTGTCACATTTGAGCAAACTTTTTTCTACCTTTAGGGTAACAAATTTTCTATCTCTCTAAGATAATCTTTACTTCACAGTATGGAGCAGTGGGGGGGTGGGGGGAAGCAACTTCTAAAAGCATCTTGCCATCACCAAATGGCACACGAATTTATCCATGCTGATATGCAAGGGCAAACATGTTTCAAATAGGCTTACTAAAATATGTAATTTTAACTAAAATACATGTGACAGGGCTGTTGAAAATACAAAGGGAAAGTTAGGGAAATGAGGAGAGTGCATTTTTGTCTGAACTGTCTGAATTACACACCAGAGAACTCTGTGTGAATCCAACCAGAAACTCGGAATGAGTGATGACTAAACACAAAATGATTTGCAAAACCCCAAATATAGACTGGAATCATCAGACTTCTTAAATCACTGCTGTATTTGTGCCGATTAAGTTGGTCTGAGATACAGAACCCAAGCTTGTTCTTTGCAGCAGCTGCAAAGAGGATATTTGAGGATATTTGCTTTCCTCTGCTCTGGAAGGGTAGGGCAAAAGTCATGTAGCTGAGAGCTGGATGCTAAGAGTAGCAGGGGTCTGAAAAGAGAAAGTAACAGCTTTTGCGAAGCAGAAGCCATAATGCCACACTGCAGTAAAACATAGCTTAGCGTGTTAGCAAAACTGTATTTATAGAAAGCATCAGCATGCAGCTATGGTCACATGTCTGAAGGTGGCCTTTCATCTCCTTGTAAATATTTTTCAAACAAGATAGAGGGGTGGGAGATGGAAGAAATCTCAGATGGTGTTAAATTTCTGCAACACTGGAATTTCAGTACCTGCTGCAGAGGGTGTGAGAGGCATCTAGTCCTTACCTCTCAAACTGAAATACCAAAACTCGCTCTCCTGAAACTCTTGCCAGTTTTCACGCCCCCCACCCACCCCCACAGCCTCACCACTACCGTCAGCATTTGCTATGCCATTTTGCTTCATTGCTCACTTGCTAAATATAAGCCTATGATTTTCTTTTTTCCTGAGAGCTCTGCTGTGCGATAAGCACTGAATACTGACAGCTCCCCCACTTCAATTCAGTAAAAGCTATGGGTTGCCTAAAAGGGGGTATAAGTCCATCTTAGGTGAAATGTTGGCTCCTATGACCAGGAAAGCTCCTCAGACGACCTGTGCACAGTGACGTCTGCCAGTGGTGACCTCTGAAGTTTAGCAGAGTTTTCCTTCAGGAAAAAAGGTGGCCCTCCAGGCTTAGGTACTCTGGTTGTTCAGTAATGGCCTACTTATTTCTGACAGATACATTGGCTTTTGAGGCAGAGCTGACTTCTGCTCAACCTCTAGGCATTGTTGGAGATGCAGGTAGCTTTGTGTTCAGCTTATGCCCAGTGCTATGGCAGCCAGAGGTGTTTGTGCTGTTTTTGCCCATCTCTTGTCTTGGAAATAGAAGGCCCTTCTGCTCTTGTATCTGCAGTTCTTAGCCTCAAAGAAAATCTCCAGTTATCAGCCTAGAGCCTTGTCTGCCCGAACGTGGGGAAGATGAGCTGGCAGTGGGCAAGCAATGCAACTATTACCTGGCCTTTTGAGGTTAGTTTGTGTTTTGTGGACTTGTGTCAATACTCCATTCAGGGAAGGGACTTAAGGTGAAGTGAAATAGATACCTGAGGCTGGGAAGAACACCGGGAGGTCTCTAGTGCAGTGTATTGCTCCAAGCAGGGTGAACTGTGACATCAGGTCATGTTGCTTAGGACTTTCTGATCTTTAAAACCTCCAAGGACTGAGCTTGCACTGCCTGGTGAATTTGGTTCGGTTTTTGGCTGCCCTCAAGATTAAAAAAAATTTTCTTCTCACATCCAGTTTGTGACTCTCACTTCTGTTTATGCCTGGCATCTTCTTACCATGCACTGCTGTGAAGAGCATCTCTCTGTTAACAGAATAATCTCATAGGTACTGATTTTAAGTGCCCCTTAAGCTGTCTTGTCTCCAGGTTGAACTGGCCCTGTTTCCTTAGGGCTAGCACTTCAGCCCTGATCATTCTGGTTGCCCTCAGTTGAACTTACTCTGGAGCCCAGGACTGTTATACACCCTTATAAATAATCTGAATGTTTAGCAAAGAGGAATAATAGTTTCTCTTGATCTACTGATTGTGGTCCTGATAATATGACCTAAGATTGCTATATAACCACCTGTACAGACAAGGCATGCTGCTGGATGACATTCAGCTTGATGTCATTTATGACCACTGAAGTCATTCAGTAGACCTGCTGCATAGGGGATGACTTGGTCAATGGCTCTATATCCAGGTGAAGGCTGGTGACAAGTGGTGACTCCCAGGGGTCTGTCCTGGGACTGTTACTCTTTGACATCTTTATCAGTGACATAGATGATGGGATCAAGTGTTTCCTAAGCAATTTTGTGGGTGACATCAAGCTGAGTGGTGCAGTTCATGTGACAAAAGGAAGTGATAACTATCCAAAGGGAGGATGAACAAGCTTGAAAGGTGGGCCCATAACATGAACATAATAATGTTCAACAAAGGCCAAGTGCAAGGTGTTGCACTTTGATCGGGGCAATCCCAGGTATAACTACAGACTGTGAGAATAGCAGCCCTGTTGAGGACTTTGGGGTCCTGGGAGATGAAAAACTTAACATGAGCCAGCAGTGTGCACTTGCAGTGCAGAAGACCAACACTGTCTTGGGCTGCACCAAAAAAGGGGTGGCCAACAAGGCAAGGGAGGTGATTATCCCCCCATTCTCTGCCCTCAGGAGTCCCCATCTGGACTATTGTCCCTGCCCTGGGTGAAGCGGTCTGCTGCCATTGCCTGTCACAGCTCCTGCTGTGACTCCTCTGAGGACATGGTGGTGGTAGGGTGCCCAGGACATCCACAAAGAATGCTGGAGAGCTTCACAGCGCTGGGGCCTACAGGGCTAGTTGAGCACAATCTGATGAAGTCCTTGTTCAGCACTCCAAGTTTCACCATGTTTACCTTACTAGTCTTTTTCAAGACCAGTACTGGGTCATCCAAAATTGTTTGTTAGGTTGAAAATGTTCTGCCTGGGTAGTTGTCAACATTGTCAGAAGTACCTGAAGAATTAACAAGAAAGAAAATGCTTATTATTCCTAAATCTACCCGTTTTGCATATTTATGTAATTCTACTTGTATAAACTTATCCAATAGTCTACAGAAGACTGTGCAAAAAGGAAGAAAGAGGTAAAAAGAGTTTGCTAACCTCTGATCCTGATAGTAGTACATCTTGGTGTGGTGCCAGATTGTTTATGTACAGGAAGGGGCAGAACTCTACCCCCTTCTACTTTCACCCTCAGACAAAGATTGCATCTAGAACTAACTGGATGAGGTAGGATTACTAGACTTCCTTTCCTAGCTGTCCTAGATGTACTCTTTTCTTAGGATGAGCTTTTTTTATCTGAGATGAACACATCATACTCATACTGCAGAAAGACAGATGATCTTCACAATCTCTACTTGTAGTTTTGAAATTCTGAGTGTGAAGATTATTGCCAAATTGTCAGGACAGATCAGCAGTGAGAGCTTATCCAGAAATCACCACTGCAAGCTCAGGCTATTTCAGGACAGTAGATTTAGTGTAGTCTGCAAAACATTTTTTTGCCTGTTAAGGTTGTATCAGATGTGAAGACCTGATTCTGTAGCTCTGAGATTGACCTTACTGGCCTCAATGGGACTGTTTTATGACAAGGATTGTAGGATCAGATTCTTCAAGATGCTTGATAAATGATGCATGTCCATGGGGAAATCGGCTTTTTTAGCCACTCATGAATGTATGCATTTTGAAAGAGCAAAATTTTGCTTATGGTTTCTGAAGTGAAAGTGCAAATTTCCTGGCTACTTCTAAAAATATAATTATCTCTTAATGTCAAGATGCCAATCTGAAACAACTCAAGTAATAGCATCTAATTTACAGAGAGGAATCATTATCTTCTAGCTGTGTTACAGTTAACTGCAAATAATGAAGTGAAGCTTAAACAGAGGGAAGCGCTCAAATTAATAAAAATAAATAAATTGGTGAGACCATATTTACAGCTAGCATTCTGATTGACTTTTTTTTCCAGCCTCTTTCTCCTTTTTAATTCAAGGTTGAAAAAGACCGGGTTTCAGCGTTAAGGACAAAACAGGTTTCTTTTTTTCTTAGTTCAGTTTCAAAGAGCAGAAGAGCCTGTATCAGTTCTTTTGTAACCAAGTAACGCAGTGCATGGATGGAAGGACATGGTGATCTGTCACCAGCGAAAGATGTGCAAAACCCTGAGAGAGTGAACTGACTTACAGGACTTGCTTTAGGAGCTTTCTTTACATCAGTGCTGGCGTGCTGCAAGTCTTCCTCTTTTAAGCTTTCTAAAACAAGTTTAAAAAAAAAAAAAAAAAAACCTGCAAAATCTGGATTTCAGTTACTTACAGTGTAAGGGTTGTTCAGCTAATTCAGAGTGGTTTGGCCACCAGGCCTGTGAAAGCTATGCAGTTTCCTTTTCCAGTCAGAGGACAAGCAAGCACCTAAGACTAGAGTTCAGAACCATCCAGATGAGTGTTATGGCAGTTGTGCTACACGGGATGCAGCTGGTCTGTCTACCTCCAAATTATGGATGAAGACCACCTGACTTCCTCTGCTACTTCCAGAATCTGACCCAAGTGTTGTCCTTCCCTTGGAGTACAACGGGAGAAGCAGTAGGCTGATTCTGCTTGCGAAAACAACCTGTTGCACTAGTGGAGATATTTTGTGAAAGGCTGAAGATCAGTAGTCTAATATTGAAGACGTTCTGAGTGCTGTATTAGGTCCTTCAAGATAAGAGAATGGAATACAAAACCTTATCTTAAAGAAACTTGCACGTGTGTGATTCTGTGTGGAAAAAAATATGGCTAGTTTCAATTTGTATGTCGTTTTTGATAGGAAGGCATAGTAAAGTGAAAATTTGTGCTAGTATGGTATTCTTTGTGTTCACAGCAGGACTGCAACGTTTAGGCAGGTATGCTGACAGTGTCTAGGAAGCTGGTGGGTTGTAGACCTTGCCTTAATTTCCCTTTCCTTGAATGTGAGAGATCAGATGCCTAGACTGTTCTATAGACTGTCTATAGAATGCAAATGATGTAGAGGTGTGGGAGGGAAACCTTTCTTCTTCAGCCTTAGAAACTGGAATACAGAACTGAAAAAAATCTTCTAGGGCAGAGTATCCAAGCATCTGCATGTAAAAAATGGCCATAAAGTTGACTACTCCAAAGGATCAACAGAACACCACAGATGACAAGCCTGTATATTTGTGACAAAGCCTAATCTGTCACAGAAACAGCAGAAAAATTATCAAGGTACTGCCAAATTCCCATTCCCTGCAAGTGTAGACAGTGGTGTATGGGAAGCATACTCCAAGAGTCTGAGAAGCAAAATGTGCTTCAGACTACCCTGAAGCCACTGAAACAGTCAACAAAAAACATTTTTCAGTTATTCTGACTTTGTCAATGTTCGAGGCTTCAGAAGGAAAGGACAAAGATATCTTCTCTGTTTGAGATGGGAGGAAGGGAATAAACTTACTGTTCTGGTCCCCAAAGGTAAGTGGTGGAGCACGGTCCACCCACACAAAATAAATAGCACCACATCAGAATGGGTCAATTCTTCCTCCTCCTTCTCGAGGATATTAAAAATGAAAGACTGTCTTAAGCATTTTCATGAGGGAAGATGTTGTTTCTGACAGACTTCTCAACGTTCTTTGGAAGTCTTATATTTTTTATTTGTTAAATTTTCTCTCATGTTTCCCATGAACAGAGTTGCTAGGGCTTGTTAAGGCAGCTTATGAACTATTTCGGACTAATTATCTGTTTCAACATGGTGTTTTAGGAGAAATGGATTAGTAAATGTGGCATATTATTAAAAAGTAAAAAATTCTTGAAGAGGTAAGATAAGACATGTTCTCTAATACGCTTGCTTATTAATCTATAGGTCATGCAGTCTCTTAAGCGCATCAGCATTTCCAGATGCATATGCTGTTTTTGTCAAGTAAATGCTTCCTGGTCCTTGAATGAGTTGGATGACTGATAATACCATTCTTGAATGATTGACTTTCATAAACTTAAAGAAAAACAGATATTTAATGACATATGCAGTGAGTTATATTAATCCCATATCAGTAGCTTTTTTTTTTTTATAGCTTGGACTTCCATAGCTTCGTGTGGCAAGACAAGATTTCTCCTAAATAAGTTGGACTGAACTGGATTAGCCCTATTTCAGAGTGTCTGAATTCTTGAATTTTCCTTCCAATTGGACTTGATAGTTCTTGTTGCTGGGTTTGGGTGAGTGTGGCTGTTTTTTTTTTTGGTTTTGTTCATTAAATCTTTGGGGAGGAATGTTAATCTTCAAGTAACTAAAAGTTTTGACATTTATAAGAGTTATAATGGAACTAATGAGACAATCTTAACAAGGCTCCTGCTTTGAGTTAATTGTCTAATTTGAAAATGAAGGGTTAATGGTTTTTAAATTGATTCCTGAGTGCATTCTGAAGATAGATGTGTTAGATGTTCTCATTATGTGTATCTGTAATAAGTGCTCCTCTAGTAGATAGGGGAGGTATATTTGCATGGTTTTCTATCATTAAATTGTAATTAGATACTTGTCAACAAAGTGAGTTGGCACTCACTTAGTAGCACTGATTGCTCTGTCCACCCTAATTAATGAACAGCTTCCTTATAAGTAAATTAATAGAGGTAGTCCCCTTGCCCAAAATTATTTCAGTCACCATGTTGTAGTGCACTTTGTTAGAGAAATGTAAAATGAAGCAGCGTTTCAATTAGCTGTTATACAGTATCAAACTATTTTTTTCACCTGTTCTTTTAAATGTTTTTCTGAGAAGACCCTGACCTCTCCTTAACATTCCTGAGCACAACACAGATTTCTGTGAAATGTTGCTGTGCTTAACTGCACTTCGTGTCAGTTTTAACTTCTCATTATATTACTAAGGAAAAGAGAAGACAAATTCAGTTGTGTCCTGGTTATTGTACAGGAAGTTTCTCAAGTATAAATAGTATGTGGTGTTAATCAGATCTTTTTAGTTGTTCATCCCAGAAAACTGTCCCTTTTGACATAAGTGGGTCCATGGGTTTGTGGTTT
>JACDJE010000023.1:3016290-3133833 GCA_016647715.1 Pavo muticus | reverse complement strand
AAATAAATAAATAAATAAACCCCAACCTCCTAGAACTTAATTTATGTCAACTCAAATCTCAGCATGCTGAGATAGCTGGATTTGCTATTACAGTATCAAGCTTACCCATAAATGGCATGGAGAGTTTTTCTATAAACCTAGACATCCATTTTTACTTTCTTGTTCTGAATCACAAGGTTACTGGGTGCTCGGGCTCCCTGTTATGCTGGCAGCTCAGGTTGAGTTTTCCAAGACAGGGTGAAGCTTATGAAACCATACTTATGTATATACATATGCCAAGAGGAGAAGAGTCAATGAGAAACTATGTTTACCTGTTGCTTTCCTGTCCACAATAGTTACTGGTGAATTCCTGAAAATTCAGTTTAGGGCCTCTGCATAAGCTTAGATGGCTTTACCAAGGGGAGTGTTTAGTGTTCACTCTCCTGTATCTTCTGAGGGAGGTATTGAACCAATTGAAATATAGCATTGAAGTAGTAGAAACTTCATAAAAGGGAGCATGTAAACTGTGGGCATTAGGCATTGAAGATATAAATGATAGAGTCTCACATTTCTGGCCTTCTTTTGAAGATGCTTGCAATCATAGATTAATACTGAATTTAGAAAGAAAATAGCCAAAATCTCCTCCTGGAAATGACCAGGAAGGTGAGTCCTAAACACCTGAGCCACCCCAATTCCTTGTAATGTGTACAAAGAGTGGATAAACGTGGTCTTGGAACCTGCTGTTCTCAATATTTTGGTGGAAATCTTGATTACAAAAACTTGCCTACAACAACCACCCTCAAAATTTAAGAGGAGCAAACAGCTTTGAGATAGTATAGAGAATCAATTTCTATAGAGGGAAAAAAATATAATCTTAGAAGTTTACTATATATCTATTATGGATGTACAGCAGAGGCAAATTTCTCCTTTCACTTCACCACCTCAATGGGTATCACTGTGTTCGGCGGAATATAGTTGATCTAAAGATCTTGTGGGAAACTTCTGTCAAGTGAATTCCATTACTCACAGAAATCTTTTAGTTGTGGTTACAGATATGACTTGTCTAGACTTACTTCAAATAATGGTACAAATTGTCATTCTATGCTATGATTATCTTTTCAATAATAAAATAGAAATAGAAAGCATGAAATAATAATGACATAGAAGATTTCACTTTAATATTATTAGTTTATTTTTTATATGTCAATTGACTGGTTAGTGGAGTAGCCGGCTTGTCAGGGAAAATGTAGATTCACAGTATTGTTCTTATAAACTGGAAAATAATCAAGAACGTAGAATATTGTAACAATACTTCACAAAATGATTTTTTTAATGAAATACTGAGGCATAAGGTTCAGTGATAAGGGTTTTTATTGCAACGTTCACGTTGTATAGGAGAGTGCAGAAAATGAGTGGTTGAGTAAATGATGTGCATATCAACTGAGAAGTGCATCTTCTGGTAGGATACAATCAAACTTTATTTCTAGTAGTCTAGGAAAATTTCATCTATTTGTTTATTTATCTGAAGGTATCCCCAGAAGTACTACTGTTCTGAGTAATAAGCGCTAGAGGACCAAAATGTAAGCGTATTGATTTGATCACTTGTAATCTTGGTTGGTGCTGTTATAAGTCTGTATCATTTGAGTAAAGTGAACCTGATGCCTCTCCCTAGACCTTGGGGAACTGGAAAATGCGGGGGAGATGGTGGCAGCTATACTAAAATCCATTCTTTCAGTTGCTGTATAACCTGTTCCCTGTTTCCTTAATAGCAACAAGAACAAGCAGCTCAGTTTCTTATATTACCTTTTATTTTACTCTTTCTTCCTCAAAATTGAAGGCTTTATTTCCTTTGTCTGAATAGAATGGAATAGAAGCCCTTGCTTGTCATAGATAGAAAAAATCTACACAACATCACTTGCAGTAGTTAGTGATGCCTGTTTAGTTCCAGTGGACTCAAATCTCCAGTCCTTGGAGTTTGTGGTTCTTGTTTTGCAGATGAGTGCTAGATACAGCAGTGAGAAATCAATCACTTTGTTCTTTGCCTTCTTTCATCTTCTTGCACCACTTGTCCAATTTATCACAGTCACATTGACATTGCCCTTCTGAATATTTTACTGTTTCTTCATCTTGGTGTCATCTGTGTCATCATTTTTTTTCATAATTTTTGTCAGAATGCTTTATATGTTCTTCCCTTAAAATCATCAAGGAAAACACCGAAATGAGATTGTCTAAGTCACGTAGGTGCTTTGAATGGAAGTGCTTTTCCTGATCTGGCAATAATCTTAGCTAAGAAGCTTTTTTTTTGTTACCACTAGCTATGAATTTTGTCTATACTGTAATCTCCCAAATTCATGTTCTCATCTAGGTCAAGGTCAAATAATACCATTCTTATTTCTTCTCCTCCATCTGATCCGTGGATTCCATATAATACTAACAGAGCCCCTCAAGACAGAATATTTGATTCCTCAAGTGTCTTGTGCTTGCCCCTTTAACAGTAATGTGCTTACCGGTCTTTCAAAGTGAATGGTGGTTGTTAGACACACTGATCTGAACAAGATATAACCTGACTAGTAACCGAAGTCTGATTAATCTCAAAAACCATATATACTAGTGTTTTTTTTTTTTTTTTTCTTCAAACTTGAAGTAGGATTTAATACCTCCAAGTGCTGCTAAGAGAATACACAGTAAAACAACATTTTCACTTCGTTGAATAATGCATCTTTAGTTTTTCATTATTCTGTAGAGGTCTAAAATTGCAAGTGGCTTTTAATAGCATAAAGAGCTAGAAACTGAACAAGTTTAATTATTTTTACAATTGCTGCTTCCACTTCTTAGTCTAACTGCTCAATGTGCAGTGCCATTAACTTTACAATTTTACAGCACTTACTTGATAATTATTACATAGGTCACTCTGAAAGTAATGCCTCCTATTTATTTCCATGGGAACTATAACAGATACAAAAAGCACAAGAACACCATGTGATAGAGCAAATTCTGAGCTACAAAATGGTATTTTTCATCATAGTCATCACTGTTAGATGTACACTTGTGCCAGCAATGAACAAGAGCCTGCATGCTATACTCATTTAAAAAAAAAAATAAATAAAAACAAAATCTGCACAAGTGGCTGTGACCCTCTGTTTCACAACTGCTATGATAGTGTTGTTTCTAGGCAAGTGTTGTCCATGCAGTCCTTCTTTCTTCAGCCTGAAGAGACAAAAGTTAAAAGGTGTCAAATCTGGACTATGTGCTGGATGTGGTAGGACAGTCCAGCCAAGGCTGGCAATGTGTTCTATGGTCTTCAGACTAGTATGGGGCCTGGTATTATAGTGTTGCAAGAAAAAGTTTGTTGTTTTCTCTGCCCTAACTCTGTAAGTTCAAGCCTTCAGCTTAGTGTTGTAGTGGTCAGAGTTGATGATTTGTCCGGGTTCTAGGAAATCCAGAAGGATCACACCTTTCCTACCCCAAAAGGCAGTGCTCTTCACTTTAATCACTGAATGTTGTGTCTTGAAGCTTTTCTTCAACAGGGAATTCACTTCTCGCCATTCCATTGCTGTTTTGACTCCAGCTTGTAATGGTGACACCATGTCTCATCACTGGTAATTTATCATAGAATTATGATTCAATCTAGGAAACTGTCATCTTCAGTCTTGCATTGGTTCAATATGTCCTGACAGACTTGCATTCCATGTTTTTTTCTATTCCTGTTTGAGCACTTGTGGGATCCAATTGTCATAAATTTTGCAATATTACAACATAGCCACCCTTGTTTCTAATGCATTGAATCTGTTATTCTGCTCTTCACCCAGTTCTCTGATCATAATCCACTCACTCACATAGACAAGATGATTGGGATGCTCTTTGTTTTGTGGTATGACAGTTTTGCATGGCCATCTGGAATAAGGCTTGTCTTTGACATTGCTGTTGCCACTGTTGAAGCTTACTGCTCACTGCCTCACTGTGCGCAAATCCACTGGTTGGTCTCCACATACATTCAGCTAGGTCAATGAATGTCAGTGGGTGCCACTTTTTCTGCATGGAGGAATCAAATCCTCTGAGTGGACCTACTATTGAGGTATTGCAAATATCAGTTTTTCAGACATCAGATATTTCAAGTAGTGATGCCAAAAGAATAAAATATAGCAAGAATCCCTAGGGCTGCAATGTAGATTTTAATGTTTTATTTGTTGGTAGGCTGGAATGCATATAAAAATACTTACAATGGGCTTTTCTCAGTGGGGCAATGAAAATTAGATTCCATAAGACCCTAGCAAAATTCAGGTTCTGACCTCCCTTTAGGAGCATTAGTACTATCTTGTTCCTTGCTCGTTTTCCCTTATTTTTGAAGGTATGGAGGAAGAGTTGTGTAAGGAGAAAGTCTGTTTCTAGACACTAGCAGTGAGGCTCAACCTAGGTCCTTATGTAGTTTAGAATTTGTGTTGCTTACTGGCTTTGACTGTGACACTGTATAGAGATTTCACATAACACAGACAGCAGAGCTGATGCCGTAATCAGTTTGGTACTGCAGTTTGTCAGTGTTGCATGCTGCAGAAACAAACTATTTCACTGATAATGAAATGAATCCCATTAATCCCAACATTTTGGTAAAAGACAAATTAGGCAAAAATCTTTTATTACACAAAACTGATGGGGAAACACAAACTCTTCTGGAGCCTTTAGCATGTTTTTACAGGTTGTAGAGCTTTTTGTTTGTTTTTCTTCACAAAGGGGAGATTAAAGTAGTATATGAAAGGAATAGGAGACAAAATATACTTTAAAAGTTTTTTTTTTAACCTCATGTGAGCTGAAATATAGGCTGTTTACTTACCTAAAGATAGCTTCACCAATATCTAATGTAGCTGAAAGATAAGTGGCACATCTGAACGTGCTGAATAACTGCTGACTTGCAGTCTTCAATCAGCTCAGAGGAGGCCTCACAGAAGCCATAGTTCCCAAAGAAATGATACGGATAAGGAATTTGCTGATTAACCGAGGAGCTAAAAGAGCACAAAGTGAGTAACAGCCCAGGTAGTAAAAATGGCCTCCAAGAGAAGGTTGATAACATTCTTCTTCTCTAATAAAAATGAGATGGAGGAGAGGAATTTAAAATGTTTGGGTATACAAGGCCTTAGCAAAGAGAGGATCAAAGTGCCATCTATATTCGTTGAAGGCAGGATGAGAGGAAACAGGCTGTCATTTCAGAAATTGGATGCATATACATCATTTCCAGTAGCGAGAGCAGTAATATTCCCCAGGCAGATACCTGGTGAAATTGCCGAGCAAACACCACCAAAACTCTTGAGGTGCACGGTTGAACTGGAGTGTTTAGGGCATAGTTTGCCACCTGAACATGAGGTAAGACTGTAGGAATAGTTCCATGAGACTGCCAAATACTCTTCACATAACTGGTGGAGAAGAGCCTGGGCCTAGAGTTACCACAAGGCCATTCCAGATCAAGAAAATAGCAGCTTTTTCTTTGGCTTCTTTTCTCTCCCATTTTCAAGCGTCTTCACTGCCTTTAAAAGAAGTGCCTGGGCCTGTGAAAGATGCAGCATCCCAGTGTAGTTGAGTCACAACAACTAGGAAACCAGGAACTGGAGGGTATGTGGCTACTCCAAGTAGTTTTCCATTCAAATCTTCTGATCCACAACAAATTACATGAAATTTGTGGCAGGCTTATGTTACGGGTTACTCTTATTCAGCGAAATGTCTCTAGCTGTTTTAGTAGACTACTGTCTACTTATCACCATTTTCAGAAGAATCTTGGAACTGAATTTTATATCCTAATTTAGCTCTTGTAAGCTGTTTGTTTGGGCAAAATGGGAACTGAACCTGAAATGATTATCTCCCAGCGACTGAAGTTTCAAGCCTGTCCGCTGAAGAACATAATGGAAAAGCAGGGGCACAACTGTTCCACTTGGGTGGAGCTGTGTTGCATTGAGTTTAAAAAAAAAAAAAAAAAAAGCTGTTATTCATTTTCTTGTTTTCTACAGACAGCTTACTCCAGTATAAAAGTGACCAAAAAACATAGATCATATGCCTCTATGCCACTGGAATAACTACTGCAGTACAGTGTGTTGAGGATAATTACAGGAATGATGTTGGCTGGATATGAAAGGCTGAATGGTACAGCCTGTAGCTGGCAGTATATTGAATTATTTTGAGATCTTGCATAAAGCTGTCTTACTGAGGATAGTTTTCCCAATCAGTTTGACAAGGTCATGTAGATGTCTTTCAACAGTACAAAATAAACTGTTTCAAGATGGAAACTGAGAGAGTGTTACCACCTCTACTTTGTTTGTTAGTTGTATATATTGAGGTGAGGTCTGCTGTGTTTTTTAATAATACAGTTCTTGTTTAGGCTTTGTTATGGTGATTGAAAGTTCCCTCCTCCCTAATTTATTAATGGTATTCTAGGGTGGTGAACTTTGAAAAGCAAACAAAAGACCTATTGCAGCTGTAGTAACCATTTTCCTTTTCTGTGAAGTTAATAAATCAGAGCTGTGAGGTAGCAGGCTTTCTGTTGAAGTATATCACATCGTCCTCGTATTCATAAATTACTTTTATCCTACAAGTCAAAGCACACTGTAAAATTGAGTTAGTGTGTTATGCCTGAAATAAAGCACTTGGAGGCTGAAGTGGGAGGTCTAGGTCTGTGCAGAGATTTCTACTATGTGCCTCTGATGATGCAACCTGTTGAATGATAACTAAAGCTGTGAGGCCTTGCCAGGACCAGTTTTCACATTGTGTTGTGGTTGTGGTTTTTTGATTATTTTTTTTTGTTTGTTTGTTTTCAAATGATCTGTGACTTCCTTTCTTTCATCTTCTGAACTGATATTTTTCCAACGTTTGTCTCTCCCTGTGCAGTCAGATATCTGTTTTCAGAAGTTTGAATAAACAAAATTTCCACCTCTTCTGTCTAAGAAAAGAATGAACAGAGAATAGTCTTCTGCAGTAAAAGTAAATTCTGCTCTTCTATTTTTATTTGAAAAAGGTAATCTGCTATGGAAACAATTTTGGAACTATGCATGACCTCATTTTGAAAGGCATTTACTTTGATTTCTCTGTTCTGAAATACATATTAAAAGGAAGTACAGAGGGCTTGGTGGGAGTTCTTGCTGACTGAAGAGAGAAGCACTATATTCATGATAGAAGACCTTCACTACTTGTGGTGTTAGAACTATATTAAAATGGTAAGCTGTTTTTAAGAAAAACTATAGATGTTGAATTCAGTTGTGAAAACTGAGAAGTAGAGATAGATTCTTGAGAGAGGACTTTGTGAACTGTCTAGAATGCATTTAGTATGTTGATTTTCTTTTTTTTTGAATGTCAACATGAAATGAATAACCCAGTGCTCTTATAGGAGCACAACAGAGGACACTCTAAGTCTTCTAATACGTTAAAGTCTCAAGGAAAGTGGCTGGTAGAGCTCCCAAGAAGACAGCAGAAAAGTCCTTTTTGAAGGATTAAAGTTTAGGGAGGAAAGGATTTGTTCTTACTAGTACTAGTTTCACGCTGTACTATTTGAGAACCTATGAAAAGTTAAAATGGTTTCTTGATGGAAGCAATGGGCAAGCACAGCCCAGGGTTTTATGAGGTCTCATTTGATAAATCCGTGGCACTGCCTTTGGTCTGAATCTAAGTATTTTTGGAGATAAGTTGGTGCTGAACATAGGAATCATAGAATCAGAGAATTGCTGAGGTTGGAAAAGACCTTAAAGATCATCAAGTCCAACTGCAACCTAACCATACTACCCTAACTAACATCCCTCCGCTAAATCATGTCCCTGAGCACCACATCCAAACAGTTTTTAAACACATCCAGGGGTGGTGACTCAACCACTTCCCTGGCGAGCCTATTCCAGTGCTTAACAACCCTTTCCGTAAAGAAGTTTTTCCTGATATCCAACCTAAACTTACCCTGGTGCAACTTGAGGCCATTGGACTCAACGGAGTTTTGTTTCTGTGGCCACCTCTTGTATGATGCTCCAAGGCACACATCCTGAGGAAAAATGTGGGACCAGGCCATGAATTTCAAAGCACTCAAAGTTGCTAGTAAAGCAGATTGTGTGTTAACGCTGGTTGTACTTCAGGCATTTATAGATCTAAGGGCCTTCAAATCCGGGGAACTCTTCCTTCTTCAGTTTGTCTCCTTTTGCCTCTTGCTTCTTTTTGCCACCAAATTGATCACCTGTAAAGATTCCAAAGCAAAAGGCAAAGCTGGATGACTTCATACTGATAATGGCCTAGGCTGAGCATAGCAACATCTTTGCCTTTACTATGTCTAATAAGGGTTGGAAACAAGCGTGGGAAAATAATCACCTCAGTTCATTTGCACAGTTCTCACTTCAATAATCTATCAACCCCAATTAACCCAGAGTGTTAATGACTGGGCTGCAGGAACTACAGAATTAAATACCATTAAAATCACTTATATTAACACTCTCTCTCTAAGTGAAGTGGGAGTATGCATCATCCATCAGGTCTATTGATCTAAGTCAGTCTCAAGCACTCTTTTGATTTGAGTTATTGACAGTTTTAATGGACTAATACTGTTGGAAGTCAGTAGGGTACTGGTGATGATGCATCCATAGAAGGAGGCCAATAATAACTTGAATGCCATTGAATCAATAGTGGAATCATCAGTGAAAAAGTTCTGTGTTTTTCAGGTTTTGACAGTGCTGAAGGCATGCAGTATGTGAACCACTAGTGAAAAAGATCATTCCTGTAGTAGAGGCAGGGTGTTTTGTTGTAGCAACTGCGTCAGAAATGGTTTTGATGTGTAGGATAGATAACGTAGAGAGAAATCATTAATTGTATAAATGTGTCATGGCAACAGGCAGTGTGCCTCTATGCTTTCTTTTCTTCTTTTTCTTCTTCTTCTTTTTTTTTTTTTTTTTTTTTTTTTTTTATAGGTCTCAACCCTNTTTTTTTACCCTTTTGGAGGACGCTTTTGCTTCTTACCCTTTTCCATTTTCCACTAACAGGCATGTTCGTTAGAGCAAAAGAACCTCTGCCTTATGGCAGAAGTTTATTCTCACCAATATTTCTGTGCAATTACTTTATGGCAATAACACTTGAGAGAATAAACCAGGTTCAGTCCTGATGAAAGTAAATGTGGTTACAATGGAAGTAAACATAGTTATGCATTCAAGAGATAAATAAAATAGAAGTCTCAGCTTTGCAAGAGTCCCAAATAATCTTATAGTACAGTTATAATGCTCTGCTATTAAAATCAATGAGTAGAGCATAACAGTGATGAAGTTTAATTGAAATAAGGTACTATTGCTGCTTTAGATGTTGTACTGATTTGTGGTCTCTTGGTAGGATAGACAATGGGAGAACTGGGAAGGCTTTTACAGGCTTCTGTTTTGAGGATTTTTTTTAAATTTATTTTATTCAGATCCACACAGCCTTTCCTGCTAAATGCACCTTGTTATTTTCTATTAGTTGACATCAGATAAATACTCTTCCTAGAAAATAAAAATGAACAATCATCAGATACAGAGTAGGTAATAGAAATGCCTTGGGGAGTGTACCATATGAAGAGAAGATAATAAGAACCATATCCTAGGTGGATGAGGAATGATCACCTATCATGTGTGCAAGAGATACTTGCAGGTAGCTATTAAAGGACAAAGTCACTGAACCTGTATCATTTCTCCCAAGTGTGTATCACCCTCTGAGCCTTGGGCTCACCAGCAGCTACTTACCCATTTGGAAAGATAGATTATGCTCTCCCTGTGACATAGTCCTCAATGCTGTTGTTCAGTATTCAATTAACTCTTTGAGATACTTTTTGGAGAAATATTAAAAGTTTTGGTTTTTTTTGTTTTAAGTCTTACCAGTAATCTCTAGTCTGTGATTACAGAAAGACAGCCTCTGCCTGATAACCAGGCTGTGCCAGATTTTGTCATCTGAATAGTGATATTGAGCAGTCCTTCCAGTTCAGGTAGAATGAGGTGGGCTGGTTCACGCTGTTTGTCTTGATGGAAGGGAGTTTGAGGAAGGCAGAAATCCCTGTGCTAGGTGCTGATGAGCAGCTGGAGCGGGCTGGCAGGGAGGAGGTTCTAGCTTCCCCTGGCATGACTGGCAGTAGAAATGCACATTTATCTGTGCATTTTCTTTGTATCAGTTACAAACAGCTTCACTTGCTTGCTATTCTTCCCCTCAAAGTGAGGGAGATGACAACATTGGTTCAAATTTGTCTCCTGCCTCTTGAGTATCAATCTGAAAATAATTTATGTCCTTAGTACTTACGCATAAGCATAAGGAAGCTGAATGATTGTAGCAGTACTTCAAATTTCAGTGCTAGTATTCTACCAAATGCTTATTTTTACTTATGATTCTGTAAGCGTTTTGAACTAGAGAAATGGATTAGATATGTATACATGTAGGTCGCTCTGAAAGTGATGCCTCCTGTTTATTTCCATGGAAAATACAGCAGATACAAAGAGTGCAATAATGCTATTTGACGGAGCAAATTCTCAGCTGCAAAACACTATTTTTCAACACAATTGCCACCATTAGCTATGTATTTTCACCTGTGATGAACAAGAGCCTACATGCTGTTCTCGTTTAATTTTTTTTTTTTTTTTTAAGTTTGCACTCGCTGACATGACTAACTGTTTCACAGCTGCTGTGACAGCATTACTGTTGAAATGCACCACCCACCAATTCACTACGCTCACAGCCACTATTTGGTCTCCAAGTGTCAGTGAATGTCAGTAGGTGCAGATTTTTCCAGGGAGGAATTCAATTCCATCCCTTTCTTTTCATATACACTTCCATGTCAGACACCATTTTGTTGGAATGCCCCTCTGCTGCCACTTGTCACAAGGCAACAAAATGTAATGGAATATTGGTGGGAAGTTTCAACCACTACTGCCATAATACTAACATCTGCCTCTTATGTCATGGGCTGACATAATAAAGTAGGAGGTATTAGTTTTGAAGCAGCCCTCATAGATTAGCACAGGAGATGGTTGGCTTGTTTGTGAGCTAGGTCCTTGTGTGAGGGTTGCCAGTTTGTTTCCACCTCTTCTAAATGACTTGGAGAACAGGTCTAGCCATGCCAAAGGAAAGCTAGAGGTACAGGCTGCAACAACGCTTCCATCGTGTTGAGTGCAAAATTGTGCTTGTGTTTTCTTCACACTCAAGCTAAAAGTTACTTAAAGTAAAATGGGGTCAGGTTCAAACATTGGTCTTACATCTGTCCTCTGCAGGGCAATTATCAGGATAAGTTGTACTGCAGAGGGTTGTTTAATTGATACAGAATTGTGCTCCTGTATTTAACAAAGTACCTTCTAGTAATAAGAAAATAAATTTCTCAGAAGCACTGTAATATGCTAACCTTTTTTTGGAACCTCATGAAAGGTAACTATCTATCATAGAATCATAGTATCACTAAGGTTGGAAAAGACCTACAAGATCATCCAGTCAAAATGTCTATATATTAAAACAAACAATACAGCTCAGATGAAATTCGGGCTAGGAATGATGCATTCATAAGCATGATAAAAATGGGAAAAGAGAAAAAGACGATAGATAATGGAAGACTTTTGAGTGGTTGTTGCTATTCATAGTTGTGCAGAGAAGCCAGAGAAATCTGTCTATTCACTTCATCCTTCTATTTCTCCTTTCCTGAAGACTTGTGAGCAGTTGAAGAATTGGTCTTTGAGAATTCACAGAGGGAAAATCAATGTTCATGCAAAGTGGAAGATGAATACTTCTTCAACCTTCACCTATATGCAAGCAATGGATATGATAGCTTATAACTGCCTTATCTGCCAACTGATCTTTAAAAAGGTGTGGTTACCACAGCAACTGCCATGTGATTGCAATTTACAGCATGCCACCCATCTTGTGCTCTATAGCTGTCTCTCTTCCTCTGCTTGGAACCTCTGGGGTGACCCCAGTGCCTGTTTGGCACTGCCTCGTCTCCTGGAGAATGGACTGACAGCTGCTTTTGCACCTTACTGGATTTTGGTTTGGTTGAGGTGTTGATGGATTGTCTGTGTGGTGACCTTGAGGTGCAAGGGTCCTGTAGTCATCCCTGTGACAAATGCTGAGTGGGATGGTAGTTGTGGCAGGTTTGCCTTTGAATGCAACAAGAGCACCGAGTACAGAAATCAAGAAAAAACTTGATTACAGTTGCTTACAATTGGCCTAAATTATCCTACCTTCTTTTCATTGCTCTCTGTTTTGATTCTTCTTAATTGCAAGGATGTATTTTTTTTTTTTTTTTTCTGGGCTAATAAATATACAAATATCGGACTTCATTTAATAGTGGTGGTGCAAATAGGTGCTCCAATCAGTGCCACGTATCCACCTGTCTGTTGAAGAACTGCAGTTCTGGCAGTGAGTTAAGGAAGAGGGTAATTTTGTAGGGTAATAAATCCATGAGACATGGTGAAAGACTGTTGCCATAGTAAATAGATACAAGTAGCTGTTACTCATATTTCTTCAGACAGATAAAAATCATGCATGACAGATGTCCAGAGGCAATTCTTTTCCTTGGTTTTCATAACTCATTTGAGTTGCAGCTTTTACTTTGACCTTTCATTTTCTTTTGTCCATAAGCATTTTTATTTCTTGCTAAGTAGAAAACTAATCATGTTGGTTGAGTTTTCAGACATATGCACTTTAATGAAATCAAAGAAATACCTTGAGGTGGTGAGATTTTAGGCTGGCATCTATTGTTGTACCTCAGTAAAACGTGAATGATTGAAGGGAAAGATGAGGGGAAGCCTTCTGGAAGAGTGCAAGAGGCTCTGCCCCATTTTGTTCTCTCTTGCCCGAAGTAGCAAGGGGCACCATTAAGCCCCTTTGGCATGCCTGGGCAAACCTCTAATTAAAACTGCCTTGTATTTTCCTACAGCACTGGCAGCAATTAATGTTTTCTTCAAAAATATGCATCTCTTTTGAGATAAGCAAAACCTAAGAACCTAAATATAAAGGAATAAGAAAAAAAAAAAAAAAACTGAACAGATTAGTAGGCAAACAGTGGACAACTGACTTAACTGGATTCAGAGAGACATAAGCAATCTTACAAATCTCTTATGCCAGCCAGTCCCTTCAGAGAGTAAAAGTACAGAATGGAAATTATCAAAGCTTTCTTTCTGTCTTTCTACTTAGCTTCTCACATGAGCAAAGCTGAAGGGATATGCATGTTAATAAAGCAACATCAAAGGAAAACAACCCAGCTGGAAAGTAAAGGACTTTCACAATGCCATGTAAAGGAACATAAGGAAGCTTAGTAGCACAGATACTGTGTGACGTGGAATTAACCATCAGTACTGTAACATCTGGGGAATACTTGAATGTGGCATAAACATGGGGCTGCTACATACAATATACATCTCCTGGGCCTCCTTGTCTCATTACTGGTTTACACTTCACATGTAGCACTAATAATTTGACAAGCAGCATGGTAACAAGAGGTTTCAACTTACATAGTTCATATCTGTTAGGGCATAAGAAGCTAGGGAGAAATGAGACTAATTTTGTGGGCTTTAACGTTAAAGGCTTTCTGCCAGCTTTTCCCAGATTTGCTTGGAAAATACTTTAGCTTTCAAGAGTGTAGTTAGGAAACTGTTAGAGCAAACTCCTACAAAGTTAAAGGGGAGGAAAGCAATTGGCTTTTTACGCATTTTCCACTCCATAAATATATACTGTCATGTTCATATACTACAAGATATTTATATAACACAATATTATTCACACCTTATGCAACAGTTATTTTTCACAATCTGAAGGCAGAGAATATAAAGTGGAGCCAACTCTTCAGTACTTTAGAAAGGAAAAGAATAGGACTAGGTGTTGCCTTGTATCATACCAGTAGGCCCTCTTAGACAGTAGGGCAGCCTATGGATATGCAGCACTAAAGAGGGTCAGCTGCCCGAGTAAGAGGTGAAAAAGACTCTTGTTGACTCGTATTGGTTAAGCACATCCTTTTCCACAGGAATATATAACTTAAATAATATTGGTTGTTTCCAACAGTATCTCTAAAATAAAAAAATAAAAAAATAAAAGATCTTGTGCTCAGTAGATGCACCCTTCAAAAAAGGAAAGAGAGAGGGGGAAAGGGTGTCCAAAATCTAAAGTTCTTATGAAGAATTTACTCAAGATTGAAATGGAGGAAAAAAAAAAAACACTATAAAGCTTTTTTTTTAAAAATAGCCCTGTGGATTTAGATAAAAGTCTCTTTAAAGGCCAGTAGAGCTTATTGTCACAAGTGAGGCTGTAAACATTTCTAATATCCACATAACAAGATATCTCTCAGTTTAAAATAAATAAAGGAACAGTCTTTTAAGCCTGTTTTTTGGCTCTTGAAGATCAGTATCATTTCTATGGAGACTATGACTTTATTTTCTCCTTAAGATTATTTTGACAATGCACTGTGTTAATTTCAGTTGAAATATATAGATGGCTTCTGTTTTGGACAATCTGCGTAGTATTTCTTCCTTTTCTTAATGGCTTAATTTGTCCTTGAAACACGTATTGCAATGCCTGAGAAAGGTGCAGTATCTAAGCCTTTTAATATCATAATTTCTGCCAATACAAAATGTTCTTTCTGAAGTATTAATGTCTTTTGACATAAGCTTCACCCATTTGGCTTCTGTGAAAATTGTTCAAAACTGTTAACTTTGATTAATGCTGCATAACTTTTTATTCAGGTCATTGAATTGAAAGCAGAGGACATAGTCACAAACCTCTCTTACATACCTTAATTCTACAACAGTCAGTTTAAAACAAAAGGGGCAACAGAAAGATAAACTGTGGTTGATTCTGAAAAAAACCTGTCCTTTCAAGACCCTCTAAATTAAACTGATTCACAATATGATGATGTGAAACTTTGATTGAACAGCGATATACTGAGATGTTTGCACATCCTTAGGTAACATTGGATTTGGATTGCCCTACGGCAATACGAAACTGATCTGAAACATTAGAATAGTCTAGAGTAATTTTTGTATGTTCTGAAAAGTAGGGTTTTTTTTTTTTAACTCTTAACTTTAAATCTTTTTTAGGGGGAATTATGCTAATGAGGAAACATTTCAGAGTTTACTGCATGGGTCCTATCTTCTAATCTTAGAGATCATAGAATCAATCATATAGAATCATAGAATGGCTTAGCTGGGATCCTTCAGCGTTTCTTTATTACAGAGGTGCTCCAGCCCTCTGAGCGTCTTTGAGATCTTCCTCTGGATCCAATCCTCCAGTTCCATATCCTTCCTGAAGGGGGGCCTGGACACAGTATTCCAGATGGTGTCCCATAAAGGCTGAGTAAAGGGGGAAAATCCCCTCCCTTTCTCTTCTACTGCAGCCCAAGATACAGTTGGCTTTCCAGGGTGTAAGCACACACTGCTAGCTCATGTCTTGCTTTTCATCCATCAGGACCCTAAGTCTTTCTCTGCAGGGCTGCTCTCAAGGAGTACTCCAAGTCTGTACTTATATCTGGGACTGCCCCAACCTAAGTGTAACACCTTATACTTGGCCTTGTTAAACCTCATTAGATTTTCATGTGCCCACTTCTCAAGCATGTCCTGGTCCTTCTGGATGAGGTCTCTTCCTTCTATTGTGTCAGCTATGCCACTCAGCTTGGTGCCCTCAGCAAACTTTCTGAGGGTACACTGAATCCCACTGTCTATGTCATTGATAAAGATGTTGAGGAGCACCAGTTCCAAGACAGAGGCCTGGGAACACCAGTCATGACCAGCCTCCTCATGGATATAGAGCCAATGACAGCAACCCTCTAGATATGAATATCCAACCTATTTTTTACCCACCTACATGTCCAGCCTTCAAATCCATATCTCTCTAACTCAGAGATAAGGGTGTGGTTGCCGAACCATATCAAAGACCTTGCACAAGTCCAGGTAGATGACACCAGTTTCCTTCCTTTACCCACTGGTGCTGTCATCACAGAAGGCCATGATATGAATTAAGTGTTTGGATCTAAATTTTACTAGGATTAAATCTCTTTGTTTGTTTCATTTCTATTGAGTGATCTCATTACTTTAATGACGTACCTATGGGCACCTAAATCAAGTCAGTGGAGCTCTGACTTCCCTCCCTTGAGAAGCTGAAGCAATCTATGCATTTCAGAATACCTTAATTCAATGTCAGTGTTATGGCAAATCAGCTAATCATTCTGTGCCTCAATTAATCCCTCCATAAAATGTCACACACAGCTCCCAGGGTGTCACAAAGCTCAACAGATACTAATTAAACACTCTGTGAATCCCTTATGGACAGAATATAGCTTCTGTACAGCACAGTGCACTTTAGCCTCATATCTCAGATCTTCAGGGTATTTGGTTCTAGGCTAAAAGCTATCTGCAGTCATTTGTATCTCAAGTTTTTGGAGATCTTTTTTGTTATTGTGGTAGCTCCCATGAAGTGAGAACTTTTTTTAGTTCAGAGTGGTTTTGGGATAAAAGTCATAATTGGGTCTTGTTTTTTGTGTGCAACTTTGTGTTTTTGAATAGAAAACTTCATAAGTATTAGGACTTTGAATGTGGAAAACTGAATATCTGCTAAAGATACTGAGCTAAGGAATCCAATGATGGGCTATCACCACTGATGACACATAAAGCCCTGCTAAGGATTTCTCTCCTTGGGATGCTAATGCATTTTAATCAAAGGGTTTGTGATGCAGAGAGAGCCACTAAGAGTCACAAGAAGGAGGCAAATACTATCATAACTCTTTGCTGTCTTCTTGCTCCTTTTAGGTATAACAAACAGGAAGAATTTTATTCCATATGATAATGGGTGTTTCTAGTTGGTTTTTCAAGGCAACCATTTTCACAGGAGTTTCACACTCTTCACTCTTTCACACAAGAGTTTCAGCAAAATATTTTGTACCTGCGTTAATTCAGGAGTCTTTTTGTTCAGTTTATAGCTTTTCCCCAGCTGTATCTTGAAGGTCTGTTTCACAGCCCCAAATTGTCTTAGTATTAACCTAGCTATTTCATCTAATGTGATATTTCTTGCAATCGGAGACCGGAGAAAGCTGCATATAGCTCTGAAAGACAGGAAGCAATAAAATGATATAATAGGATGCTCACTGTAATACCACTTGTCAAATGAGTCTGAGATGACATGTCTGGCAGACATAGTTTAATATTTTTTTCCCTGTACATTTAGCAAGGAGGCAAAAAAAAAAAAATTTCCTGTGTAATCTGGGGATTATGGGAATTACAAGATGTTTTGTAATTTAGTTTTGATGTGATGTGTACTTTTTACTCTCCTTACTTTTGACAAACACGCTGCAGAGAACTTAATACAGGTTCACAGTCTTTGAAATCAAATTGCAGCAGCAATAAATTGGGCCTATTTCTTTCTTTCCCCTAGCACACTTATTCTGCCATTTTATATGCTAGGAGGCTAGTTAATTTTCTCCATTATTCTGGAGTGCCTTGTTAAAATGTATGTCTGTATCTGGCTATTTGAGTACCATGCCCTTTGCCTGCTGCTCAGCAGCAGCAAGTATTGTTTTAGTACAGACTTGTCTGTCAATTATTTCCTTCCTAGATATTAGTAAAACATCTGTCAGGTCACCAGATGTAATGCAGATGCTGAATAACTGTATTCCTTTCTGCTGAAGTCGTAGTACAGTTGTGCGTTTCAGATGTGTAATCAGAGCCTTCAGGTTTGTGAACATGGTTGTTGTTAAAGAGGGGAAAACAGCATTTGAGTAGGAACCTACTTTAGTAAATAAAGAAGCTCCTGTTTCTTTCATTAATTTTTAACTAAAAACAAATATTGTGAATAAGTAGTAAGAAAAAATAAATTATGTACTTTTTGTTTCTGGATTTGGATATTCATCTTTTTATTTGGCCTGGAAAATAGCTGTGTTATTTGTGTGACATTTACTCAAAGGAAAGCAAGAAAAAAATGTTTTATTAAGGAGCTGTTCTTTTTGAGCATTCCTTACTAGAGATACTGAATGCAATTTAAGTGATAAGAAGTCTACAGTAATAAATTAAAAAACTGCCCTTATCTTCAAGAACCGTAAACTGCTCTTCTGATCACATGTCAAATTCTTTCATTCAGTTGATCTTTTTATGTTATATAGTGCATCTTATTCCTATAAGAATATCTGGATGCCTTTAGAAATTAACATCCATTTGGGTGTAAATTCATCACCCAACTCTAGGTGCAGATATTAATGCATGTTTTCTCTTATGCAATTAACATTGTACTCATGCGTGAGGAACACTTCCAGTGGAAGAAGTGTAAAGACCATGTGAACAGAATTGAGAGATCCTGTGGAGAAAAACAAACAAACAAACAAAAAAACTCATTTGAATCACTAGCAGCTTATTTGGTATTTATTTATCTAAACTCAGTGCTGCCATGCAGCCCAGTTTGTCCAGCCCCCCCTGTATCTCTTCCTTCCCGATGCATCACCACTTCATGTTTGCCCAGCAGCTACCAGGCTTTGCCTTCACTACAGCTATAAAACTGCAAGCTGCTGTCACCTGGGCTCCCCTTTGAATCATGCCAGACATCCTCCTCTCAACATTTGAGACAGCCAAAGGATGAAATGCTGGCTAAAAAAAACAACCCATTGACTAGCTCTGTCCCTGAGCAGTGCGTCACCTGCTCTTACTTTTTCAGCACTGAAGCATTATGTGGACTTAAGAAGTGCATAGGAAATTTTCTATACTGTTGTAGGGTGCGTGGTATGTATGTCTGGATGGTGGTGGCTGTGGGACGTGCCTGTGTTAGCATCAGAGTGATTAGGTTGTTGGGGGTTTCTGAAGCTCCCTGCTGCCCCCACATCAGCACTGCCTTGTAACTGGCAGTGGTGTTCTTAAGAAAATTGGAGATGCAAGCTAGCATTTCCTCAAGAGAAGTGACTTTTGTGCTCACTTGTGTGTTGACTATTTCACAGCTTAACTTTTTCACTCAACACACAAGTGATTAATGGATCTTATTTTCCCCCTTCTGCTTCATGGCTTTCCTTGGGTGTGTTCTCAGGATATGTGATATAACTGGCTTATTTAGTTGTGGCAGCAGGAAAACAGAAATGGATCCTACTGAGGCAAAGGCTCAAGTAGGGACCCATGTGGTTAGCACGTCCAAGATTTGCTCAGTTCTGAGTAAAATGCTCAGTGTAGACATGAGGTATGGACAGATTCTGCTAGGAACTCCATAGTAGACACTGACTGAGAAGTGCTGCTGAGAACTTAAGAGTGAAGTGGTTTTAGGTATCTAGCCACAGATTGGGCTATGTTGACAAAAGTAGAGTAAGTTTCACCTTTTGGAATATCTGAAGATGAATGGAATTCTATTAGCTGTCATCTAAATTAAATTTGAACCTGGGATTTCTATTATGTTATTAGAGATGCATTTAATCTATTTTAAGTCTTTGCATGGCCTTGAGTTGTCGAGTTCCTTATGACAAGGAGGAACAGTGATTAGTGCATGAGCTGGAGCAGAGTGGGAAGCAGGCTCCTGAAGCTCTGCTAATGAAATAAAATATTGGGCCTGCTCCTGTGAGTGAATTCATTTTTCTTACTCTCCAAAAAAACTATCTTTAATCTAATAAATTTCCTTCTGTCATTCACACTTATTCTGAGTCACAGCATTGCAGGCAAGTTATTTAAAAATTAAAAAAACAACACTATACCATAGAATGTAATGTGAATCTTGAAAATTTGTTTGAGTATTTCAATTTCAAGATCAGACCTCACAACAAAGCAGATGAGGAAAGATGGTCATAAGTAAAATAAAATGTGCAGTCTCTACATAGTGCTGAAAATGGGAAATATATTTCTTTTGTGGTTTCTTTCAAGTATAAGCTGTTGACTTCTGGTAAAGATGTGTGTGTGAGACAGGAGACGGAAGAAAGAAATATTTATCGCAGACATCCATCATTGCCTACTTGATTAGGGTATTCAGAAATATCTTTATAAATAGTACCTTATCTCCCTGTTACATATGTAACCTAGGTTTCCAGAAAGAGGATCTATTTCAGGTAGTAGATTTATTTTAACTGCTATATTATTTCTTTAAATGAAAGCTACTTGTAGTCAACATGCTGAGCTGAGGAAAGGGATCCTTCCTGTACCTGTGCAAAATCATTTTGCAGATTTGTACTGAAATGACTGAGTTTGAAGATGTTCTTGCCTGGGCAAGGTGATCCTGTAGGAGCTGGTAAGACCCTTCCCACTTGAGAAATCGGTCTAAGTTGGACCAAAGCGAGTAGTAGTATGTCCCTGCACTTAGAAAATCACCACATGATCCTTACAAATGTGTATATGGCTTGTTCTAAAAGTTGTGTTGCAAGAGCTTTGATTTTGCTCCCAGGAGCTGCACTGTAGCCAAAGGAATTGTTTGATTTGTGGTGTTTCATTTATTGTTTCTAAGTTTTGTTTGGATTTTTCAACAAAGCTACTCTGTTGACTATAGGAAAAGAAGGGCCAGAACCAAAGAAAGTGAAGTCTGGAGTGTCAAAGTAGGGTCAGAACCAGAACAGAGTGTGGCCAAACTGGGGTTTGTCAAGTCATTAGGAGAGATGACAGGATGCAAAGGCTCTCCAGCAGGCATATGAGGGAGGGATCATGCTGAAAAGGAAGTTATCCAAGGTCAGTATGCTATCTTGCCATAACTGCTAGTCTGAGGAGGAGTGAGATAGGTCTGAATCATACTGTAAGTTGCCCCCCATCTGCTGACCTGGGGAGCCTGCCTGGGATCCCTTCTTGAAGTCTTGCAGCTCATTCCTCCTTTGCATGCTTTCCTCTCCAAATATTTAGTGGAAATAGGTCTTTCTCATAAAATTCCTTGGTAGACAGAGTTATCCATCCGTAGGTACAATCCTAGCAATTAGATTAAGTCCTGCAGTAAGTTGTCATGGAGTAAACTAGAGAAACTGTCCTGGAGACAAAAAGCAGATCTTGGTTCTGTGCACACCCACATGAAAATTTTGGCTATGGGTCTGCATGGCACCCTAAGTTCACAAACTTGGGTTGGCCTGGTAGGTTTGGGTTGGCTAGGTCTAGGCTGTTTGGGAACAGGGGAACAGAATTCCAACTCTTTTTATAGGAGAGGTATGTTGAGTTTGGAATTTGTATTTCTTGAATAAGAGTGCAGAATTCCATGGTATTTTATTAATCCAGTCCTATCTTAATCACAATTTTTAAAAACACTTTTTTCACATGTTCCTTAATGTAGATTCCATGGATCTGCTCCATGATCTACTCAGCCTCACCAGTCTCTAGTTCCCTGGGTCTTCCTTTCCTATCTTTGCTGTAAATGGGAGTGATGTGTTGTTTTTTTCTTTGTGGGTGAAAAATGTCTTTCTCTGTTTTGCTTGAATTAACTTGCACGTTCTCTGTAAGTGTAAATATCAGGCAGCATTTTTGTTTTCTTTAGGTATTCATTGATTTGACAAAAGTTTCTTGGAAATAAATATTTCTTACAGCTTTTTGTTAAATATTTTAATGCTACTGTACACAGATAATTTTAAGATAATTCTCTGAATAGGAAATCTGGTGAAGTTATTTGTGTGTGTGTGTGTGTGTGTGTATGTATGCATTCAGAGGTAAGAAAACACACAGGTATGCAGTTAGAGCTTCCTTATGTCACAGTGGTTTCAAGATTGCTATTCCTGTAATTATTCTTTGAGAAAACCAAAATTCCAGAGGTTTATACCCACCCTACTAATGCTCCTTCTGAAATGCACTTGACTTCATGCCAGCTGGTACTGGAGTTTCACTGGTTCTGAGACCGTCTTTCTCTGAAGAAAAAATATTGAATCAAGACATAGGCATGAGAAGAACAAAACAAAAGGTGAAATAAGGGCAGATAAGAAGTAGAAGGGAATGCTAGCTCAATTTCGGTGATGAATTTTCTGAAAGTTGCCTCTAATTACTTGAAGTCTCCTTCAAGCATTCATGCGGGTGCTTAGCTCAGGTATTGGCTTCCTAGTTGGCCTCTTCCTGCATTTCAACTTGCAAAGCTCATCTGCTGCCAAAACAATTTGTCTTTGTAGTTTCGGTATTGCTTTACATGCGACCGCTCTTTCAAGCTCGGTTAAGCTGAAGCTAGTCAAATCAGGAGTGATGATGCAACTTAAAGGACTTCATCTAATACTGTGAGCTTCTAGAACTCACATTTTGGTGGCAGTGTTGCTATGATATCTATCAAGCAAAATTTTTGATGCCATTAGTCTCTTGGTCTTTCAAAGCTCACCTTATTCTGCAGTAGAAACTAGTATCCTGAATGAGCTTTCTTTTAGTACCTGAAAAACCATCAAACTTCTTAAGCGTTTCTGAGAGTAGAAGATGCAGTCATGTCCATAGACAGCACTAAGTCCATTCTATTGTGACAGCAGACAATAGCTGTTGTCTTAAATATGCTGGAGGAAAAAGATCATTACTTTAATTCTTCCTCATCTGCTCATTGCAAACTCCAAATGGAAGATCTTTTGGTGCACAAAATAAATCTCTTCTGCCAGACATCAGTCAGTGAGGTTTTAGTACAGAGAAATGAATGCAATTAGCACTAACACATTCTGCAATGGCCTCTGATTTGCTATGCAGAACTTTAGCAGACAATCCTTTGTAAAATCTTGAAATATTCATGTTTTTTCACATTAAAATGACTTAGTTCTCTCTACTTGTAAGCATAGTGTTTTGTTTCCTTTGTTTTTGACTTATCTACATGCCTTCAGAATAAAAAGAAAAGAATTGAAACAGTATGGCAAAGCAATGGCTTCAGGCATGCTGCCACTATAAAACATACATCTAAGCAGTCTACTCCTTTCGTGAGATGTGAATTTTCTGCACTGCCACATGGGTAGGAAAAACATCTTTAAAATACAAAATGCACTATTCTATTATCACAATAATTTGCAATTGGGAGCAGGTTGGCAGGGCTGGCTTAATTTTCAGCTGCTGCATAAAATACATTTTTTAGCATTTATTAAGGATGCATTAAAAACTCAATAAGCTTTCTAAGCAGAGAAAACATTTTGAAACAGTATCATGAGTTGAAATCAATGTCCTTGACTGGGTAGAGAGAGTAGAGAGAGAAAGAGATTTCTCAAGTTGTCATTAAAATACGAATCTGTCTGCTTTTGTGATGAATGAACAGCAAGGGCTAGAAGGAAGAACAGAAAGCTGAAAGGAACCTCTGAGATGCTACAGACACAGTACAGGACTTGCATAGGCTCTTTTCTCTTGCTTGAAAGACCATCTAGCACAGACGCATTTCTTCTGACAGCAGCTCAAGTGGAACATCGTCTTCTTCCCAGTGCTGGGTCAGGGCCAGTGGTCATCTCAGTAGTAGCTTCTAGAAGCTGCCTGAGGGTGGATAGGATTGCATGGAGCTCTTCGGTCCCAGCATCTAGCTCTCTGTCCCCATGTAAAGACCCTACATTTTACTGCACCCATGGTCTTGCTCAAATCCAAGTTTGTCTTAAAAAATGATCACAAAGAAATTATGCATAGAGACTTAGACTATTTCACTCTGCCGTGAGGCAGAGGCATCTCTGCATGTGCAGGTTGACTGCACACTGGTATTGTCTCTATTACTGCTGTGGAGTTTATGGAGATCAGACCCAAAGGACTCTGTTATAGGGCAGACGTAAAAAATCTAAGAAGGAGATTTTTTTAAAGCCTGAACAAACTCATTGAAAGCTGTTTTCCTTATCCCATGTTAACTATACTAAATTTGCACTGTTTTCATGGTCATTTTAGGTATGTTTGAGGGGATACAGTGATCTCCCATCCACCTCAATCAGACTTTTTTTAAACTCTCCTACTGAGCCTTAATACCAAAGTGGAACTTGCCTTTGGTGTCTAAAATGCTCCTAGTTTTAGTGATATCAGATGTTTTGCAGGCCCCGGCAGGGCTGCAAAATGATTCCACTGCAGCTAAAAACTTCTGTGCTTCTGCGAGTAGGATTCATTTATCTGAAGTAAGACAGATAAAGAAAACGTAGGCCAGCTGCCTAGGTAGCTGATACATTAAAAATAGCCTCAGCAAAAACAGTTTAGTGTATGAGGATACAGGGATGTATTGGTTGGGAATGACAGTGGGAGGTAGAAGGATAACACTGTGTGTACATATTTTCACAGATTATTAGCTGATTATTCTTGATGTTTATCTGGGGTTTCCCTGAGAAGAGGCAACTTTTAGGAGAGATCATATTGCAGGTACCAGTGCTGTAATAAGCCCACTGAGTACTTTTCAATGGGATGTGCATAAAGAGAAAGAGGGAAGGGAGCTTTGCTCTTTAAGTTGTGATTTCTTAAACAAAATACCAACATAATAGGGAGAACTGATTGAATTTATCCAACTGTTATGTCACCATAGCAACCATACATGATGGCTCCATACTGGAAATATCTTTTTTTTTTTTTTTTTTTTTTTTTTTTATAGGGATAAAAATGTTGTTTCCGTTTCTCTGGGGAAAAAAATGTGGGAAATCCACCAGGATCTTGCATTTAAAGAAAGAGTTAGCCTTGTTTTGTTTTAAATATCACAATGCGGAGAAAAGATGTGAATGCTTTTTGCACTGCACTGGCAGATCTTCCTAAATGGCCGTATGTTATCTTCAGCAGGAGCATAGGGAAAGCAGAACAATTGTCCAGGGCCTAGTCAGAAAAAAATGTCTTGACAGTTGTTGCTACTATTTTTTTTTTACTTTTACACTTAGGGATCATGGGCTTAAAATAATGATCACCTAGGCTGGACTCTTTCTCTGACTTAGCACCTTTTGTTTGCTTAGGTCAAAAATTAGCAGCTAAGTTATTATTTTAATAATGTAATAAATAAGTGGAATAACTATTCTGCTGATGTGCCTACTGCTAGAGCAAACTGAGGAGGTATCAACAGCCAGAAGATAGCCCTGTCAGCTAATCAAGTGGAAGCTTTTTACGCAATTGGATGTTTTTAATTGAGGAAACTGCCTAAAAATTTGTGTAATAAAACTTTTGGCCTGTGATCAGTATGAGAAAATTTCACACGCCTATTTTTTTGTGGCAAATGCTGTTCTCACTGATGGCAGCAAGCTATGGTTTCTTATTTTAATAAGTTTGTCCAAGGCTAAGAAAAATTTTAATACAAGACAATAACCACTCAATAAATTGCATTTCTCTTTTAGAGAGAGAGTAAGCCTTTAGCAGTTACTTTTGGAAGGAAAAAGGAATCATTTATTTTTTGATGTAATCAAAAAATCATTTATTATTTGATGTAAGTATAAACATATATAGTTGTATATAAGTTGTATAAAAGTATTGAAGTTGTATATAAGTCAGAAAGGACGAATGCTCCTTTTTCTCCTCTGAACATGCTGTCATAAGGCTTTCCAAGCTGCATTTGTGAAGAACAAAGTGGGAGAATAACTCAGCAGCGAAAGCAGGGAAGACACTATTCCAAGAATGAGAGTAAGACTTTTAGGGGTACTGCAGACTCCCCCAGCACTGATACATGCTGCACAAACTTCCCTGAGCAAAAGACACAGCTGTGCTGGGAGCAAAGGGAAAGTGCATCACTGCTGCTGTGGTGCAAGGTCTGTTGCTTCCAGGTTTTGCCTCACAGCAGTACCATGTTGACACTCTCCTCCTACAATAAGTTTGGTGAGGCAGGAGGTACAGAGAGGAGCTCTGCTTTAAGCCACGTGGCACAGGCAATGCCTGTGTGACCTTGGACATGGTGTTAGCTGGGCTGATCAACAAAGATGGCTGCTGATCCTCATTTGAAATAAGAAGATGCTCTCTCCTTCTGGGAAATAAGCCATTTTAGGGACAGCAAAGGGTCACAAGTCCAGACAGGTCTTAGAATGTTGTCTCTTTCCTTCAGCGTCTTCATTAATAAAACATTAATACTAATAACAGGCTCCAGCAGTGAGTCAGAGAAAAGCCAATCCCCAAAGCTTTGTATCCTCTTTCAAAACACTGCTTTTCTCTTCAAATGATGGATTAGCTGCCGAACATCCCTGACAGCGCTACCTAGCAGTGAACTGATGATACCACTTTCCCACAATTAATTCAAGTGTTGCAGCAAGGCTGACCTGGCTAATTAACATGAAATAGCATTCAAATTACTACAAGTGTGTTAGCTGTCTCTTTATTGTTTTTCATCTACTGACAGCAAAATCACTGAAAACACAGATTTTGGCAGGATAGTTTAAAGAGCACAATAAATCTGGTTGCAGGTTGCAGAAAGGCTGCCTTTGGCCAACTACTGCTCTTGCAGCCATACTGAGCCAAAGCTGGCCTATTTTAGCTCTCTTTCAGCAGCATTTTAGCTTCCCTGGAGCTGTGACGTCAACTGTTATTAATAGACAAATCGTCTAACATCTTATAAAAGCCATGCATTTCCTTGGATTATGTTCTTTTACTATGAAGTTTCCACGGGGGAGACTTTAGGATATATGCTTAGAGGTGCAGCTATGGGAAGGAAAATAGTGCATGTGAGGGGAAGGGAAAGCAATGGATGATTATAGGTCTCATATGCATAACACATGTGACTTCATACTTTTCACTTTTCCTGAAATAGTGTAATGAGGCTTTTTTTTGCTTAGATTTTAATACTGTAACAACTATGCAGTAAGCTAGAGATGGCTCTAGTTGTTTTGCTTGCTTGCACAAGGAGGAATACTGATCTCCTTCCTTTGTTCAACACATGCGTGCAGCTGAAGAAAGCTTATAAGTAGGAGGGGAACCGACTTTTTGCATGGTTTGATAGTGATAGGACAAGGGGGAATGGCATTAAAGTAAAAGATGGAAAACTTAGGTTAGATGTTAGAAAGAAATTCTTTACTCAGAGGATGGTGAGGCGCTGGCACAGCTGCCCAGAGAAACTGTGGTGCCCCATCCCTGGAGGCGCTCAAGGCCAGGTTGGATGGGGCCCTGGGCAGCTGAGTTGCTGGGTGGCAGCCCTGCCCATGGCACGGAATGGGACTGGATGGAGATGGACTTCAAATCCTTTCCAGCCTAAGCCATTCTGTTATTCTCTAGGGCAAAACATTGGATTTGGAAAAAGATTTTGTGTTAATTGTTTAACTGATGTAAATCTTAGGTGATAATATACTGACACATATGAAACAAGGTGAGAGACAACCTATGAGGAAATCATGTGATATTTCTCACTCTGATCCATCCATGTGGATTTTGTTGTGAATTTCTGGCAATTTTTATTTTTCACTCCCAAAGCAAAAACACAGAAGATGTTATAATTTAATTGATGCATTTCACAATGTGTGAATCAATAGGAATTTTTACCAAGATGAGTGAAGCTACAAAATGAAAAGAGGTGGCTGTATTGCCATAGAAGACAGGGAGGGGGGTTGCATTTAATGTCAACTTTTCCATTACATCCCTAATGTCTTCTAGCTACTTTCCAAATCACTGCAAGAAAATGGTCAGTGCAATTAATTGCTAACTGCATTTAAATCTCAATATTTAACCAGATCAATAGTTTCCCATTTGCTCTCTGTTTTCAGACACTACAATATGAATCTGTAAAAAACATGGAAAAAGAGCAAAGCCAGTGAGAGAAAATGCAATAATACACAAGTGATTGCTTGATGACAGAGCGCTTGCTACTTGCTGAATGCCATTCCTGGAAAAAAAAGAAAGATACGTTATTAGTCTCTTCAGGCTTTCCAACTGTCCTTCAGTTATCTGTGTTATTCATTGTTCATTTGCAGCAATAGAGATTTTGCCCACTGACTCTTCACATTAAAAGTAGTTCTTGTTTTTGTTTTTTTAAATTCGCTTCTTTCCTTGATTTTTAGTAATCTCCTTTCTCCTGGTTTAAAGACCTTACTGTGAAAAGAAGAGTTATTTTTTTCCAAAATGAGCTTTGATAATATCTTAGGTCAATATTAATATACTATGGACAGCTGCCCTATGAGCACTGAATTTTGCAGTATATCTTAACAGTAGTTCAAGTGCATCTTGTCTTGAATTTCCAGGAGATTTGGGTTGCTAATACTTGCTATTAAGAAGATGAAACTGATGCTTTTTTGTAGTAATTCTTTCTAATTGTCTACTGGTCAGTGTCCTTTAAAAATGGGGGGGAAAAGAACCCATAAAAACCTTTTTAGCTTATGCATAAATGAAACTGCCTAGAAGGCTTCAAAAGTATTTTTCATCAGTAAAATCATTTTGTGTTTCCACACAATTGATATGATGCATTTCCTTATAAAGGGGAGATATTTAAAGATGGTGTCTATTTGCTTGTTTGACATTTGGTTGTGTTTTTTTCTCCTTTCTTTTTTAAGTTTCATCATCCAAATGATAAAAAAAGATGCCCAGAAGGAAAAGCTTTTGTCTCTTTCTTTTTTCTTTCTTTCTTTTTTTTTTTTTTCCTTCTTATTTTGGCTGGACTAATCACTGAATGTATAAGGCTGATTTGCTTGTTTGCTGCCAGGCCTTGAGCAATGGATTTGTCCTGAAAATAGTATTTCTCTTTAAAACAAAGGCTCTTTCAATAATAACAGGACAGTCTATTCTGAACAGTGTTTAGATTGTATCGAGTGCTTAGGTTATTAGCACAGTGACAGTGACCACAGCAACCTATGATCAGCCTGCATGAGTCTCAAAGTCGGATTTTCAAAGCTGGCTGCCAACAGTTCCTTTTGCGATGTCCACTTGACATACATGTACTTCCTAGCTCGATGACTGTAAGCAGCTGTCTCTTGGTCATGAGTTTTTTTTGTTCTCCTCTGTTTTACAGCCAAGATAAGATGTCTGATTACTATGTGTTTTTTTCTTTTCCCCAAGCTTTTGGCTTCATGGCCTTGACTCTTAGAAAATCAGAACACCAGGACAGAGTAACTCACTCTGTTGCTACTGCATGAATGTTTTACCTGTAGCTGTTGTGGCCATTGCTAAGAGTCCTCAGGGAAGCTGTAGTTTCTTTTGCCCCACCCCCTGCTGAAGACTGACCAGCAATTATTATTTTTTCTAAGTGTTTCTGCCCTATAACAGATGCAAAAGTGACTCATACTGAGATGCTTGCTACTGTGTTCAAAAACTAGCACTTATAAAACTCTCAAAAGTTCAGTTAGCAAATGCATGACAAAACTTTACAACTCTGCAAGGATTACCTATTCACAGAAGTGTGAAGCTTTGCTGGGCAGTAACCCAGGGCCTCCCTATGGGTCCATCTACAAACGGGATGGGTTTAGGAGATCAGGGATGACGCAGAACCCTGGCAGATACCATCACCTCATGAACCAAAACATTGATGGGGAACATCCAGTGGCCTGCACCATCTAGCAGAAGCAGAGCCCACCATCTTCACTCATCTTAGCAGCCTCAGCACATCATTAGTTGGTGTTCCTGCCATGCTCTCCATCTTGTATTTGGCTTGTTTTACTAGTCTGCAAATGCACTGCAGCTGATTTCAGTCAGGCTTTGCTTTGCAGCAGGTGCTGAAAAGCTGAGAAACCATCTGTGATGGTTTCTGTTTGATTCAGGAGAACCCAAAGTGGGCTGTTCTCCGTGTGCTTGTCAGAGGGCTCTGTGCATTTACCATTGTTGTTTTTGGATGCCCTTTGCAGTGGTGCTCTGCAACCAGGATGCTCCTCTGCCCAGCTTGAGCAATTTCTTCTTCAAGTGGATTTTCCGTGGCTGCTTGAAAGGAGCAAAAGACACAAATTTTGCTTAAGCATTATGCAGTGAGTGGGCACAACTAGGTCCAATTGCAAAGAAACCTTCAGAGTATTTAGGACTTTTGCTGCCTACTCCCATGATTAGGGCAATTAGATAGATACATTTAAAACCCTTGTAGCAGTGCAAAACAGCATTGCTGCTGCAAGGACACTGGTTCCCCATGCAGGAGCAAGTGGCCATGGAAACAACCTCTGGAAAGGAGGCTCCTTCCCCACTACTGCCCACCACTGTGGGGCCTTGCCTCAGCCATGCCTGGCTCAAATAACCTGCCAAGATGGTTAAAGGGAGGCACACAACTTGTGCATTCCCATCTTTGGCAATATCAGTAGCATCTAAAGAATTGTTTGGTGGGATTGTAGCTTCCATTTTCCTGGAGATTAGGGAGTGAGATGGGAGCTACATTCGGGTGATAACAAGGAGAAATGCAGCATTTCTGACCTCTTCAAGAATAGTTTTTTTGTGAAATGCTAAATTTCCAAGCTTTTTTCTCTGTGTGTCATATTTCTCCACCCACTCTCCTTTGCTTAGAGGTGTTTAGAAATGCTTGGAATGGAAATACATATGAAAAATATTTAATCGCAGCTACAGCCCCACATGGAGTGTTCTGTTTAGCAAAAAGTCTGTGCAATATCTGCACGTCAGAAACAACTTAGAGACATTACCCAGGCTGTTATCTCTAATCACTCAAAGATGTTTTATAACTCTAAGAATAACATTGACAGCTTTCCCTAGACCAACACGGTGTAGACTTCATCACTTAGAACATCCCTTAGAGGAGTGAGAAAAATATCCATTAGAGTGCCTGATGTTAAGATCTGGTGGATGTTGGCTTTAATAGCAGTCAGCATGCAGCTGTTTTCACAGTTGTTTAAAGATCATATTAAGAGTGTTGAAGAAAACTGGAGCGGGAGTCAGCGCGATCCAGTTTAGAATGCATAGCTACATTGTTGTACTAATTATAATTTTGCCACAAGCAATTGTCGCAGTCATAAAACTGCCAGTCTGTTTGGTAGTGGGCAGCTTTCTATTTCACAGACATCTGGCAGAATCAGCAGAGGACGATTAGCTTGCCAGACTGCCGGCTGCGTGCAAGAACAAAAAATCTCAGTGGTGAGGTAGGCTGGAGAAACCAGTGAATTCTGCAACAGAGATAGTGGGCTCAAGCACTGCAAAATGGGCTATAACTTTGTATTTAACAAGTTGGTGAATGCATTGTATCTCTTCATACAAAGTTTATTGGTGCTGGAGCTATTCTGTACCTTTCAGAATACAGACAGTTCTCATATGTTTATACCTGAAAAATAGCTGAGATGTGTCTGTAGGAGGGACGTAAATTATCTTTGCCATGAGTTTCATGTATCAGGAAGCATACAGTTTCACTGTTCTTGAACAAGACCGAGAACCAATAAATGACTTGTGCTCTCCTGTATTCCAGAGCTGGAGATATACCCTCTAATAGCCCTGTACTTAAC
Source organism: Pavo muticus (assembly GCA_016647715.1). Classification (NCBI taxonomy): domain Eukaryota; kingdom Metazoa; phylum Chordata; class Aves; order Galliformes; family Phasianidae; genus Pavo; species Pavo muticus. The sequence goes on along the minus strand of JACDJE010000023.1, from coordinate 3,102,737 downwards.
AGATTCAGCTGGATTTTCAAATGATGCAGATCACCACTGAGAATATGTCACTTTGACACAGGCATTTCATGGGATTTCTTTTGTTGCAGAGCTTTCTAGCCACGGAAAATATTTTGAGCCTGCCATAGTGCTTCAAAGTATTTAAATTCACAAAGAAAAAATTTCTTCCTTTTTTTTTTCTTCTTTTTTTTTTTTTCTTTTCTTTCTAAATCTCTATATCTGCTAGTCTGCCTTTACTATTTGGTGCAGTACGCACAAGGGCCTCCCTTACCCACTCTCTGTCTGAGTAGCAACAGGAGACTGCCACATGCTCCTCTGGCTGCTAGCTTCCTGTTGAGCAGTGCTATTGTCATCTAATTATTTACCACTGACGCAAATGGGCTCTGTCTCTGAGTGGGAGGCAGACCTGAGGTTTGCACCTTTTCTCTCGGTGCATGTTGTTTTCTATATTATAATAAAAGAAGTATTTCAAAACTTGCAGCAGTTTACATGAAGCCGTTAAATTAGCAATTGATTCCAGTTGACGAATGTTATCTGGAGCAAGGGCTATTTTAATGCATCTATACGCTGTCTTAATGAAGGTTTTCAACTTTCAGTTCTGTTGCTTACCACATTTACATAATTCCTGGAAATCTTAGAATTCCAATTGTTGAACGTTGAGTGATCAGCTCTTTGTAGCAAATGGATCAAAATTTGCTCTCCTTCAAAGCAACACAGGAATGACATCAATTTACCTACCTGAACATTCATAGAATCATAGAATGGTTTGGGTTGGAAGAGACCTTTAAGATCATCTAGTTCTAACCCCCCTGCTATAGGCAGAGACACCTCCCTCCAGACCAGGTTGCTCACAGCCCCATTCAGCCTGGCCTTGAATACTTCCAGAGAGGGGGCATCCACAGCCTTACTAGGCAACCTGTTCCAGTGTCTCACCACCGTCACAGTAAAGAATTTCTTCCTAATACCTAGTCAAAATCTACCCTCTTCCAGTTTAAAACCATTTCCCTTGTCCTGTCACTACCTGCCCTTAAGAAAAATCCCTCCCCAGCTTTCCTGTAGGCCCCCTGCAGGTAATGAAAAGTTGCTATAAGGTCTCCCTAGAGCCTTCTCTTCTCCAGCTGAAGAGCCCCAACCCTCAGCTTGTCCTCACAGGGGAGGTGCTCTAGCCCTCTGATCATCTTCATGGCCCTCCTCTGGACCTACTCCAACAACTCCATGTCCTTCTCATGTTGTGGGCTCCAGAACTGGATGCATTACTCCAGACAGGATCTCACAAGAGCTGAGTAGAGGGGTAGAATCATCTCCCTCGACCTGCTGGTCACACTTCTCTTGATGCAACCCAGGATATGGTTTGTCTTCTGGGCTGCAAGCACATGTTGCCAGCTCATCTTTCATCAACCGCCACTCCCAAATCCTTCTCCTCAGGGCTGCTCTTAAGCCATTCTCTGCCCATCCTGTATCTGTGCTTGGGATTGCCCTGGCCCAGGTTCAGCACCTTGCACTTGGTCTTGTTGAACTTCATGAGGTTGGCATGGGCCCACCTCTCAAGACTGTCCAGGTCCCTCTGGATAGCTTCCCTTCTTTCTAGCGTGTCAACTGTATACCACTCAGCTTGGTGTTGTCTGCAAACTTGCTGAGGGTGCGCTCAATCCCAGTGTGCATGTCGCCTACAAAGATGTTAAATAACACTGGTTCCAGCACCAATCCCCAAGGAATGCTGCCTGTCACTGTTCTCTACTTGGACATCGAGCTGCTGACCACAACTCTCTAAAGTTAAAGAAATTTAGCCAATTTCTTATCCATTGAGTGGTCCATCCATCAAATCAAATCCATCCATCAATTTTTTCTCTAATTTGGCAACTAGTGTGGCATGCAGGACAGTGTCAAACACTTTGCACATGTCCAGGTTGATGACATCAGTTGCTCTTCCTTTATCCGCTGATGCTGTAATTCCATCATAAAAGGTGACCAAGTTTGTCAGGCATGACTTGCCCTTGATGAAGTCATGTTGGTTACTACCAATCACCTCATCTTTATTTTCCATGTGCCTTAGTAGTGCCTTCAGGAGTATCTGTTCCATGATCTTGGCAGGCACAGAAGTGAGACTAACTGGTCTGTCATTCATTCACCCTAGAGAAGAAGGCAACTGAGTTCCTTCCTGGAGATGTATTGAGAAAATACCACAGGTTTCTAATATCTATTTTTTTTTCTCCCCACTGTTTTGCTTGGTTACATTTTTAAACAAGCAGGAATAGCTTCAACTTTGTGTTGATTTCCTGCACTGGACACTTATCTCCTGGGCATGTGTTTCTGTAGGTCCCTTACTGAGTTCGCTTTCAAGCGTTCTCTAAGTTTTGAGCATAAGTACTCCATTTTGTACCCATAATAAACTTAAAGCTCATCTCCTCTTTAATTTGCGGTAGTAGACTAAACTAGAAATTGGAAATTTTCACCTCCATGTCACAGCACTAATAACTTCTTGAAAACACTTTGCAAATATGAAAATATGAAAAAAGCTTTCACTGTAAGGTTGCTGATGAGATGAGAAGGACTTCAGTCTTTTATTTGTCATGGAAACATGATTTTCTAAATTTCTAGGAATTTAAACAACTCTTCTCTGCCTTCATCTGCTGGTATACGTGATTTTAGCATATTATAAAACTGGCTATTAATAATGCTACACTCACACACAGAAACTCACAAAATTCATTTGTATGTGAAAATAGGTGGTGATAGTGAATTATGGGAGATAAGCCTCAATGATATTTGCAGTGGTTATTTGCAAATACTTAAAAATATGTATCTTACCAAAACAGCACCTAGATTCAAAAACCAGCTAAAAATCAATTGTCACACAAAGATATGTATTCAAAATAAAAGTAATTGTATTTCTTCTATAGTTACAGAAATTAAATTAGCTTAACCTCTGATGTTTTAGTGATTGTGATTTAATATTCTATAAGCAGCCCAAGTGCTAATGCTAATGTTTTGAACACTGTGAAGAATACAGTATATGCAAAAAAACAAAAACTAAAACGAAAAAACAAAAAACCAAAGAACAGTGGGACACACTTCCATCTCTCCTTCCCTTCCCCTCACACACTCTTTTTTGTTCAGTCCCAGATAAAAAGTAAAGAAGAACCGAGGCTTTCTGTGTTGGCATTGTGAATAGCTCAGCTACAAAATACTCTTGTCCTTTAATTGACTACTATGTGCAGCAAACGGAAGTAGGGCTTGCTTTGAGCTAGGAATAGGCAGCAAGAGAAGAAAATAATGACAGAGGGCACAGATATTCTGCTGAAGGCAGTGCTTGTCCTGCCCATATGCCCTGTAACAGTCAACAAATTATTTGGTGTGGAAAACACTAGCTGCTCTTTCTGCATCATTTTCTCAGTGTAAGAGAGAAGATGCAAGAATAACATGATGTGGGGGAAGGGACGAAAAATCCTTCTGAAGCATTTTTCAGTGTGCTGTCATTGAGGGGGAAAGGAAAGCTTTCTGGAAGGGAGAATGTTTTGGTAAAGAGCTATCACAGCTGAATTGCTATATTCAGAAAGACTGGAGACTGTAAGAAATGCACCTCTTTTTCCTCCAGCCTTTGGTGTGTGTTGGCTCCTTGTAAGTCTTCTATTGCAAAGTCTTTACATTGCTTGTGTAAAGACTGACCCAAAGTTTGCGATTCTGTTGAAGCAGCTCACTGAAATAGGAAGCAATGTTTCTCGAGAGAGGCAATAATTTTTTCCTTAGGCTCACTGGTGGAGCTGGAGAGGGGTGGAGGAAATACAAAAGCTTTTATTTCAGAGTAACTTTATCAGGTTCTTAAGGAATGGTGGCTGTTTGCCCTGTTTTTCAGGCTACCATCACCTGCTTTTATGCTACACAACCACAACTGCATATTAAAAATCTCATAAAATGGAGAAAAAAAATGTTAAAGCTGCATTCACTTTGAAATTTCAATTAGTGTTTAATCATCATCTATCTCTGTTTTGGCTCTTGTATTTTTCTGGAACAAGTTTTAAAAGAGCTTTAAAACCGGGTAAGCAGAATGTCAGTGGTACTTCAGGTCCTTAGTATGCTTCTGTACCTGTACTTTTATCATATAGTCTGTATCTTTAACTTTTTTGAGATGTCTTTTAATCAGATGTGTTAAGAGAAATACTATTGTATCCTTATGTAAGTTAAAAACATTAATCTCTACAGTACTGTGTTAAATCACTTTCAAGGTAAAATTTCCTCCCCAGGTTCTCTGCCAGGAATTGTGAGATTTCAGTTAGAACAGGGCACCAAAACCTCATTCTTTATATGACTTCAGATATTGCCTTTGGAGAAAAAAGATTATACTGCATTTGCCCTTTAGCAGTAGGGAGAAAGAGAATTTAGTGAAGTTCCTTTTATTTTGTAAATATTACTGAGGGAGGCAAATGATAGTCTCTTTCAGATGTGAAGTCCTAATTTTTGGCATTTGAGATAGGAAAGCTAGAAACATTAGCATGACATGATTTATAGAAATGGACAGTGATGCATTAAAATACATCATGCTTGCTATTTTCATGGTAAAATTATAGATGTTAACTGACTTGAGGAAAGATCACAGGAATTTCAGAAGAGCACTGCCAAGGCAAGAGACTGGGAAAGCCACAAAGGGAGATGGCAGGCAAAGTATATTTGTAGCTACTCACACTCTCTTAGAGATTTGATAATAATTGTTTGAGAAAATTAGCTAGATGCCGTCAGAAGACAATTGAAGATACTGTCATGCACAAAACCTAATAAGATTGTTGAATCTACTGTATAAAAATACATTAACTCTTTCTTATTTGAAGTGGATTTCTCTAACTGGGCTTCTATTACTACCGTAAAGGAAGGTGCCACTGGGCAGTCTTTCCTTTGAGTCAGTGACTTCCTGGGGAAACAAGTAGCTTATCTGTGAAACTTAGAGCCACAAGCTGCTGGGACAAAGAGCTTTGCTGGATTTGATCAAGAAAAAGTATGAAATTCAGCCCTTCATGGACAGTTATCATAGCATTGTATATAGCTTTGTTAACTATTTATCTAAAAATTCTATTTCAGAAAGAGGTCAAAGAGATAATGAAAGCTAAGGGAAGTTTATAATCTTTCTCCTACGGCCAATGGCCAAAACTTTTCTTATACATTAAAACATTCTAGAGGAAATAACACTTGGGGAAAAAAAAGACCTGTATTACTGCTCCACACACAAGAATGCTGTGATGGTTATTTTTTGTTGGTGGTGGGTTTTTTGTGGTTTTTGTTTGTTTGTTTGTTTTATAATATTGAATGGGGTCATCAGTAAATAATCTTAACTTTCACTTGTTGAAATTTTGGAGAAATGCTTGACAATAAACTTCAATGTCATGAGGTACTGGAACAAAGAATCTAGCTGGCTTCAATGAAGAAATACCCTGTAAAATTTGGACCTTTGTTGAGAGCTACAGTGATGTCTGTAGAATTATTTTCAATCCAAGGGGAGATATCTGCACAATAATTAGCTTTCTTTCTCTACAGATTTACTTCTTTTAAATGCAAATGCACCAGCAAGCTGTACTTTTTATATATGAATTCATACTTAATATAGAATATTTAACTTCATGACCATAGTCCTTCCTTAGAAGCACAGAAACATGTTGCCCAATTTCAGGATAGCTGTGTCACCAGTTATAAAATGATCATGGTAAATGATTTGTCTAGTAGATTATTTTTTTAAGTTGAGAAGATACTCCTAACCTGGAAAGGATATACTTCAGCACAACATTCCCAAAACTACTGAGGAGGATAAACCCACGACCTTGCACTGAGATGGACATGATTATTTGTGATAGTGATAATGGAAATAGTTTCTTGAGAATATAATTCAAAAGAATTTTTAAATCTTTTTTTTTTGTTGGCATGTCTCTTACTTCTCTTTTCTCTTTTCTCTTTTCTCTTTTCTCTTTTCTTTTCTCTTTTCTCTTTTCTCTTTTCTCTTTTCTCTTTTCTTTTCTTTTCTTTTCTTTTCTTTTCTTTTCTTTTCTTTTCTTTTCTTTTCTTTTCTTTTCTTTTCTTTTTTGGCTTTCTGTGATTCCTCCTATCAGGAGGAAGTTTGTACTCAAGAGAACATTAATTGATACTAATAGCTTGAGAGCTGAAATTCAGTTACATACAAGATGGGGGGCATGTTTCAGTGCTCCATATTGCCGAAACAGTATTTTAATTCCATCACTTTCTGAAATGCAACGGCTGGAGTTTCAGTGTTATGCCTGTCATCAAATGCTGTTTTGCTGTTCAACAGATGCTTCCTTCTACTGTAAGAGCTGCCTTCTCAAAAGTCTCTTTCTTGGTTCTTCCATAGATAGTTCTCTCTCTTCTCTGGAAAATGCATATATCTCAGAAGATATTGTGCAGGTCTGTGGTATCCCTGTGAACTCAACATTTCTGAGTTGGCCTACAAATGTCTACAAATGTAGAAGAAAGGCTTTGCAGTGCCGCTTAACAGAGCAGGATAAACATTAGAAGGTGTGCAAGTTATGAACAGAAGTCAGCTCTTCTTTTCTGTCTGAAAGTAAAATCGAAGCATTAATTTTTGCTCACTTTTAAAATACGTGATTGAATTTGAAAATAATTTTCAGTGCAGTTGAGTGCTTGCTACTTGCTTTCACCTAATCTTCAGCTATTAATCTGTTCATAAAACAGGAATTTTGGATATTTAAAATATTTAACACAGGAGACAAGCAGAGCTTTTAGATCATATCTGAGCTCTTACGATAGGAGATTTACTTTCATTTCTTTTATTTTCAAAGGCTGTTTTCAACAAAAAACATTCATTCCAAGATAGAACTCAGAGGAAATTTTGAAAGGCCTCAAGTGCCATCAAGGAAATCTGCCATCATTGTCTTCAAAGGATACTACAGCATCAAGAATTCTGAAAGCACATTACTAAATGAAGATATTACTCAGTATGTATTTGTGTTATTTTTCATGTGCTTCTCAGCACATTACACAACTATCATGAACTAAGACTTTTTAGGTATTGCAGCAGAACAGCGGTAGCAAATAAAATGTGCAGCTAAGGAAGGGCTGCCCAAAGCGTCATCAGTAAACTTACATCTGTTCTGATGTCCATGGCATCCTGTGGCACATGGGATTACCAAGCCTTGCTAAGTTTAAAGTACAGTAATCCTCTTTTGTGCAGTAACACGTGTAGATTCTTTATAACAGCTTAGATGGTAATTAGTAGGGGATTTCGGATTCATTGACTGGATACAAATATAGCATCAGGGAAGGAAAGACCTAGGCAGCAGTTCTGAAATGAGGGGACACTAATGCAGTGTGCATTGCAACATTTCTGGGGTCAGCAGTGAGCCAGCAGAATTTCAGAGAAGTGTTGATTTTATTGGCATTTGGGATTGCAAACAAAGATGTTGTCTCAATCAGAAATAGACAAAGACCGTTTTGGGTAGAGAGAAGTTTTGTGTTTAGATCTGTGTTTTTCTGATATTCTGTAGCTGAGACATAAATCCATCAGGGCTGTCACTCCAGCTGGTTGTGTCAGCAATTGCTGTTCTTCTTTTTGAGTATTTGGGGGAATTAGCTGTTGATTCAGCCTTATTAAATTAATGTGTTTTGATATGTCTTACAAAAATGGGCCTTGCATGAAGTGAGAGAGTGAAATATGTTGAGTTGCCTCCATCTGACCTTGTTTTACCTGCAGAGACCTTACTACTGTAGTTAAATGAAATACTAGTTTTTACTATTTTCACTATTCTTGAAATCAATGTAATCACCAAATGAATCTTACTGAAAATGCATTGGCTTTCTGTTTACAAGTTTTCTGCATTTCAGTTATTCACTAATAAAATATTACATTATACTTTTGGTTTCACTGCTAGCTAACCAGGTTGAGAAAATGCAGAAGAATTTGCAGGATGAGGGCCTAAGAGTGCAATGAAAATCCTTTTAGTTTTCTTTTACTGCTTGGGAGAAATGTTATTTTTGTAAGGATGGGATTCATGTCAGCTGCAAATGCAAACTCGCATCCTAGAGATAGGAGCTGAAGGCACATTTTTATGTGACTTAGAAACTGTGAGTTCAGCTGTTGGTTTATATGTTGGTTGTTTCATGCATACTTTCTTGTCAGAAAATCAAGAGGCTAGAGTATATAGCCTTAGGTTAGAGCTGGTTTTGAACAGTAGTTTGAATTTAAAGAAATACCATTAAAAATTTATCTGAACTGACATTTTTGACTTTTTTTAAGAAACACGTTTTATTTTGTCTCTTACTTTGACTTGTAGTCTGATAGGTTTGTATATCCAGGAATAGGCTTTGGCATCTGATTCTTTTTGTAGAATTGAATATATGTTTTTGTTAAATAAACATTCCATAAGTGTGTGAAAAATTCTCTCTTATTTACTGCCCTGCCCACAACATATCAATGAAGTAACCAAAATTTTCCTCTTATATTTTTTTACAATTAAAATGTTATCCTGTTTTTCATCAGCACGTTTATGTTTTACTGAAAATTGCACATCTCATTCTTTTGCATTGATTTCTCCCCTTCCCTTTCTTTCCAAAGCACTGAATAAGGAATCTTTCTTCTTGTGGCTGTTCCTTGGTGAACTCCAAGGAGTCTCATGTTTCACATTTTTACAAAAATATCTTTCTATGTGCTGGTAGAGTTTTTCCTTGTTTTTAGCAGAGCCCTTAAAAAGTGTACCAAGAAACATTTCAATAAATTTAAGACTGAAAGTGAAAGAGAGGTGACTCAGTCTGTAGAAACGCTTTCTAGTTCAGCTGCCAAAGTGAAATAGTTATATGTGGTCCAAATAGCACACGTGGAAACAGGCCCAAATGTTACTGTTAGGTTAGATTGCCAAGTCCTGTGATGTCAGCAAAGGCTGTTGGCAGTGGGACAGTGATGGGACACTCATTCAAATGGGGAAGTGCTGGGCTTCAAACTCCCCTTTCCAACAGATTTGATTTGATCATTGACTGGTTATGAGTCACAGTGGCAGGGCAGCAGCTTCTCCTTTTGAGTGCTGAGTTTAAGCCCCAAAGATTCATGTTAGTTGCTTAAATAGTTACAGCAATTGGCTTTTGGCCATGTAAGGCCCGTGAGCAACTATTTCTCCTCTTTTCTTAAGCCAGACGTAAATAAACACTATACAAGTCTCCCACAGAGTCTTGCAAAATAGCACATCTCAGGATGGGCTTTTTTTCTTTTAAGCTGTCTATCTTGTACAAAAAATGGTACAATATTAAATAGTTATTTTATTTTATACTTTTTTTAACAGGGAATCAAATACATCTCTAGCTCTCAAGTTGGAAGATACATCCAAGAATAAGTCCTTCCATTCCTGTGTAAAAGTTAACTATCCTACCACCAGTTTTTTCAGTCCTGGTCTACTTATATTTTTTTATTTCTTTTTCATTTCAGCCAAAATTATTCTGTGTTTTTAAGACCCAATTTCACAGATAGCTTCAAAACATCTGAAGTGGCATTTTTAGATCATGAACTAGTTGCAGAATGTTTTGACCTACTTCTGTAGATGAACTCAATAAACCTCAAAGGAAAATAAATGTTGTCTTCAATGAATCTTATTACTATTTTGGAAGAAAAATTATTTTTTTTTTTACAGTATATATGTGGTTTTTTTTAAGTCTGCATTTAAAAGTAATATCAATGAAAAGAGAGAAACTTCCTTCTCTCAAAGTCCCTGGACAACAAAGATTTGAGAGCAAGGTGCAACTGTTATTCCAACACTTTCTCTATGCTTGTGTTACTGCTTTGCGTTCTATTTGTACTGCAGCTTGCCACATGCATAGGGCTTTTAATTTCCTTGGGATTTAGGGCCCAAAAGAAATACTGATTCATTGTGTTGACAAGACATACTAGAATTATCTTGTCTGTGATGAAATTCCTAGTAATCTTACTATTTCTTCTTGATGTCCATTAACTTAAAAAGTCATTGAAAATTTTCACTTCCATCATGACTTGCATGGTTCTCCTGAGATCTTGGAGTGTTTTAATCATGTTTATACACTCTCCTTTTTCTCACTGTCTTGTTTTAAATTGATTTTCTTAATGAAGACATATAAGCTTGTAAGCAAATAGAGGGTGGCAGGGTAAATTGTGGGGTAGTCATTTCTTTTGTTGCTGTGCTATTCTATTGGCTTCAATTCCTTGTTAACTTTGGTTCATGTAACCTTTTCTCTTACTCTGTATGACTCACAGGCTACATAGAATTGATGGGGGAGTGATTTCAGACAGTGACCTCATTTCTACCCATATTAGTTCTCAAAAAGAGACAGCAATCAACCTGTGTCCTACAAATCGAAGAAAGCTGTGGGTTTTTTTTCCCCTTTTACTGCATCATAGACATGAAAGAAATTAAAAGGATAAAATGACAAAAGGAAAGAATCTAGTCTTCCAACACTGCCAGTGTGTTCTGCCTTTCTGAGCTGGCCTAAGAGCCCTGTCAAATATGAAACCTTGAAATCTCATTGTGTGCCATTCTTTTAGTTCTCTTCTCTGTGCAACATAACCCAAAGTGAAATAAATTGACATGTAAAAACATTTTTTTTGTAAGAGAGTTTCTACTCATTTGTATATGTGAAGTTAATCAGACATTGATTTGGTTGCAATGTCCAAGTCTTAGCTTTAGACACTAGCAGAGAAATATTACTGTACTTGGAGGAAATCTTAAAGGTTTACAGTGAAGATATTTTGAAGCTTAAGAAAGGAAGGAAATATTTTTCATATTTTTTAAATATTTAAGGTGTTAATATAAATTAAACTAGTCCTGAGTTTTGGAAGTGGTCTGACTTATTGTAGACTAAAGTGGCATCAGTGTTAATGAACTGTAACAGAAAGGAAATATCTGAATCTTTTAAATTTCATATTTAATTTTTCTATATGCCCTAACTTGAGTATAGAAACATGAGTGCATTTTATACTTAATTTACTTAAAGAAAGAATAGATACCATGGTAAAAATAGTGATTTGTTGCATTATAATGATATTCATAAAAATATTTTTTAAATTGTACTGCTCTATTTTCTAGATAAAAACTTCAAGAAGCTGTAGAATTATAGAAAGAATGACACCGGTGATAGTAAATTATGTTGTGCAAGTCTGTAAGGAACAATTTTTTCACAAGGAATAATTATAATAAGACACTCACAAAAGAGTAGGGTGTTCTGGATTTCTGATGAAATAATTGCTTGACTTAGTGATATATGAGCATGTGTTATGTCCTGTGAGTTGACATTGTCTCTTTTAAAGGTAAATTTCGTCAACACGTAGAGCTTTAATATCAAAGTTTATGTCTGCCAAAATTTCCTAACATCTGTGGAGGTAGATCTTCTGAGTCTGCTTAGTTTTTTTTTATAGAGAAAGAGACTAGTAAGAAATTAGCATTCTTTTTGTTTTTCCTTTTACCATCTGATATCTTTGTATTGTTCTCTGTAGACAGAATCTGTGGGTGGCTGGTAAGACTTTATCCTGACCGAGACAAACAGAGATGCAATTACAAACTGACAACCTGTGCTCCCCTTCTAACAGCGATGGGAAGGAGCACAGCCATGCTGAGGCTGAGAATGAAATCCACTTTCTTGCCTCGTTTTCTTCTAAAGGTCTCTGAATTGCTGAGAGGGCTGGTTAATTGTGCAGTCTTATTCAGAGAGATGCCCGTGACTCTCTTGTGCCCTTCACACGCAGCATTGAGCCAGTGCCCTAGATGAGAGGAGAGCAATGCCAAGCCCTTCTGTGGGAGACTGGCATTGCCAGAGGCTCTCTGAACATGCCACCAGCTTCAGTGCATGTCTTCCCTAATTCCTGTTGAGGCTTGATTTGTAGAGGCTTCCTCTCCCTTACATTCTTTCCTCTGCAAGACTTTAATTTAGTTGCCCTTAATCTCAGAAAATGGGAGAAAAATAAGGTAATTGCCTTCGACATCGTGCAGTGCTGGAAAGCAGAGATGATTTATGATTGTGTATACTTCTAACACAGGCGATACGTTGGGTTTTCTGTTGCGAACAGCACAGCCATGAGATGACCTATAAGAATTATTTTCTTTTCTAAGGAATTCACACTCCTTAGGAGGAGGGTGTATAAAACTGATAAGTTATGAGCACAATATCTGTAGTTGTACATATGTTGCTCTGAAAGTAATGCCTCCTATTTATTTCCCTGGAAACTACAATAGATACAAAGAACACAATAACTGTATTTGATAGAGAAAAACCTGAGCAGCAAAACGCTGTTTTTCAGTATAGCCAACACCAGTACCTATGTATTTTCACCAGTGATAAACAAGAGCCTGAATGTCACACTCATAAAAATCTGCATCAGCAGAGGTGACCCTCTATTGCCACTGCAGAAACGCACCACCCACCTCCTCACCGTGCTCACATCCACTGTTTAGTCTCCTTAAATGTTCAGCAAGCATCAATGAATATCAATGGGTACCATTTTTTCAGCGTGGAAGAATTCAGTGATGCATCTTTGCTTCATATATATTTCCATATCAGATGCCATTTTGTCAGACTGCCCCACTGCTGCCATCTGTTGCACAGCAGCAAAATGTAATGGAATATTGGTGGGAAGGTTCAGCTCCAACTGCTATACCACCAACATCCGCCTTTGATGTTGTTAGCCAACATAATGAAATAGGAGGCATTACTTTTGGACCAGCCATTGTGTACACAGTTCTGTAAGTAACTTTACAGTCATACTTCAGGCAAACGGATTTTTCCAGTACTTGAGAATTGTTTAATCTGCTTTAAATGTCTGGGAGAGCTATTTGTTGTGGTGATGGAGGATGAAAAGCACTTCTGTATGGTAGCTGGAGAAAATCACATTACTTCTATTATGTAAATACTATGAAATCAAATTAGAGGAAAGATATTGGGAGGGGGAATATTAAGAATTTCCTTTTCTGAGAAAACAGGTAAAATTCTTCATCAAGGATCTTCTACTCCGGTGAAACTCTCTCTGATTAGTTTAATTATGCAATAATTAGTCTTTGCCTCATTTCTAAATCACAGTAATGATGATACTGTCAGACTACAGAAGAAGGTACTAAGCATTTCATAGGAAGTCCTTTCTAAAACTTTGCTGTGAGCTCAGAGTAGGAATGTACTTTTCAGTGTGATGTTTTTCTTGAAAATTAATATGCTTCAGCTTCACATTCAGAGGTTTCTGTTGCTTCAATATAAAAAATCCTCACTGGTGAATAAAACCTCTCTATAATCAGTTTCTAGTAATCCCTTGTTAGGTGGTGTTATACCAATATTGAACCCAACTGGCTACTCTGCCTCATACTTGACGCCAACATGCAGAGAACCATGTATAAAGCCTTCATGTTAGGCAAAATTTTTGTAAATACATCAGATGGCTGGTGATTTCACAAGTAGGAAATCACATTCCTGAGTTTCAGAGCTGGTTGAGGCTGTTGGGCTGGTTCAGCTTGTAGAATAGAAGGCTCTGGGGAGACCTCATTGCAGTCTTGCAGTACTTGAGGGGAGCTTACAAGCAAGACTGGGACTGCGTGGGCTTTAAGGTCCCTTCCAACCTAAGCCATTCTGTGATAGCATGATATCTGACATGTATGAGTATTATCACTATCACCTGGATTACTTCGGTCACGCAGAACCGTAGGAGTTGGAAGGGACATTTGGAGATCATTTAGTGCAAGCCCTTGCTAAACCTAGAGTAGATTACAGAGGAAATCTCCAGGTGGGTTTGAATATCTCTGGAAAAGGAGACTCCACAAATTCTCTGGGCAGACTGTTCCAGTGTTCTATCATCCTCAAAATAAAGAAAACTTTTTCTCATGTTCTGAAACTTCCTGTATTACAGTTTGTGCCCATTGCTCCTCGTCCTGTCTCTGGGCACTTCTGGAAAGAGTCTAGTTGTCAGCTTCTACAGAAGTATAATCTTATCTCTGATACTTTCCCACTGTTTTGTGGGGGTTTTTCTTTCTTTCTTTCTTTCTTTCTTTCTTTCTTTCTTTCTTTCTTTCTTTCTTTCTTTTCTTTCTTTTCTTTCTTTTCTTTCTTTTCTTTCTTTTCTTTCTTTTCTTTCTTTTCTTTCTTTTCTTTCCTTCTTTCCTTCTTTCCTTCTTTCCTTCTTTCCTTCTTTCCTTCTTTTCTTTCTTTCTTTCTTTCTTTCTTTCTTTCTTTCTTTCTTTCTTTCTTTCTTTCTTTTCCTGCTGCATTGCTCTGGATGGCTCTGTGTAACAAAAGACTCAGAACAGCAGAACTGGCTTTCAAAAAAAAAAAAAAAAACAGCTGCTGCCTGCTGGTGAACTATCTCACACTATGAGTCAAGGTTACATGATGTCTCTCTACAAGTAAAAACTACAGTCCAGCAACCTCAGTGTCTGCTTGCTAATGCAAGACAGAGTGGAACTTCCTAGGAACTGGGCCTAATTATTTGGCAAATACTCTTGTACTAATTTGCGGAGAGGAAGATGTGTTATGCCTGAGATCTACTTATTTGCACAATTGCTTCCACTAACATATGTCTAAAATATTTATACTTGCTTATGCTAACAACAGAAAGTCAAATCCTCCCTTTGGAAAGCTCTAAGGTGTGGGAGTCAATGTAAACAAGTATGAGGCACCTTCTCTGTATTCAGTCCAGCCTCATGGATCCCATGTTTTGTACAAATGCTTTCTGTCTCCTGGTTGGAGTTGCATACAGGTGCATACAGGTAGTGGCTGGATATTCTTTAAGGTTAAACAAAAATAACCATACAAAATAAAGGAGAGAAATGCTCTTGTGACAAAATAATGCTATAAAAAAATCCCATCTACTGGTCCCCAGGGACTGAAATATAAGGATTGTCTAAAATATTAAGGGAATAATAATTCCTTTTTTTTTTCTTCTAATTACTAAGATGTTTATCCAACTTCTATCTACAAAGCATTGATTCACAGCACTATTGACCAGGAAAGTAGTCTTTTGCATCACAGCGGCCATTCTGTAGGCATAGGGGATTAATAACTTTTTGGTGAGTAATAAATCACTTTCAGATGGGAACAGCTTACGTTCTAATTAGAGAGTCATTTAGATTCATTGACTGCATACAATTCTGGTTTTCCCTTATCTAATTTCTCAGACCTATGCTTTAGATTGTGCCTTAAAATGCACTTCCTACATTAAACATAATTATAAATCCCACCGTTGATGTACTTTCAAAGCAATTTACAAGTTATCTCAGAGGGATTGCTACATATCCTGTAAGTAAAAAATACCACAATGCAATAATTAGCCATTTTTAATGGCATCCAGTATTTCCCCAAGATGTAATGTCTCGGAGGACCTAAGTCCAGTAGAGACTTTCATTAGCCCTAAATACTTCATAAATCTGCTTCTACGAGTTGTGTGTCACTCTTTCCCCAGAGACATTTGAGATTGTTCTTTTCTTAGCATAGTGGCTTCACTCAAAAGACCCTTCCATTTGGTTTATCAGGAGGTCCTGGGAGAGTTTTCTGACACTTTTCTAGCCTGTTCAGCCAATGGACATTAGCGGGCTGAATTATCGCCACTGGTATGCTAACTTTCAGAAAAGTTTAGGTTAACACTTATCTTTGGCTGTGATACTATTCTTTTTTATTGTAATCACTTAATCCAACTTTCTGCTATTTCTCTCAAGTTTCAGACTAATTATACAATCTGCTGTTGTGTATTTATTGCCTGGGCACAAGCAGGATCTATGACAAACACTTTTCCAGAAAACTTCTTAGCAATACTTATTTCTTGTTAGAAAGAGTAAACACACTTGGAGAAGTATGAGTCACTTATGAGAAGATACATAGTTTTAAAAGCACTTGAAAGAATTGGAAATCACTGAGGTAACAGAGATAAAAAATACATCTCCAGTTTTTGGCATTGTCCAAACATCATAGCTGCATTATAACTAAGTTATATGTCACAAACAAACTGATGGATACAGAATAAGCAAAAACCTCCAGTCACAGCAAGAGGGGAATACAGAACTGAGGATGTTAACTCATCTTTTAGTGCTGTTTAATGACTCATATTCCACACCATGATACTTAATCACAGTGAAATGCCATGAAGATGCATTGAAAAAAGTGGGATGATAGCTGACTTCCAGTGAATTTTCAGGTGGTTTTACTGGAAGCCAATCATAAACACTGCATAAAAATGTAAAAAATAATAACAATCTAAGTTTCTCTAGATATGATTATTGAAGCTATAAGAAAATTAGATATGCTTTTAGATTTCCAAGTTTCAGTCTCTTGTGAAATACTTTTGCACATTTCACAAACTTCTTGAGTGTCAAGTACAACCTCCTGTTTCTGCATTCCTTTTAAAAATGTCACCGTGTTGATCATCAGCATGGAGGTCTACAGTGCAGAAAAGAATGAAGAGAAGTTTTGTGAATGCTTAATTTTGTCGTGATCATCAATCAATATGCAGTCAAAATTATTCACATAAGGCAGAAGCCTATCAGTTAGCACTGATATGCAATTCCCTTAGTGAGGCATAAGGAGAGCAAAGTGGAAAATTATTAAGAGATGGGGATAGCATGGCAAAGAACACTTTTTCCATTCCTTGAAGGAAAGAAAAAAGAAATTCTGGTAACAATGGATCTCTCCACACACAAGGCAAAATGTTCTTATGCTATTATGGATTCAAAGAAGTTTGTGGATTTTTCATCACTTGCGTGATGACTACAACACATGACCATGGAACTGGCCCAGAAATTTAACGTATTTCACTTTAGAAGCAATTACCAATGGATCATAACCAAAAATGGCAATATTGCTGACAGCAAGCATATCAATAGTGCTTTTTGGAGGAGTGGAGAAGAAGAGGGAATGTCCTTTCTACTTTCTTGAGAAATGAAGGTTAAATAAAGGTGTTGGGGGAAACAATTTAAGTGTTATATAAGCTGTATTAATATTTCAATGGTACTTCTATACTTCAAAGGGTTTTTATCTTGTTGACTGTCACTGAACTTCCAAGAATCTCTTTTTCACATATTTAATGTTTCAGGTGGATGGATAATTTGGCAAATAACAAGACATTGATTTAGCCAAAATCCTCACAGGTGCATTGGTATTAAATAAAATATCTGGGAGTTAACATAGGTGGCAGACAATAAACTGGAAACTCATACTAAAGAATCAAGATAAAAGTCTTACAAATGTTTAAAGTTATGCTTGTTCCCACACGTAAGCAATGTCACTGCAGTTATTAGAAAAACTTTCAGTGACTACAGCAGCATGTGTTTGCAAAAATTGCACCTTAATTTCTTTCCAGATTTTCAGGAAGGTAAGGGAAACAATCATATCTACAGAAAATTTGAAAGGGAGGTATGTTATGAGATAAAATCTGAAAACAAATCCAAATAGATGCTGGATAATTTTTTCTTAATTGGTGGAGTTGTTCAATGTTGGAAAGCATCATTTTTCTTATAAAACATTAATTATATTTATTACTTTGAAATATAAAGCAAGTTGAATGAATAAATATACAGAACTTTAAACTTTGAATTATTTACTATGAGAAGTCCTTAGGAGGTACTGGAGCAGTTGCTGTTTGAAGGTTCAGTTCACTCAGATAATAAGAGCTTCTGGTGATTTGGTAGATATTTGGAGGAAAATAAAACTGGCAACAAGCTTGAAGATATTTTTCTGTCTTCAGGCTGCTAGAAATGTGGCACATTTATTTACAAAGAAGGGAGGGAAAGGGAGACAGTTTAAAAGAAAAAAAAATAGTAGATAAACTAATGCTCCATTTTCAGCATCTCTCAGCTTGAAACACAGTGAAGTACATAATGTCCCTGTAGCTACAGCAGGCTTCCTCATAAATACTGGTGACACGCTGAATCTTTTAAGAAAAGGAATGGAAGTCATTAGACTTCTCATTAATGGCATAGCTCTTGGATAAGAGATCTAATGACTGCTGAAGCATGAAAAGACACCCTGGCAACTGCTGATCTTCTAAGGTTTCTTTCTCCCCTGCTATTTCCATTGGACCTTTTCTTTATAAACAGAGAGGAGCTTGAAGTGTAAGATGTGGACCAGCGATGTGAAAGATGCAGGACCTAAGCTGGAGCTTCTCGCTGATGGTTTTCAGATCTCATTCAGTAACATGAAGGTTTTTTTCTTAATTACGTGTGCAGCCCTATAGATACTACAAAACATGGGAACCAGAGTGCTTTAAAAATTGTTTCTACAGTCTTTGATTTAAGTCAGTTTTTCTGATGTCTGTGACAGATGGTGAAAACTGAGATAACACCACAACTGTGTGAGGCAGAAGTAAATGTAAATTTAAAATGACTTAAAGTGCTTGCAAAGATTAATTACAGTAGAGGGATATGCATGCCATAGCTGGCACAGTCTCTCTATATCATACGTAAGTATATTTGATTATATAAGTTCAAAAATAGCTTTTACGCAGTGACTAAGATGCCTTTTTATTTTTGATATGCTTTAACTTTCATAAATTCCTTTGATGTAAACCAAACTCTACTTTCTGTGCATCAGCTGTATGACTTATTTGGATATTTTGTTGTAAAATGTAAGGAGAATATTCTGCTCCAGCTGTATTTTAACAAGCTGGATCATTCTTTATGTGCTTGCTTACAAATAACATCCATGCCACAACAGGATGAAGAGTTAGTACATTTTAGCAAGAAGCAGGGACAATATTTTCCCACTTTCTGCATCAAAAAAAAAAAAGCAGGTAGGTTGCCTAGGAGAAGACTGCAGGTACAAAATATTTTATGGTAATGAAGGTTATGAATTTGCAATAAATCAGATGTTCTAGGATTACTATTTAGTCATGCTCTCCTTCCTAAATGTAATGCAACTTATTCATTTGAAAGGAGATAGTGACAGATACATAGAATAGGTCCTGTGAAAGCAAAAGAAAGATCACTGCTTACCAATTAACAGCTTTCTATTTGAAAGGAAAACATCTATTTTGAAGATACTAGGTATGGAAGCACAAATAACAGTCTGAAGTGATAGAAGGGCATAAAATCTTTGGGAATAACCAGGATGTTAACTTTGAAAAGCAACTGCCTTGCTCTTAGTTTCTGTGTTTTCTCTTGCCCCTGCATGGTCAGCTTTCTGGTACCCTTATCTCTAAGAAATGGGCCAAAGGGTGGCATTATCTAAATTAAAAAGAAAGAATCTTGTAGAGGTTTACATGATCCAATGCTGCTGCTTGGCCAGAGCTCCTTTGCATTGTCAGTAGTGTTAGCCACTATTCTCTGGAGAGTGGTATCTGAAATTTCTGGGCTTGGGAAGGGGAAAAGGAGGTTATTTACCCTATCAGTTATTGGTCTAGAGCATGGGAGTGCTGGGAAATAATCTCCAGGATCTGTCCTAGTGGTACATTTTTTGAAACGTGCAAATATCTGCTGTTGTCCCAGATTTTACTCAGTCAGAGTCCATTCTTATTGTCAGGATTTCAAAGAACATGAGGTCAGTGTCCTTGCAGAGGAAAGTTGAGTAAGCTGTACTTTTTTTTCTTCTACCTTAATTGCTAAAATGAAAGATTTGCAGTCAGTTATATTTTTGGAGCAGGTTGAGGAAAAAAAGTAATAGTAGAATGATAGAGGTCATAGTATAGCAAGGCTGCTTTCTATTTAGTTTTCAGTATAGTACCTGAATGTGAATTTTCTATAGTTTTTCCTATACATATTACAATTCACAAGTTATTTTGTTTCCTAAGAGATAACAATTTGTTTATCAGTTGATGCATCAAGAATTAGCATGATTTTTTTTTCATCCATTTAGAGGGCTACTGCCTATTTTTTTATGAACACATTATTAAAATTGCTTAAAAAAATTGTGTTAAGCTGATCTACCATTTCATGCAAAATGACGTGTATTTTACAGCTAATTGGTTTTATTTAAGTTTAAGGGTTCACATTCTCTTGCACACAGTGATGTGCACTTTGTTCTTCCTTCTTCTTTCTTTGCTTGCTAATCTAATGCAGAAAGAATCAAATGTTTCCTCAGTCTGCAGGATGAAGATTAAAGACCCTTAGCCTGCGTATTTACGCATGCAGTCATTTTAGTGCAAATACAGGTGCCAAACAAGGATGCAGGAAGCATATTAACTATAATATGCTCTATCTTGCTATTAAAACAGCTATCTTGTTGGCTCAGGAACAAGGCTCTATTTAGCATTCCTCTACCACACTGTACAGCGTACATCCTAAGCATGTTTTATTATAAGCACAAACAAATTAACTCCTACCAGAAACACAGCACAATTGATTCTGAAAGTCACCTACAGAGATAATCTAGTCAAATACCTCTGGTCAAAGTAGAATCATCTAAAGCAGGTTGCCCTGGACCATGCCCATTTGAATTTTGAGTCTCCAGAGTCAGAGACTCCAAAGCCTTCTGGGCAGCGTATTGTGCTGTTCAACCACCCTTACAGTTGAAAAGTGCTTTGTTCTTATGCTTCAACAGAACTTCCTATATTTGTTTGTACCTATTAACTCTTGTTCTAACAATGGATATCAATGAAAAGAATCTGTGTCTATCTTCTTTACTCCCCATCAGGTATTTTCAAAAATTGATAGGATTCCCCTGTATCTTCTCATCTCCAGGCTGAACAGTCCCACCTCTCTTAGGCTTCCCTTATTGGAAAGACATTCCAAGAACTTTATTATCTTTGAGGTCCTTTGCTGCTTTTACTTCAGTATGTCCATTTCTTTCTTCTGCTGGGCAACTCAGAACTAAATGAAATGTGATTCTATCGTGCACCATACGGATAACTTCCTAGATTTTATATTCCCTTAAATCAATCAGACAAGCTTCCTCCTTGTCCATGAAGGCACACTTTTCTGATGAGCAAGGAGTTCTTTCTTTCCACGTAGGACCGTGTATTTATATTGTTGTACTGGACTTTAAATGAGAATGCAATAGCTATCTGAAGGAAAATGTTGCCTTTGATAGCAGCTACAAAAAAGTCAGGTCTTCTGGTCTGGAAAACTGGGAGATGTAATAATGGAAGACTGGTCTGAAAAACAATGGGAGCAAACTTGAAACATTGCCCTGAATCATTGCTCATCAGTAGTCAAACTGATAAGGAAAATAGTTAAATAGAAAGGAAGGGAGCGGGGGGAAGGGGAGACTAGACAGAACAGATAATTTTGATATCTCAGAATCATTTTACTGAACAGCAATGATGGAAGTGAGTCATTTGCTCACTATGACTCAAAGACGTTTCATATAAAATCAAGGTCTGTAATCTCTCTGCCTGGTGTAAATTATATTTGAATAGCAATAGGAAGACAAATGCTATTTATAAAGATGAGTGAAATCAGTTTGTATGCTGATTGGACAGTAAAAAAAAATCTAAGTTGGAAATAAATCTCTGCAAATTTACACAGCTTAGAAGAAATGCATTTCAGCTTAATGCCAAGGAATACCATGTACATGAGCAATGTATATGAGCAATACATACTATAGGTCTGTTTACCTATAGCTTTGTTCCTAGGTTCTAGCTTGTTAGTAAATTGGAAAAGTACTTTTTATTTATTTTCAATAGAGTTAAAGAACTCAGCTAAACTCCTTGCATGTGAATGATCCCATTGATACACATTTCAGGAATTTTCACAAAGACAGAAAAATCATGCAGTGGAATTGTCTTTCCTCAGTTAGGTGAAAAAAATATTGCATAGATGCAAAGTTACTGCTCTGCTGGTGGTAATGTGGGCATTACTCAGGATATTTCTAGGAGCGCAATTAAATTCTTGCAAATTCTTGCACTTTGTTTTTGACATTTAGACCTTTTCAAAGTAAGATTACAGGAATTGTGCTTGGCTGCAGTGTCTCATTTACTCATTACTGTCACTGCGGATGTGCTGGTTTTTGCTTTGTTGATTTGTTGTTTATTTATTTATTTATTTGCCCCCCCCGCCTCCCAGTATAAAAAGCTAAGAAAAATAGACGTTTCATTACAAGCTGAAGGAACTCAGTGAGAAGGGGGGACTACTGCTCTAACTCCTTGGCTGTGTTTTCAGTACAGTCCTTTCTTCATGGATATTTCAGGTTTTCCCCCATAAATCCCACTTTTTTGCCCATTTCACCAAACTCTTAAGGAGAAGAAACATTTCTCCAATTCCTTGCTTTGTATCCCTCCTTTCCTCACTTTTCTTCACAAAAATCTTTGTCAGAAAACAGGAACCCATTAACAGGAGCCAAAATTTGGCAACCTGACCCAACATCTACTTACTTAATTGAATGGGAGGAAAACATTCAGGCAGAAAATATGGTGGAATTTTCTTTCCTTTTCTTCATCCCACACTGGTTTATCACATAGATTATATAATTTTGTCCAAATCACCTTTTACATAGAGGCTAATAAACAGCACCACCCATGTTCATCAATCTGAAATATGGCCAAGAGTAGGTGAATTGACATTAATCCTCAAATAAAGTATATTAAATTTGTAAGTTGACGACTTTATGCTAGTTGATCAAATATAAAAATGTATTCTTGTATGTCTACATAGAAAGTGATGGAAAAATGCAAGTGAAATCATCCTCTGCTCATCGCTTCTCCTTTCCCTCTTTGGAATAAAAGCCCTACAGTCCACAAAGATGATTTTGCCTCTATGTGTGAGTATCTATGGATCAGAGTCAAAAAGTAACTGTGTTACTTCCACTAAATACTGCTTTTCTCATATGATATCTTCAGAAAATTTTCTCGTCCTAAATTCCTTGTGTGGCTAATCATAGTAAATGTAAATGAAACAACAATTCTTTTCATCTGCTATACTTTATTACAGAGTTAAAGGGACTGTGCATGGTTCAGTGTGTAAGGATTAGTGGCCTCAATAAGAGTATAACTATTATTCTGGGGTCAAAACCTTTCCCCTGTATCAGCAATACAGTTGTTGCTTTCAGGGAAAGAAAAAAAAATAAAAGAAGAGGTGCAAGAGTTTTTAAAGTTTGTCATAATCTTCATGCTTTTCTCTGAAATTGTAGTTCATCAGTATTCTGAACTTCTTTTTGTACCTATTTTTCACTGCAGTTTTGTCTTGGATGTGTGTCTTGACTGAACCGTCCACAGCAAAAAGTTTCCCCCTCTACTAGTGGAAAAAGCCGGGAGAGAAAAATAAATTTGACTGGAAAAGAAATGTTATGTTATTGTCTGGATGTATTTAAGAAGCTGTGTGACAGAATTGCAGCAAAATAAAAAAACTGTCCCCTGCTGTGGCCTGTCCTCTTTCTAGTCATTATTCTTTGATGCTTTTGGCACCAATAATCACCACGTGGCCTCTCTAAGAATGGTCATATTTGAGAGTCCAGGTGAGGATATCTTACCTGTGCACTGGCACATGTCTTACTGCTGTGTTTCCTGGCAGAAGTGAGTATAGTGGCACAGCCTAATGGTGTTTTGGTTGTCATTGTAATGATGTTTTATTGCCCATGATGATTCATCAGAAACAGACTGAAAGAGGGAAAGGGAGAACTTTTTCGAGAACTGTTACATTCTGCAGTGCTACCACAATAGACAATAAACAAAAGATAGCTTTTGTTCTAAGGACTTGGCTGGTAACAAAAGCTTTTGTTACTTTCTGAGAGTTTAAAGGTAAAATTAATTCTAACAAATTCCTATCTCTCATTAGCACAATGAAGAGTTGTTTGTACATATAATTGGTCTTGCTATTATCATCAACAAAGATAAAAAAGTAAGCCAATCCTTCTCAGCACATATCTCCAGACACAACACATAAAGGAGCTGATATCCTTATTAGTGTTGCACTAAGCACTCCTAAAGGACACAGTGAGCAAAGAGGCAAGCTGGACTTGTTTTGAAAAACTTGTTCTTAAAGGGAACAAATAGTAAATTTATAATAAAATTCCCAGATCCCTGGAAAGCTGGCAGACTAACTTTTCTTTACATACAAAAGGTAATACTCCTTGATTTGGCATGGTTTAGATTTTTTTTATTATGACCAGATATGGGAAGAAAAAAAAAAAAAAAAAAAAAAAAAGGACTAGAGTTAAAGCTAATTAATTTTTAAAGCTAATTAATTTAGGACTTCATTAAAAATTGACCGGCTTTAGGACTGCAAATCATGATCCAGCTTAAAATGGTTACTTTTCTTTTCCATAGTTACTTTTGCAGGTTAACTTGTTACAGTTTTCACATTCACATAGGTGGAAGACTTTCCCCTAGCTTGGTAGTGAATTAATGCTCTAGCAGACTGGTTATTTTACATTCTAATCCTATATCTTTCCTTTGCCTAACTACCATCAACATAGTTGAGTATCCATGCCCTCCCTGTTATCCTATATTTATCCCTATCTTGTGCCTCACCAGAACTACTAGTCTCATTAATATTTCATGCACAGAGACAGACTATTACTCTTCAGCCTAAAAGTCAGAGTGCTTACCTTGGGATGTGCGCCAGCCACCACTATTCATGTCTTTTTTATAATGCTGTTGAACAGATCCAACAGAGATTACTAAGAAAAGTCTGGGCTGCCTCCTCCCATAACCCAATGGTACTCTACAGTGGTAGAGTAACGTAACTACTGAGGTGCTCTGAAACAGACTGCCTTTCTGTGTTCATTCTTATAGTTAAACCCAACAAGAAATATTTGCTGGTAGCCGAAGAGAGCGATTTTGAAAAATTCTCTAATCCCTGAGGATTCTGGGAAGATGTCTGCTCCACTACCTGAAGCCTTCTATATTTTCTTGCATGCTGTTTATCAGGAACACAAACTTGGTTCTTTTCTAAAAAGAAAGAATGATGCGAACATTGCAAATCCAAAGGATCTACAGAGATTCTTATGTATCTCAAGGAATTGGGTTTAAAAATAGAATGTCCACAGTAATCTCTAGAACTAAAGCCTAAAGCTGTACGAATGCAACAAATAATTATTACCCAGGCAATCTTGTGCTTTTCAATAAAAGCTAGCATTGGGTTGTTGCTTTTTTTTTTTTCCACCAGCAAAGAGTAAATTCACAAAGACATGGAGTTCTAAAATAAATAAATAAAACTGGAAGAGTATTTAAAATAGTTAAGAAGTTTTTATATCTGAAAACAAGAAATATTTTTTACATTTTTAATGGATTTTTCCTCTTCACATTTTGAAAAGGATTTTTCTTATCAGATAAGTAACTAAAAAAGTGATAGTTAAGAAAAAAGTGTAAGTAACTATGACTTACATTCAAATACTTTTCTTCAAACAAACTCTCAACTTCAACTTGACCTGAATTATTATTTCTTCTTTGTGTGGTTATCATTTTCCCTGAAACCCCCTTTTCTTCTCCTCTCCAGTGACCTCACTCACAATTCAACATCATGTAAAAGGTCTCTTGGCAATCAAGCAGACTGCTTTAGTATGGATATAGAATATATATGAATAAATGAGATTAATATCTCCATGAACATTTTCAAAGTTCAGCCAATTGGGAGTTCATTTCATGGGAGGGAATGAATGATTTGGAGGATGTGGGACTGTAGCAGAAAAATATCTTTTTCTATCTTTTAACTCTCTAAGACAGAAGCACTACTTTCAAGGAAGAAATTTCACACAGAAGTTTACCTAGTGCTTCTTAAAATAACTCCCTTACCCCTCCTTTCTCTTTCCCCTTTTTCTTTCCCCTTCCTTATCCCCTTCCCCTTTCCTCATCTTACAGTGAGGTTCTGGGACAAATCAAGCCCTGAAGGGAAAATAAGGAAGGTGTTGGCTCCTTAGGGTGTCCTCATCCTGTCGCTGGAGTACACTGATGAGTTCTGAAAACATTATTCTAGTTGAATGCTCCAGCACTAATTTAAAATTATGTTATATTGAACTTGAAATACAGTTTCAGTTCTTCCATCCTCTACCCACCCCCTCCTTGGCTTCAGCATTTTACTGTACTTGGAAGAACTCACAGACACTCCTGTTCCTTTCCGTAGGTTGGGTTGTACCTGAGGTTTAGAAAGGCTCAAAGTCTTTAAAATCTTCCTAAATATTTCTGGATTCAATTAATTTCTGGATTATTAAATAAATATTGCTGGATTGTGTATCATTACCTTCCAAACCATTTTCTTCATTGTTTCAGTAAATAAAAAGTTTTTCAAAGGTGAACCTTAAGTTAAGAGTAAGAAAAATAGTAATGGATAGTAACACATTGCATGCTTAATTTTTATGTGATGAATGTACAATGACTGATTATGCTTATTTAGATGTATCATATTTCAAAAATAATTCATTTTCATATATCTTGCTTTTATGCATTTGTGTAATATGTTAAAATTATTATATATATTAACAGTACGTATACTTTTGTAAATAATGATAGTCATAATCTCTACTGAAGTGGATTAAATTTCTGCCCTAGGCATGTTACTATTTATACAGCCAAAAAGTTAAAATACAGTGAATAAATAACTAATCTGAGCTGTCCAATAAGTTTGATAGATAATTAATGCAAAGAACATCCTGAAGTCAGTCTTTTTGATTAAAGAACAAAACTCTATCACAAAGTACGAGTAATTTATCATAGCGTGATGCTTATACTGACAGGAAATAACAAATGATTGCCAATACAATGTCTAAACAGAATACAGCTTAACTATATTGATTTTTTTCTCATCAGTGCTGGTATTTTATTGGGAAGAAGAATGACTGTGATTTTTGGATGTGTGTATCATCAGCTGAGTTACTGAAGTGTTGACATGAGTGTCTACCATATCTTTAGGTTTAACCTAGCTAATAAGAATAATACTAACAGAGAAAGTCTAGCAGCTGAACCTTCAGCTATAATTAGTAATCAAAATAAGTATCAGGAGTTTCTGTCCAGCTTAAGTTACTTGGACTACAGACTGACTGACCTGCATTCTCTGTCAGTGGCTAGATTAAGGGCAATTTAGGTCTGTCTATGTTATATATGTTATGACTACATAGCAAAACCAGGGGGGATTATTTAGGAGATAATTCTTGCAATAATTATCAAAATAGCTAAAAATTAGATGGTCTTTCTTTCAAATGTATTCCAGAAAGATGGAATATCAGATTTTAAAATATTTATCATCTGTCTACAAGAACGACTTCCAAGGTATGATTATTGTAAAAACAAGGTGGGTAGAACTGAGTCTAGAACATAGAAAAAATATGCTTTATGGAGTAATATGGTAAGATCACTCCTTTCACGAGTTGATCATTATGAACCTTATCCTAGTAGAGCTCAAAGCATGTTCAGAACTACCAGTGTGAAAAATAGGCAAAGTAAAGAAGATTAAATACATTTGCCTAACGTATACACATAGGAAGCTTAGACTTTTTTTAGTAGAAAATCTAGTAATTTCTAGATCGAGCATCTAAACTTCAGTCCTGCTAAAAAAGATGAAGTAGAATGAATAATGGTGTCAAATATCTGTAATCATCCAGAAGATAAGAAAAGATGAGTAGCAGCAAACTGGATATGTATTAACAAGTCAAATCAAAGAAACGTGATTTCCTTCCACAAAAAATGCGGTGGTTTTGTTTATTTATTTGTTTGTTTGTTTGTTTTTGTATTTTAGCTAAGGTAAGGCTCTTAACGAAGTCTCGTGATATTATCACATGGAAGGTAAAGAAGTACAATCATCTGCAATGAGGAAATGACTGGATAACAGTATGTGAAGTAGTAAATACTAGATGAAAGAGGTAGAAGTAATCAGGTTCACAAGAGCAGATGTGAAACAACCAGATAGGTAGTTGCTCTAAGAAAAGGCTCTGGGAATTACTACAGATCACAGAATGAAGGAATCTAAAAATGCCATGTGGTTGCACAGAAGATCATCATGTTAGAATACATTGTCAACTGAATCATCATTAGTAATATTTCTCATTAGTGAGACTTCACACCATTTGGTGTTTCAAGAGGAGCTTCAGGAAGATGTATACTTGACTAAGAAAGGCAGCAATCATTTTTATAGGGTAATGAGAAAAGAGCTTTTACAAAATAGCAACTGTTTAGTAAAAGGAAGAAAAAATTGAGAAGGATGTAACAAGAAACTTCAAATCTGAAAAGGCTGTAGCAAAGAAAAGTAAATCATGTATGTCGAAATCCATTCATGTTCAAAATGGGTAAAGACAATATGAGATAGGTATAAAGGTCTGTACTAACTGTGAGGAAAAATTTTCACTTATTAAATAATACAGTGAAAGAGACTGTCCAGTAAGCCCGCAGGGTCCCCATCACAAAAGGTTTGTGAGAGCAGGTAATGAGGGAATCAGGGATAGAGGATGAACTAGACTGCCTCTTGAATGCCCTTCCCGATCCTTTCATTTCCTTTATGTTTTATGAACCTTTGAGGATCTTTTGTTTTGTATTTTCAAAGCAAGAAGCACGTTCATCATGGAAGTTAGCATCTCAAGTTTATGATTCTATTTTCGAAAGCAGAGCGTTAGATCAGGTTCTGACAGTGTCTCATTTCTTTCGTATAAAATTTATGATTATTTGACATCACAGCATTCATTGTAATCAAAGCAACTGTAGAAGGCAGAGACACTGTGGTGTTAAGGATGGCACCTTCAACAATGAGTGAGACTTTAGAATTGTCTTCTGACTTTTAAGTTTCATTTGAAATCTATGAACAGTATAATCTTCACTGCAGCTGGTCTGGATTTACGAATTCAACTACGTTTGAACATTTTATTGTTAAATTATTAATCAAAAATGCTTGTCTTCCATAAACTGTTCTAGGGACCTAGATCCAATTTTAAAATTAAAACTACAGTGGATGTACCATATCTTGGCTCTCTGCTTTTTGCAAAAGCAGTTCTGCAACAGAAGGAAAACGGTAAGAGTGTTTGATTTTCAGCTATGCTCAGCATTAATAGAGACAAAGGGGCCCATTCATAGCTTGAATAAAGTTTATCTCCAATAAGCCAAAATAGCCCCCAAGTAAAGATAACTGGATCAAAGCTTTTTGTTAAACAATAACTAGACATTCTTTACAAGATGATGCAAGACTAAAGAGATTTGACACCAACACCTATTTGTTCATATCTTCTTGTACTCTAAATTAATATCTTTTTCTTTTAGCTGTTTTGCTGTTCCACTTACTTATTTCTTTGATGTATGCAACTTTCTGATTTTTATGTAACTTGCACTTAACAGACAATAGCAAGAGAAAATTTTCAGGCTCTAAATAAGAAAATTGTAACTCAATGTTCTTAAGGTGCAACATTCAGTTGTAACTTTCTCATATAATAAAATACAAGCTAAAGGGTAATTACTTGACTTTATCTTATTAAAATAAGTTTGTGCACTGTATTACAGCTGGCAATAAACACCCTCTTTTTATTGTTCAGTATTTATGTATCATCAGAGGCAATATTCTACAGATTGCAATCAGGATTTCAGATTATTTCTTTGCCTACCTGTCAGAAAATAAAAGGGAAAAAAAAAAGGAGCAGGAAGGTGAGAAGAAACTATTGTATCTTAGAGGTAGTCAGAAAAATATCTAAGCCAGCAATTTAAAATGATAGAATTTTGCTTTTCCGCCATAGTATAAATAGTTCTTGCTATACAAAAGCAAATTTCAGATGCTCTTGTACAATAACAGCTAATTACCACTCTCAGATCTAAGGGCCAAGCTGATGGCCAAACATTCTGAGAGTGCCTAAATTAGCAGCTACCAGTGCTGTCTGACTCATGGGAAATACGTAGAGGAAAATAAATACATACTCTGGGTATTCTGACAGGCAGGTGCTTCTTCTACAATCCTCTCTGTGCTCCCTGTATTTTCTTCAGCCACTTTGATTGCCACTTGGCTCTCTTTCTCCAAAATCCCTGGCTAATCTCTTCTATATAGGTTCTTTTGCCACCCTTATCGCTGTAGCATACAAGTGGCGGCCAGAAGCGCATTAATCAATGCATTAAGATGTCACATGTGTCTCTCATTCTCGTTCATCCACCTTCCAGAAGAAAAAAGAAGCTGTGTGGAAACAGAGAATTATAGAAGGTGATTCCCTCCCTGCCTTTACATCATACGTATTCTAGAATGTTTGAGAAACCCAAGAAAACTAAGAGCAAAAACTTTTTGTGAGACACCAGGTGAAAGGAAGAAACCATCAAAATGACTGATGAATTGTTGTAGCTGCCTAAGGACGGATGACATCTGTCCAGCCTGGAAGTAGTGAGGATGTGTACAATTAAGGATGAAACATTGCCCACTGGAATGAAACAGAATGTCTTTCCAGACAAGGATAAGTGGACCCTCTCTTTCTGAATTTCTGCGAACCAAAGTAATTCCTTCAGCATAACTGCACTAACCAGAACAGCTGACATGAGGTATTTGCTCTGTGATCCAACAGAAGCCTAGAACAGGCTGTGTGATGGCCAAATACAGGCATTGAAAAGTGAAAACTCAAGCTCCTGAATATGAACTTTAAATGGCTTTTTAGATTTTAGATCAAGGTGATTTTTTTAAAGCCACCCATGTACACTGTGGTCATTTATATCACTGTGTTGTATTTTTTTACAATTCCAATGGTAAGAACAATATTTCTTAGAATCAAGAGAAGGTCACAGAATCATTGAATGTGAGAAATTCAGGCTAATACGAGTTCAGCTACTATTCCATGAAAACATTACACACAATTATGTGTGCCCATTGTCCTGTTCCTTCAGCTGGGACAGAGTTGATTTTCTTCCTAGTGTGTAGTATGATGCTATGTTTCGGCTTAAATAGAAAACGGTGTTGATAACATAGTGACATCTTATTTGTTGCTGAGCAGTGCTGTACAGTCAAGGATGTTTCAGCTTCTCAAACTGCCCTGCCAGTATTCCTACTCCAACCATGGTATAAATTCTGTTCTCTTCTCTCTGGTGCAGGCAGCTTTGTTATCAGTGGAATAAGAGAATTTTCACTAGATGAGAGGCCAAGGAAAACCGTGTGTGACTACAGGGCCAGAGAAGGATAGATTAACCTACAGGGCTGAGAATCTATCAACCACTGCATCTAAGGACAGATAATCCAGTAGATTTATAGCAGTCTCAGGGCTGACATAGAAGCTAATTTATGATTAATAACCTGCAGAGATACCACAGTGGTAACTAGATGACAACCTGCTACCTGAAATAAAAATCAATAAAAATAGACACCTTTGTTATCTCTGGGATTAGCACCTATCATAATTAAGTTTATAGTCTAACACCTTAGCAGTTACTGAAATTACTTTCATTATATTTATTTCTATCATCTGTGGTGAGTCAAGCTTATACTTTAGGTAGGACAACTTTCTCTTATAGCTTTGAGGAATATAATTTCAAACTTTTTGATTCAGGGAAATTGGCCCTATGGAGAACAACACCAAAATGTGCTTTTTATGTCTATTTCATCTTGTTAAAAGGAGTAGCTGCCATTTGTACGATCTTTCATAGCTGATAAAACTAAACTATCTCACAGTCACGAATCTATTTTTATTTATTTATTTTTAATAGCCTATGATGCTTCTGAAGTACAGATAAAGTTTCAACAGTATTTGATGGCATTAACAAACTTCTGAGGAGAGTAATTGCACAATCTCCTTTCTCCCTGCATCATTGCCTCTAAGCAAATGGAGAATAGCCAACTCAACTACAATTTCTTTAGGGATCTGTTTTACTCATGAGGCCTTTCAGAAGAAACCAGAGTGAAAAATGCTTATGAGTTATTAACGTACTACAAGTGATTTTCAATTACTTTTATATTCATCTTTAGAATTACTGTTGACTAGAAGGAGGGAACAGTAAAGTGTAACACTGGCTGAGTGGCAACACAAAGCTTCTCTAGAACAAATTTCACTTAATATGAAGTGTTTCTCTACCTTTTAATAGCTTACACAGATATATGTAGTCTTCAACAGAAGAGCCTCTTGAGATACAGAAACCAACACAGAGTTGACTTTAGGATTTGGGTCATGCAAACATAGAGAGATAAGATTAAGTCACAGGATCAACTTCTCCAAAAGATAAAATACATTATTTTACTGTCTACGANATACTCCTTGATTTGGCATGGTTTAGATTTTTTTTATTATGACCAGATATGGGAAGAAAAAAAAAAAAAAAAAAAAAAAAAGGACTAGAGTTAAAGCTAATTAATTTTTAAAGCTAATTAATTTAGGACTTCATTAAAAATTGACCGGCTTTAGGACTGCAAATCATGATCCAGCTTAAAATGGTTACTTTTCTTTTCCATAGTTACTTTTGCAGGTTAACTTGTTACAGTTTTCACATTCACATAGGTGGAAGACTTTCCCCTAGCTTGGTAGTGAATTAATGCTCTAGCAGACTGGTTATTTTACATTCTAATCCTATATCTTTCCTTTGCCTAACTACCATCAACATAGTTGAGTATCCATGCCCTCCCTGTTATCCTATATTTATCCCTATCTTGTGCCTCACCAGAACTACTAGTCTCATTAATATTTCATGCACAGAGACAGACTATTACTCTTCAGCCTAAAAGTCAGAGTGCTTACCTTGGGATGTGCGCCAGCCACCACTATTCATGTCTTTTTTATAATGCTGTTGAACAGATCCAACAGAGATTACTAAGAAAAGTCTGGGCTGCCTCCTCCCATAACCCATTGGTACTCTACAGTGGTAGAGTAACGTAACTACTGAGGTGCTCTGAAACAGACTGCCTTTCTGTGTTCATTCTTATAGTTAAACCCAACAAGAAATATTTGCTGGTAGCCGAAGAGAGCGATTTTGAAAAATTCTCTAATCCCTGAGGATTCTGGGAAGATGTCTGCTCCACTACCTGAAGCCTTCTATATTTTCTTGCATGCTGTTTATCAGGAACACAAACTTTGTTCTTTTCTAAAAAGAAAGAATGATGCGAACATTGCAAATCCAAAGGATCTACAGAGATTCTTATGTATCTCAAGGAATTGGGTTTAAAAATAGAATGTCCACAGTAATCTCTAGAACTAAAGCCTAAAGCTGTACGAATGCAACAAATAATTATTACCCAGGCAATCTTGTGCTTTTCAATAAAAGCTAGCATTGGGTTGTTGCTTTTTTTTNAAAAAAAAAAAAAAAGAAAAAGAAAAAAAAACAGAAAAGAGGATTAAAGACACATGGAGATAAAATTAAGTTGCTACTCGATATCTGACTGCAACAACAACAAGGTTACTCTGCAGAATTCCTAACAGAATCACAGAATCATAGGGACTGGAAGGGATTTCTGGACATTACCTATTTCAACTCCTCTGTAGGTTTCCCACAGTGGATTGCACAGGAAAGCAACCAGGCAGGTCTTGACTGTCTGCAGAGAAGCAGACTCCACAACCTCTCTGGGCAGCCTGTTCCAGTGCTCTGTCACCCTCATAGTAAATAATTTTTCTCTCATGTTCGTGTGGAACTTTGCATTCCATTTTTGTGCCCATTTCCCCTTGTTCTGTCGCTGCACACCACCGAGAAGAGCCTGACCCGTCACTTGACATTTGCCTTTTAGATACTTATAAACAGTGATAAGATCTCAGTCTTTTCCAGGCTGAACAGTCCCAGGTCTCTCAGTCTTTCCTCATAAGGGAGGTGCTCCAGGCCCCCAGACATCTCTATGGCCCTCCAAGGGACTTCTCTTCAGTAGTTCCTCAATAAGGTACTAAGTACAACCTCAATAGGATAGAAAGTATGCAAAAACAAAACTAATTAAGAAGTGAAATATGAATGAAAAGATAATGATAATACTTGGAAAATCCCGGTAAAATGTAATTGTCCATAAAATAATATTTCATCATGTCCAGACATAATGCATTTGTAACATCTTCTTCTAAAATTACTGTTGTTGAAAACACTTAAACATCAATCTAAGCGAAGGCACATTTATGTCTGGCAAAATACAGACTGATATTTTGTATATTTGTTTAGGTTTTATGTCGTATTGCATTAATTCTTGATCTTTACCAAAATCTAATATCATTAGATATTTTCTAATTTTTCATGTGTGCATTAGTGTCACTGTGTCAATCAAGCTTCGGGGATTTCCCAAATATTGCAGTTTTCCATATTGGAGTTCTCAAACTATTTTCTTACACATATTTTTAAAAGATTTTAAAACTTCCCTGACATAGTAATATTTTTTAATATTCACTTTCTCTTTTCACTATCTTAATTAGAATGACTCAGAATGAAATCTGCTGAAATAAACTAATTAAGGATTTTAACACCTTTGCTTCTGTATGTCAAAATGAAGGTCTTCTAGTCCTTGTCTTTGCTAGCCAGTGGATTCTTTAACAGAGTTTGGAACTTTTAATGTTTTTCTTACTTTTTTTTTATTTCTTCAAAGCATTTTAGATGCTATTGTCAATTATCCTCATATATTCAGCAAAATATAAATATATTTTTATCATTTATTTTTTCAAGTAGAATTCTTTTGTTTGTTTGTTTGTTTTTTGATGTTGTTAATCAGCATATCAATATTTTACATGGGCATATATATATATTTTTTTTTTACATATATTTTACTTTACTACTACTTCTCTTCTAGATTCCCTCATCACTGTGGTTAGTGAGCTAATTGGCTTTCTGCCATGTGTCGGCCTGTGTCCATGACAAGCGGGCAAAGTGACACGCAGTTCCACACCCTGGGAAGGGGGACTGGGGGAAGGAATAGCACAATATAATACAATATGATTGGAATTGAAGCTAAGAAATCAAATAAAATGAGAAAGAGAGAGTTTCTGAAATTGAAGTCCTTACTCTAATGCTGTAGGTGAACAGGCCAGGGAGCCTGTTTCTTCTCTGAAAGTCTCATGACTCCCAGTCAGTTTTATCTTTCCCTCCAAACAGGAAATGGAAATGGAAATGGAAAAATTAAGTCTTTTGGGAGTTGTAGTTAATTCTTCTCTTCTGAGACCAGGAGACCGGAAATATCCACATTGCACTGAACTGCAGCATTAACTCTTTAACTCCCAGTGCATTGCATCATGTTATGATGTGGAATACCAATGACAAATCATAAAACCATGACATTTTCAGTGATAAAAGAGACTTGATCGATCAGATTTTTACTTCAAATTTACCAGCCTATATCTTCCTCTTGCATTCTTCTAAAAATGCTACCAATACCTACCCTCACTTAAACAAACCAAGTGAGCACAAGCTTTACCTGGGTTAAATAAAATAAGGACATTTAAAATATTCTGGTAACTTGGTTTGTTGGGTCACATTTAAAACACTTTTCATAATGGTGATTTTAACCTAGAAAGTTTCACTGACTAGGGTTTCACCAGCCATTACATAGCATCCTCATACAAGAATTGTTTAAGTAGAAAAGATAATACCTTGAAAGTTCTCATTTTTAAGCCTTTAACTTCTCTGTTCATGCTTTTAGATCAATTTCCTGTTGGCGATGAGCCTACTTTATTTCTAAATAAATTTATTTCTTGTTGCTTCCTGAACTCATTTCAGTCTCCTTGTCCTTTGCTAAACATACTCTTATTTCTACCTGTTGACACAGCCTTAAATTTGGATAGTTCTCTCCTAAATTCACTTCTGATAAACTCAGATTTGTACCTTTCCTTACAGTCACTGGGATTTCTTTGACCGAATACAGAAGAATACACAAATATTCCATTCTGTCATTTTCTTTGAACTGCCTTGCATTTGTTGCTCATCTAAATGGACATTTTCAAGAAAGTCTGTTATTTGCTTTTTTTCCAGGGTTTTCAGCCTCCACTAATGTGGATTTCTGATCTGAAAATCCAGTTCTAATAAAGTGCATAGGAAGACGCATCCTATCGTCTATACAGAAAACTTATACACCAGCTGCCCTAAACTAGGGGAACTCCATGAGTTGATGATTTTGGTGGTTAATGGGTTACAACATACTTTGCATGACTTCTAGCTTTCAAGAGTTTTCCAGAATTACCACCTAGACAGAGCTTTCCTACGTGGGGATCAAACAGGCTAATTTTTTTGTGAAACATTTTGCTTGAGTTACAATGAGCAAGCAGAAGTCTGCATGAAAATTAATGGAAGCAATAGAGCTTCAAGTGGCAGCATTTATGTGTTTGCCCTAGCTTCCCAGCTTTTATTTTTGTTTAGAAAATACACACTATGAGTCACTGGGAATGTTAATAATTACAGGATTTACCCTACAGGGAAGATACTCTTGTTTTTTTATGATGCTATGACTTGGACTATACAGAGTGGACATTTTTTTACTGTATTTCACGTACTGGCCATAGTATCATATATTTAGCATGTCTCATTGTTTTTAATTTTTATATTTTACCAATAATTTAAATCTATTAAGAACATTCTTTTTTTAACCAGCTGATAAACCTTAGTACAGTGAATTTTCAGTATTCTGTTCTACCCTTGCTATAATACACCCATCAAGATAAACATGTTCACAGGTTTTGATTTTTCGTATCTGCTATTTTTCCCCCTTGTTTTCCCTTTTAATACATTACTTTCCTTTGAAAGCACATGTAACTCAAGGGTATTCAGTTCTCATGTACTAGTTCTAATATTCATTTCCCAAACAAATACAACATGACTTTACTCTGCACAGTGAGAGTCTCCATTAATTTGCTTAGTCATTCACAGCATCTAATCTTAGACAGAACTCAGCAATACCACACATAAGAAGAAAGAATGATTTGGCTTGTAAATGATAAGTATTATCAAGAACAGGGATGAGGAATAGATCAGTACAGAGACTAAGGAATGACCATCTCAAATCTCAAAGCTATTTTACAGGTGAACTCTAATTATCTTACTGACCCTAGCATTTGTCAGAAGTGTCTCAGATAATATGAAGAAAACTGAAGATAAATTTATGTAGTGCTGGAACATGTAAGGAATACACATTGGTAGGAATATCTTTCATCTCTAACAAAGGACAAAATAGTACTCTGCTTTCTGTAGATATTTTGCTTCATAAAATTAAATAATATCTTTAATTTCACTCTTGAGCAAAAGCTCATATAATAGCTAATTTTCCAATTAGAAAAGTGTTCATATCAGAAAAGAAAGAGTAGCCCCTGAAACTATAGTTGCTATTCACAGAGTTCAGAAGACACAGTCTTAGATAACAACCATAGCAGTTTGGATGAGGCACTTGAGTGGAATTTAAGTCAGCTGCATGGTTTAATATTTAAGTAATACCTGACAGTATCAGCATACAAAAGAGAATATAATAGCCTACTGCCTGTACTCATGTAATCTGAATGAATTTATAACTATCTCTAATTGGGTATACAAAACCAAGGTTATTGTCAAGTAGCAGTAAGGGAACGCGTGCAGTTCCAGTCTATTATATGCATTGATGTTACAAAGTTTTGTTCCCCACAAAAGAAATCCCAAATTCAATTTTAGAGTTCAGATTCCTTATTTGAAAAACAATGAGACATCTTGGGAGAAATCTTAGCAGCTTGTGAAAGGTCATAAAAGTTAGTCTAATTCCTAGCCCTAAGTATTAGAGATCCACACCATATTCAGATTTATTATCCATGAAATTGACTATAGCAAGGAAGACTTCACTGATTTGAAGTACTGTTACCAGCGGGATTCTCTGTGATACCCGGATGATGCCATTCATCTCTACAATTAACCTCCCCATTCATCTGGTAATACTGATTTAAGTCAGCTGCATTCAAGCCATTTTAAGAAACAAACTGGGCAGCATACTTTCCACAGAAAGTGAGTGCTACCTGGCAGGTGGTTTTTAATATGTCTTTTTCAAAGTCTTAATGGAAAAAAAAAAAACCACAAAACTCTCAAAGAAGTTTTTTATCTGCACAACATACATTAGGCTTATTTTAAATTAGCTCCCTCTGCTTTTCACTATTTTTTTTGTTGCAATGTTTCAGAAAACTTTTTTTTTTTTTTTTTTTTTTGTGGAAAGACATGTGAAAACTATTCAGGCTTGCAAGCCAGGCATATATCAACTACACATTAAGGATAAAAATTAAGCAGTTAAGTCAAGGTACAGATTTAAGGCAAGCAGGCAGCTTTGTCTGTTTTCACCAGAGCCATGGGCAGGCAGCACCAGTCAGAGTCAGAAGTAAGTGAAAGGGGATCTGATATTTTGAGAGAGAAATATCAGATGGGGTATACTGTTTTTGTAGGGGCACCTCTGATTTGGGCATATCTCACTGCTGATAGCCAGTGCTCAACGTGAATGAGATTTTTACAATGTATTCAGAGAAGCAGACGCAATCAGAACCACGCAGTATGGAAGCCAATGAGTAAGCTTTAAATACACAAATAGCTTTGATTAATTTTTTAAGTGAGTAATCTAGTCATATGTTTTTGCTATAATACAATGTTTTAAAATAGAGATTATGTATTAGTGCTACTTTTGAAAACTGGCATGGTATTTATGGTTGCTTTCTTAAATAGAAACTCATTAAGATTTAACAGGTGTTAATAGTTAAAATATAATTAAAGTGATGTATGGAACAATATCATCAACTAGGAAAAGAAGCTTTAAGCCAAAAAATGAGTTACAGAATATACACTGAACCAACTTAAGGTTAATTTTATCAGTTCAGAGTGAAATCTAGTAACTATGAAACTAGAAAGTGTAAGGAAGATTTATTTTTCTCAATAAACAGTTGGCTTGCAGCTAAGAGCTTGAAAACAAACTGGAAAAATGAGCTTTCTTAACCACTTACTATTTTAATTCTCTGAACAAATTTTGAAGTACACAATTTAATGTTTCTGCTAATGGCATGGAGGGAAAAATGTATAAATATATATATTGATGAAGGAGAAGGAAATCAGGATAAGGACAGATCACTAATACAAAGCAATATGGATAACTTGATTTATAGATGCAATAAACTACTGTGTGATTCAGTGGGTGACAGATGCAAGTTATCTGGTTTTATGTCTAAAGCCAAGGTGCAGACAACCAAATATGAAGGGAGATTCTACCCAAGGGAGTGATGACTCTAAACAAATGAACATAATCATGGAGATAGCCAATTGTAATTCCAATGAGAAACTTGGGCTAATGTCGTCCTTCAGAATGCAACTATTATGGTACTGATGTGATCATTATTGAAATACATTTTGCAGTTTGGGAGTTCATATTTCAAGAAGGACTTGAAACTGAGTTGAGAAACTAATCTGGGTTTGGAAAAGAGCCCTGAGCATCGTTAATGAGTTGGAAATTATACATTGCAGGTAGAGATTCAAGAAGTTCAAGCAATTTAACTTATGAAACAAAAAATTGAGGAGTAGTTGATCTGTAAGTGACTGTAAGCCGATAAAGGATAATAATAAAAGAATAATTTCTATCTAGAAAACAATGTATGATACACAATGAAAAAAAAAATGCTTCTTTAAAATAGAACTCAACTTTTTTTCCAAAAAAAAATTGCACTCTAGCTAAATTTCAACTCTTCAGAAGAGCAATTCAGCTGTATTATTGAACTGGGGGAAAAGGAAGCTGGTAAAATATTTAGCACTAAGGGCTTCATGTCATTCTATTTGGATAGAAACTTAGGTATAACATTTGGATAGAAATTACTCCTTTTTTTTTTTTTTAGTGAAAATAGATGACTGAAAATGAAATTAAATTACCATTTCCATCTATATATTTGAGATAAAACTTCTCTGCCCTATTTATGAATGTGAGCGAAGTGAAAAAAATCAGAATTAGACTAGCCTTTCTTTTACTGTTTTTTGTGTTTTTTTTTTATGATAGGCTTTAGATTACATTTAGATTACTTCTTTTATTTGCAATCAAGCTGCCTTTTTAACCTAGCGTATTTTAGAATGTACTATTGTAGGTACAATGTAGGTATCCTGATATGGGTACAAGCCAGTAGGTAAAAAACTATTTTAGGCACATGGACTTTAACACTTCTTTTCTTCTCCGTTTATAATATCGTAAGTTAAGTAAAGCAAATAGGTTGATCTGTAAGTGGAAATCCTATAGTGATTAGTTTTGTGCGTATCTGCATTCCTGCGCTGCCTGATTTTGTTTCATAGAATCACAAGTTTGGAAAGGACCTACAAGATCATCTAGTCCAACCCTCCTCCCATTACAGTTGCTACCACAAGCACTAACCCATATCTCGTAGCTCCTCATCCAGACGCCTCTTGAACTCTGCCAGGGACGGCGACTCCACCACCTCCCTGGGCAGGCCATTCCAGTGCCTGACCACTCTCTGAGAGAAAAAGTTTTTCCTTATGTCTTTCAGCCAACTATTAAAACTATTAAAAGTGCTTGCTGAAAAAAATTAGTGGTATAAAAAGTTCTAAATCAAATTGTTTTCTGCACTGAATAATTCTGGGAAATCTGAAATCAGCTCACTGCTTCTGTGTTCATACGGATAATATTATCTTTTTGGAAGTAGTTCTTATAGTGTATAGGAGTATACACTATAAGATGTAGTTCTTATAGTGGTATAGGACAAAATTTTTAAGGTTAGATTTTGTCTCCCTGATGTATGAAAGACCGTAAGTATCTACAGAAGTAGTTTTGTTTTTAAAATGGTTGGAAACTTAAAACAGCTATTATTGAGCTTAAAAATGTCCTGGGGATTCATCTTCAGTGTTTGCAATGGATTTCTTCCTACCAAAGAGCTGTCACAGAAAATACAAACTTTAGGAGAGGAATTGAAGTTAAATTTTTTAAACTGCGAGTGTAACTTAATCATGTATAAGTGTCTTGCCCATAAAGAGGAGCTGAGAGGACTTCACGCAGCAATTTTTCGGTCTTCCATCTTTTCCAGAAAGTTTTAACAAGATATGCTCTGATTTCCTTGCTCTCAGAAGAGCAAAGGAACAGTCTGTCTAGCCTAATTGTCTTATATTGTAAAGGTCACCTCCTAGAAAATCCCATGAAGCTAAAGTACAATTAACTTTTCCATTCTAATGAATAGAAGCATACTGAAGAATCTCAAATAATGTTTATGAATAAATTTTAATGAATAAATATGTTAATTTTTGAAAATCTGTTCATACATAGAAGCTGGCCCAAAAAGAAGTGTGAAAATCAGGCAATTCTAAATTTTGATATCAGTCTATGGTAGGATAAGTCTTTACTTTTACTGAAGAAAAAACAAACTGACAGCCTGAACTTCTTTTAGAGGATGACAAGCTAAGTCATGTGTAAATGAAGTAGTTAGTATAAGACAGCAACAAAGACATGCATTATCACTGAGCTAATTAAATGAACAGGAAAAGATAGTTCTCAGAAAATAATGTAAAGTTACTATCCAGAAGATTGCAGCTGAATAAGGACTGATTTCTTCATTTTACCTTTCTTCAATTAATGCTGTTGATCATAGTAGCATTCACTGTATAATATATCCTCAGATACTTCACTCCCCCCCATTATTCTTTAATTTCTAGCCCAAGAAAGTTTTAATTTTGTATTTGAATATCAGGGTCTAGAAACAATGTTGAATGTTATATATATATATTCATTAGTGACATAACCAGTGTTAGGTTATCTCTAAAGCTTTCATAACACTTAAGTGCTTAACTTGGATTTGCCCCAGGTATTTTGAGTCAACTAGCTCCTCTT
This sequence comes from Pavo muticus, assembly GCA_016647715.1. Classification (NCBI taxonomy): domain Eukaryota; kingdom Metazoa; phylum Chordata; class Aves; order Galliformes; family Phasianidae; genus Pavo; species Pavo muticus. The sequence continues at coordinate 3,061,257 of JACDJE010000023.1, read as the reverse complement.
TGAATACCTAGAAAGCAGACCTAGCATACAAATGCTCACAGCAGAAGGTGAAGGCAATTCATTTCCCACTGCCACCTGAAGACTTTAGAGCTGATATATCAATACTATCTCACCCAGAAGCTTACTGGCATGTTTTCCCTTCCATAAATGTCCACATTTTTACTGCCACTGATATCTTTTTTTGTGTGGAGGCAGAAGAGGTCAGAGTATGTTTTTCTCTGAGGAAAATAATTTTTTCAGAGCTCTCTATCCTTACGGATGTTCACTTCCCCAGGAATAAGGCTAGCCCAGTACTACTCCTGCTATATTTACTTAGTGAAATAATGCTTTATCGAGATACTGATTAAAATTTGTACAAGGTGAAGAAAAAAATAATATTGTATTTTTAAAGACTCCTCACCTAAAAACTTTGCAGTCTTTATTGGTATGCAATAATAATAGTTTTGGACATTAATGAATATTGAAATCAGAAGAGTGAAAGTTCTCTCATTTGAATTCTCTTAAAGCCTGGAAAAAAAAGAATAACTATTTGGGAATTTTAATCCCAGATAGGATACAGTGACGCTGTAGGAACAGTAAAGGAGATATTTCAAGGAATTAGTTGTACTTGGATATTCAAAATTTTTGTTAAAAGTACATCTGTGAGGATTGCTCTTGAAAGCAATGCCTCCTATTTTATTATGCTGGCCCACAACATCAAAGGCAGATGTTGGTGATATGAGAGTAGGGGTTGAACCTTCCAACCAGTATTCTGTTACGTTGTTGCTGTATGACAGATGTCAGCAGAGGGGCAGTCTGACAGAATGGTGTCTGATGGAAGCGTGTATGAAGCAAAGGTGTGTCATTCAATTCCTCCATGCTGAAAAAATGTCACCCATTTATATTCATCAACACTTGCTAAACATTTATGGAGACCAAACAGTGCACTTTAGCAGTGGTGACAGCAATGTGAAAGACAAGCCATGTTACAGACAGCCATGCACAGCTGTCACACCATGAAATGAAAAGCATCTCAAACAACTCACCTGTATGAATTGTTGGGTTATGACCATGAAACTGTGTACAGAGCTGAGTATTTGGCTTCAATGTGTTGGAAACAATAGTGGCCATTTTGGAATACTGCAAATTTTGTGCCAGGTATGCCCCACAAACGCTCAAACAGGAACAGAAAGAACACCAGATGCAAATTTTTCAGGACCTACTGAATCAGTACAAGGCTGAAGGTTTCCTGGATTGCATCATTACCAGTGACGAGACGTGGTGCCACCACTACAAGCTGGAGTGAAAATGGCAGCCCATGGAGTGTCAACATGTCAATTCCACACTGAAGAAAAGGTTCAAGATGCAGCCCTCAGCAGTTAAAGTAATTTCACTGTCATTTGGAATAGGAAAGGGTGATCCTTCTGGATTTCCTGTAATTCAGACAGACCATCCACTCTGACCATTACAACACAACACTGACTAAGCTGAAGGCTTGAGCTTCAGAGTCAGGCCAGAGAAGAAGACGACCTTTCTCTTGTAACATTGTAATTCCAGGCTCCATACCATTCTGAAGACTGTGGAGCACATTGGCAATCTTGGCTGGACTGTCCTACCTCACTCAGCATCATGTGTGTCATAGACTTCCCATTTTTTCCCACCTATATTAGATATCAGTTTCTCTTTTAGTTACATTCTTTCAAATACACTGCTCCTAATACAGCTTATGAAAAGCTAAACATCAATTCAACATTGCCAGCTTGAAATACCGAAAGTTTACAAATTAATAAATGTTCAGAATGATATTTCCCTTATTTTTAGTACATTTATTGTCTAGTTTAGTTTTTAGCACTAAGTAATTTTATTTTATTTTTTTAAATTTAACAGTCGGCAATCCACCTAACAATCAGGTTATGAATACTTTGGAAGACATCATCACATCATTGTTACTGATTCATACTTTTTCGACTTCTAGAATGTGTACATATGTAGATGCACTAATAGAGAAAGCTGAGGTATATTGGACAGTTATATTAGTTCAGACTAATTCTCCAATTTCCCTCATGCTGTAGCTCTCTCTTTCATTGCCAGCTGTCTTCATTTCTATTTTTAATATGCTTTTTGTAAATAGTATAAAGTTAAATGTTTATTTTCTTTCATTGCACAGTATATCTTTCCCATCTAGTCTGTGCTAAATATTCTAATGGTAGAACTGAGAAAGGTAGCTTTGCATTTGATTGTAGTAGAAATGCAGCGCGCAATTGCATTTTTCATCTTTCCGGTTTTAATGTAGTCTACTGTGATTGTTTTGTGCCTGTTTGTTTTTGATTTTCAAATTTATCAAGAATGCTAATGGCACTTTGCAGTGGCATCTTTCTATCTAACCAGTAAAGTTAGAAGACTCTTTCCTATGAGATAACTGAAAAGCCATAAAAATTACTCCCTGTGCTTGATTTCATGGAAAAGAAAATAAGAAAAAAAAATGCATAGAATATTGCATGCCTTTTTTTTTTTTTCAGCTTTTTACAGAAGCAGAGAATACTGCTAACCTCTGAATGATGTAAACAGTTGTTTTTAACCTATTGTATATCCTGAATATTCATTACCCACCTGTCCTGAATAGAGAGGTCCCAATAAACTACATAAATGACCACTGATGGCTCTTCTAAATTACCCCTGACTGCCCTTGCTTCTATTTGCATGACCCTATTACATTTGCTTTCAAGCAGTGTGCTAGGGTATGTGCTACTGTTTGAACAAAAAAACTTATAGGGAAAATGTTTTCTAAGTTTAGCAGTGTGAATTTCTCAAAATGCCAAGCAATCATAAGGCTACATCTTTGACTACAGAAACACAAAGACATTTTATCATATGCTCTTTCTCTGTGTTGAATAAATTTCACATAAATGAATTAATAAATAGTTATGTTTATTTTTACACATTTCGAAGGCAACTGTCATTATTTATCACTTTTCTTTTAAAAAAGAATTGCAGAAATATCATAAAGGGTGATTTCTTAAATAGTTTTATAATAGGAATCCTACTTTCATTCTCCCTACTTGTTTGTTGGATAAAAAAAATGGTTTGAGGTCACTGGTGATAGGAAGCATGTCTTTCACAGAAAATAAATCTGTGAGAACCTATATTCATGGCATTCTGTCTCTCTTTTCTTATTTGCTCTTGTATCGTATATATTTCTTTCTGTATAAAATATTTTTTGACATACATAAATTCAAGCATTTTTATCTGTATCCTTATGCATAATTATTCTCCTTCTTTTCTGGTCCTGCATATGCAATGTGATGAATGATCTAGTATTTAAAAGAGACTGAGATTTGAGTGAGAGCTAACTGATAGCAATAAAATCCAAAAAGATTAGAACAGAATCTGAAGTTGAAGAAGGCCATTGGAAGAACTGGTGTGAGTTCTAAAGTTACCTCTACTGAGGATACAATTTCTTTCTTCATAAAACAGCAAAATAGGTCAGGAGTTTTAAATTTAATATCAAAGTGCTGTGTTTCAAAGGAAGGTAAGCGATTTGGTCAGGCACTCCAAGTGTCTGCACAGTATTTTAGGGCTTCATAGTGCTTTAGCACTGTAGGAATTAGTACTTTAGTACTGAGGTTTTAGCACTGATGGTTCAGAATCATAAAATCACATAATGGTTTGGATTCAATAGTACCATAGCAACCGCCAATTGCTGCCACCCAGCAGCTCAGCTGCCCAGGGCCCCATACAACCTGGTCTTGAGCACTTCCAGGGATGGGGCACCACAACTTCTCTGGGCAGCTGTGCCAGCACTTCATCAGGGCCTTCTGAGTGAAGAATTTCTCCCTTGTATCTAATCTAAGTCTACCCTCCTTTAGTTTAAAATAATTATCCTTTGCCATATCATCTAAGAAAATTGAGACATTTTATTTGTAGATCACTTTAAAAGTAATACCTCAGGTTTATTTCCATAGAAAAACTGCAACAGATACAAAGAGCACAATAATACTATTTCATAGAGCAAATTCTCAGCTTTGTATCACTACTTCTCAACACAGTCACCACAATTAGTTATGCATTTTTGCCAGTGATGAACAAGTGCCTGCATGCTGTGCTCGTAAACATCTGCATCAGCAGAGGTGACCCGCTGTCTTCGTCACCACTCACATCCACTGTTTGGTCTCTATCACTGCTGAAAATGCATAGCTAACTGTTGAAAAATATTGTTTTTGTACCTGATAATTTGTTCTATCAAACAGTATTATTGTGCTCTTTGTATCTGTTATAGTTTCCATGAAAATAAATAGTGGTCATGACTTTCAGGATGACCTATGCATTAAGCCATTTATGAATAAGTTGCGTAGGTGGGGAGAAAAATTAATCTTAATGTTAAATTAGCAAAGCACTTAGAACCTGGCTATAGAACCTGGGAAGCTAGGAACCTGGAGCACTGTCAACATATGGTAGAAAGGCTGTCCTATTCTATTTTCTAATATATGTAAATACATCTGAAGTTACTTAGAAAATATGTATTTATTAACTTTCTACTTTCATCTTACTTGTTTGTACACCACACTAAATTGTCAATAATATCCGTAGAAATTGCTTAGTTTAAGGTTAAGCATTAAATGGACACTTATTCACTTCTTCTGACACAGCTCCTTGATGCAAGGTTATGCATCCTTGCCTAAGAGAAAATAGAGCTAACAAAGCATCAGTGGAGCCAGCTGATGAACTGTATTTTGAATGATGGTATGGGGAGCTTCTCAGAGAGTAATATATAAAACTGCACAGACTAAATGAAAAGTGTATGCTTCAGCACAGAGGCCAAAAACCTAATGTGATAAATGTTTATATATGTGTTCCACCTTATCTTTAAGAGTAACCTTGATGGCTGTGAGTGGGAACCGGGAACATACATCAGTAACTGAGCATCAAGGGCTCAGTGCTTCAAACTCTTGAAATGAATAGTAGTTAATACAACCTTACAGATTATGCTATGTTAGTGACAATCCAGGAGAGAGATTTGTATCAACTTCAGTGCAGAAAGAAAACATTGTTTTATCACATGGGAAAAAGATGCTTTTATCATTTTACTAAGGTAATGAAGAAAGCACTTCAGCTTAGGATATTAAGGTTACCTTTAAAGTCTTAAACAGCTTTTTTTCCTGTCTTGCAACCTCCTGCCAAACAATCTCACTCTTGAGCATACACCTGTGTGGTTTTAACGCACATCATCATGTGTAATATAAGGCCTTTCACTGCTGATGGGCAAAACATGTACAACCCCATGGCAATAAGAACTCAGGTTTTAGAAGAATGCCAGACCTTACAAGAATCCTGTTGACTGAAATGGAGTGCAGTACTTGCTCACACAGTCAAGTATTTTGGTATAAAAATCAGTATTAAATTTTGTTTTCTTTCACTGGGGAGGGGGTGGGACATGGGCAGAGTTAAGACTGCAGTGTAGTTTCACCTGAAAAGTACAATATTTGAAGATGTGGAAAGTTCCCTCCTCACAATACATGGGGCCTCTCCGGGAAAATCTTTCCACATAAGGATGTATTTGGCCATATATACCACTTTCCATTTGTTTTACATTTGATTAATGTGATGCCTGTAAGAACATATGCAAGCATTAATTCTGATTAACTTTTATTGCACTGCAAGCATGTCCTTAACTTTTGAACCTAATTGGCCTTGTGCTTGTATTTAGAACTGTTCTATAAAGTGTAGCTGTCCATGACTTACTGCAACCTTCTCAGACACAAGGAGGTGGTAAAATTTTGAGAGAAATAAGGTGACTGAACTTTTACACAGTCCCTTACTCAGATGAAACTCCTGGTCAGTAGAGAGGAAGGCCTGAGATGTGAAAGGTGAAAAATTTTGATACTTTTTCAGCCAGTGCATTTTATAAATGTATTCTGTAAGTGAATTCTGTATGTTTTCACTTAAATTTAAAGCTTGGAATGGATGCCCTTAACTCAGTTAACAAATCCTCAGTGAAAATGTCTGATATCAAAACATTCTTCTACTAGCTGAATGGGTAAGTTGGCCTAAAGCCTACGATCTTTCTACTTGGGTACACAGCTAGTTGTAGAGCCAGGCTTTTGCTACCTTGGCTAGCTTCAACCTCTTTCTTTCCTTGCATTCTCCTGTTTGTGTGCATTTTGTGATTCTAGTTTTGTTCTCAGTTTATGAGCTGTCTGGAAGATACTCTTTTGTTCTGTGTTTGCAAAGTACTTGGTGCAGGAGAATCTTATTCCTGGTTCCTAGGAATTAAAACAATATGAATATTAAACACTTTCTTCTCTTGAAAGCCAGGATATTGAGTATATCCTTTATGTGCCAAAAGCTGTTTTGGTTGCATGAGGTGCAGAGGAATAAAATTTGCAAAATATAGGCCAGATTACGTTCACAGAAATGTTTGAAAGTAAGGAAGCACAGCATCCCAAGTATTTGAGAATTTATGTCTGGATTCATGCTATCCTTAAGGGGCACTTGTTATCTTCTCTTACAGTGTGTAATTCCAGGTTAAGATGTCCATGAGGATGAGAATGTATGTCTTCCTACTGTCTGCTGACAGTGGGAGATAATTCATCATCCACTAAAGCTCTTTCCATCCTAAGTCTTGGCCTAAATCCAGATTGTCCTAGGTCCAGAATACACTGGCTTTAGCTAGATCAGCTTGTAATTGGCCTTTGGCTAACTCCTCTATGAGCCTGGTTTGATACTGGGTTATAAGTATTCAAAGCTGGTTTATTTGATGCTGGATAGATTAGTTTATTTTCTTGAAAAAATAGAATTGTGCATTTTCTGAGCATGTTTCAGGCTAGGTTGATTTAAATAACAAGTAAATCAAATTATTAGACTTTTATATAAAAATAATAAATACAATAAATAGTAGACCAGCCAATTATTCCTTTTGACCTGAAACTGTATGAACTTCACCCCTGAACGAAACTCTGTCTGCTTAAAATAGACATCATCTACTTCTAGTGGTGAAGGTAAGAATCTGGTTGCTGGTCTTGTGTTCAAAGTTCCTTGTGGACTTAAAACAGCTCACCTACTATGAACAGTTTCATCTCAGAGATAAAGATGGCCTTTTGTTGCTTCCCATATTCTGCTACATTCTATCAAAAAATATTGGATAATAGTCAGATTGTAGGGAGAAAAAATACTTAATTTTCAGGAAGGAGAAATACCATGGTCATCTGCCACAGATTGATATTGACAATAACATTTATCAATCTCTAGAATTTACTTCTTTAAGACTGTGAATTTATCAATTTAAATATTCATGAAAATCAATTAAAAAGTTCTTTATGTTTGAATAGGCCTGTTTAGCTACTTGGCAGAACAAGAGTATACCCTCAAGTGCTCTTCCAAAACAGTACTTAATGATGAAGAAATAGGACATTCACAGTTTCCCTCTGGAGCCTGCTCCAGAGATTAATGGATACCAGAAGCAGATGAATTAATGGGTCAGGTTGGTAACTTCAAGGAAACTAAGGCATTTGATCTCAGTTCTTTCTAGGTAGAATTTCTGTCCTTGCTTTCCCATGCCTGTTTCCATGGCATTTTTTGGTAGAAAATTAAATATAATACAATAAAAAAGGCATTTGTAACATAAGCATTTCTTCTTCAAACTATAGTTATTATTCTTTTTATGACAAAAGCATATTTTACTATGTTTTATTCTTCTTAACTGTGCTGAAACACTGTAATAGTGCAAGGTAGAACTGGTTTATCTATGGCTTAAAGAACATTATTAAGCCTTAAGTCAATAGCATACTCATGAGACTTTCTGTCCTTCAACAGTGCAAAAAGAATAGCACCTAGTTTTCAACCCCAGCTTGAGTTTTCAAGTATGACAGTTTAAAAAAACTCTCTGAATAGTAAATGTAGGAATAATTGTGAAGAAATTAACACAGGACCCTACAATGCAATTTTAATAATGTGTTTTGACATTTTACCTGCACTTAAAATATTCTGCTTCTTTTGTTGCTCTCTGATCATCCTGGTGGCTGTTGCATCTTCTTCGTCAAATATCAAAGTGATTTTACCGGACAAATCCAACTCTCGTACATATTGTGATTCCTTTGTGAACAAGTTCAAACCTGACCTTTTTCTTGCCTTCATCTTCCCTCCATGGTAGTCAATTATGTCAGCTTTATAGCCTCTCTGTGTCACTGAAGAAGCACAGAGAAGCTATATAGTAGGAGCTTTTCTTCAAAGTGCAACCAATCACCAAATTGCTGACTATGTCGTACTGCCGAACTTTTAACAGATAGGGGAATGTGATCACTTGTCATGGACCAAATTCTTTTTCCTTGTACCATGGTGTTGGACATTTTGGAATATGTTAGCCTTGCTCCTGCCAAATATTTAAGCCTTCAGAGACAGTGTATTATATATGCATAGTGATTTATTCATGCTAGTTTGGTGTCCTTTACTGAATTCCATTTTAACATTAAAATAAAACTTAGCAAGTATTAAAAAAAGGGAAGAAGAGAAGAGGAGAGCTAAGAAGTTGGTTGTTTTTTTAAATTTTTATTTACAAGACTCTTGGAGTGAAATGTTACCAGGTCAGATCAAAGCCTTTGGTGGCAGAGCTCCGTTGTGTAGGGAAAGATTTATATGAGATTGCTGTCAGATATGCTTTACTGCAGCTTTCAAACAACTTTATAAAATATGCTGAGCTGCATACACTGCACTTCACAGATTCTCACAGGTTTCCATGCCTGTGCTTGTCAGAAATTATCTTCAACTGAAGATAATTACAGATTGATTTACTAATTATTAGAAAATAAAAATTTGTGGATAGTACATAGCTAGTATGTTGGAAGAAGTTCATAAAGATTTCCTTTTATAGGAGTTGTAAACTTTGTATAAACTTTGTATATTAAAATTCTGGGGGGGGCTGTGCTGTTTTTTGTGGAGTGAGTTTGGTTGTTTTTTTTTGAGAGAGAGTTCTGAAGGCTGCTTCCACTATTTGGAAGTGAGCATGCAATAGCAGAAGTGCACAGAGCAAACTAACATTGGATGGCTGCTAGGAATGGAAATGATACCGGCAGAATGTTGGTCATGTAGAAAAGGATAGTGCTGACTCATCTTGAACAAACTGTCCTCTCTGCTCTTGGAGGGTTAAAAAAAAAAAAGTCAAAAGTACCACTCAGAAACTGCCATCAAAAATGCAGAAAAAAAGTCACTCATTAATGCACACATTTTTTTTGGCAGTCATTAACAGGAAACGTTTCAAAAAGATGCGCATGATTTTCCACAGCTCCTGTAGAAACAGGAACATCCACTGTATGCATGCTTTAGCAACAAAGGGCTTCTTTGGAATAATGCAGGTACAGTTTTGTTGATGAAATGCAAAAGTCTGGGGATTTCAAGAGATCTGAGAAGCCCTTACTTGTACAACTGCTAATACTAAACTAACTTTTAGCATGGCCTTCCACACTAGGGCCCTGTTTTGTGAACAGATGCAGAATTGTAGCTCTACCTGAAAATATTTTTCTTTCCTGAGACAAAAAATGCATTGCAATGTATTCTCAAAACAGTTTAAAAAATATCTTTGGTACCTTCTTCCTGTGTTGTTTCTTGTTTTTCATTAGTTTAACCACAGGCCTCCAATGAAGGATCAGTCTTAATTACAATTACACTGAAACTGCTACATGCATGTCAGTTTGGGGCACTTTATAGATTATTGATGGAAAATAGGAAATAATACTTCCTATAAAGTGATTTTTTATTATCCTACTCTGCTACTACCTTCACTGTAAAATTCCTGTTGATTTTCACAGAAGAAGAAGCAAGCCTGTAATATCCACTTATACTACCCTTTACTGACGTTATCAGCTCTTTAACGTGCCTTAAAATAATTCCTTTCCCATACTTGATTGACGTCTTTATTGATATAACACTTAATTATTGGTCTTTCTGGAGTCTTATTCTGTTAGAAGTTCCTGTTAAAAACTCTCCTCAGAAACAACCTAAGTGTGAGATATCAGCATATCTTCTAGGCACAAAGTAGAAAGCAATTGAACATCTAATAAAAATGTGATTTTAATTTTGAATATGGGGCTTTTTGACTTAGTATATCAAGTAGCAATCTCATGAAAGGATGATGAAGAACAATGAGTAGACCAAATCATTGCCTCCTTTTCCTAGAATGTAAAAAATTCAGAATGAACAATCTCAACTCTAGAGCTTAAGACATCTTTCTGCTTTAATGCAGTTTCTGCTCTGTGACAGGCTTAATAAGAAGTCAGACAAACACCTATTTCCGTATCTCAGTCTCTATATAAATGACAAGATTGTTGCACAACAGTAGATCTGGTCAAATCTATCAGTCTTTTACATCCATTCATTTAAGGAGAAGGAAGTAGTTGAGTTACCACATCATGGTGCCCATAGGACTCTTCTCTCCAGGACACTATTGCTTCATTAATGCTGTGGTATGAAAGCCTTTAAGAGTCTTTTGATAACTTAAACATGCTAAGCTATGTCCAAATTATAACCTAATTTTTAAAAGCTGCAATCAGAATACAGGAAGCTGGCTAGTTTCCACTTCTCTTTGTATGCAACTTTCCACCTTCAAAATAAAAGTAGCAAGTTTTCTTCTTCTCATCATGGTTCATGCTGTATGTGATTAAATTATTAATTATTCAAGTATGTTTGAATAGATAGTGTGACTAGAAAAATGAAACCCAGCTCTCAGTTTGGATTTCAATTGATTGTTACAGGCTGTTTGATGTGCAGCTGGCCTGAGTAGTTAAAGAGCATCTCCTACTGTTACCTGTTGCAGGAAAAGAATAATCCTAGCTCATGTGATAGAGGAAGATGTTTTCTGGACAAACTAGTCACGGTAATCTGGCTGGCTTCAATTACTAGTGTTGTTTGTGTTGCCTGTTCAGGAATTAATGCAGATATAAAATATTATTCTATCTAAAAATACCTTGCTTAGAATCCTAAGTGAGAGACAAATTTCTGCCTGATTGCTAGTCTTCTCATTCATGTAAAGTTCCCATAAAACTTTTCCTGTTTCTCCACTATTCTGTCAAAAGGAATAAAAATATTCCTATGGTTCTGCTGCACTCTTTTTTTAGAATTACATGCTTTACTTTAAAAACATGATACCTTAAGTTATTATGGTCTCCCTTAATAGGGAAATTGAATGCAGCTCTTTGATGCAGATGTTTACAAACTGATTTGCACTTTACCACTATCTCAGAGCTTTGTTGTATCAAAATATCTGGAAAAATACTCCTTCTACAAGAGGATTTTCATGGGCTTGTTTGAACTATTTTTTTTTCTCTTCTACTGATGTTTATTCAAAATAAGATCGTTGAAATACATTTTGATGATTGAAAGCCATTAACTTGGTTGTTTCTGATACTGAACAAAGATTTGAGGGGCAGGAGGGAATGTAATTCTCCAGTCTTTTATTCTGCGTCTTCCAAAACAGACTCCACTCACAAGACAGTTTCTTCCTTAATTCTTGATAGAGGTTGAAAATTGTAGGTTTTGTGAAATTACACGTCTCTTTAATAGCCCAAAGGTCACAAGAATAATATCTTTAATGAAGTATTTGTTTTACTTCTTCATTGCAAAATAACACGTATCAATCATACTGCTAAATTTGAAGCATTTTTCCACTCTGCATTAAGTAGTTATGCTGAACTAACACTGTATTTAGACATGTTGATACTCTTTTCCAAATGTTCTGGATGAGTAACCAGTGGCTCATCAGGGCTTCTTACCATCCACCCTTAACTGTGAGCACCTGGTAGTCAATGTGGTTCTGCAAGGGAAACTGGCACCTGCTTACCTTTCACTTGGAGGGGCACCTGTCGCTTAGGAGTCACTGACTGGGAACAGCTGCTCTGCTTCATGCCCTACTAATTTCTCCATTAGGCTAGGTTATCCATTAGGCTAGGGAGAGGAAATTGTTATAATGTTTGGGTTTTTTTTTTTAATAGAAAGTAATTAGATAACAATAAGTGAGACAATCCACACAACTCATCTACCTAGAATGTCACTAGTTTTAGTGCAAACCAATAAAATACAACAAACAACCCTACTATGGGTATGGTAGATACGAGGTCTGTTCTGTAATAGACATTTATAATACAAGGAAACTGAAAACACTTTAAATAAAATTTTCTAGGCAAACATCTGGTTACTCATAGAGAGAGAATAAAACCAGAGTTTCAGGTTAACATGTTCTGCCATTTATCATGTTAGAGGCAAAAGACACTAAAGCTGTTCTTTTGCCCATGTTGAAAATACCCTACAACTACCTTCAGAATGCCTTCTTGCCTTGAAGCAATAGTTGATATGGGAAGGCATCTTTGTAAAACGCCTTGACGTGGCAAAGCTAAACAGAGAAATTGCTAGCATCTACTGTGTGGGTAGAAGACATATCTTGAGTATGACAGTGAAACTTTCTTTCTTGCACACTCTGAGTAGGCTTCATCTCTCCATGCTCTCATTGTGCCATGGCTACGTGTGTGCCACCCCAGCAGGAAAACTTTGTGTGTTCCTACAGAAATTGCTCTTGACATGCAAGAGTTGTTTTGACAGGAGGTGAAAAAAATAAGACATGGGACCAGAGAAAATATCTCTACTGTGCTCTCCATTTTCCAGTTGGTCTGCTAATGCCCAGTCTGCAAGGAAAATGAAAATAGAACAAAATTGTGGTACTGTGGCAGTGTCAGTATAGACAGTGAATGGCAGGCATGAAGGCATGACAGTTTAGAATCGGGAGAGGATGGAGGGAAATCTTTCTGAAATGCAATGAAGAATCAACTAGGAGGTTTAGACATGGATGTGGAAGGTGATGAGGTTATCTACAAAGTTACTGGCAAATACGAAGAAAGCAGCATTGCTTGAGATTTGCAGAGTCCCTATGAAGAATTTAGATGCCTCTTTCCCAGACGTTAATGGAAGACGTATCTTAAAATCTTAATCATTTTATCTGTGACAGCAAGCTGCAGACAGCAAATTGTATTTGAACTCAGAAGGAAAAAAGTTATTTGAACTCAGAAGGAAAAAAGAAATCTTCTTATAGATGCTAGCCATCCATAAGTTCACACTTGTAAGCCTCGGTCATAAAAAGGTAATTTGGCAACAAATGAGGAACGCCAAATATCTGTACAGCCTCTGAGGCTTGCTAAGAGCCAGCTGATCAAGTGGTTCTGACCTTCTCTCCAGTAGAGGGCAGCGATACACAAAAACTAACAATTTTCAAACTTAAATTTTTCTAACATGGTAAGTATCAGCATTTTCAAGGAGATCGTGGAAGCATGTATCTAGTTTAATCACCCAGTAATGACAGCCCATATAATGACCCCTTTCACAATCACTCAAAGCAAAGAGAATTTCCTCCAGGAAGAAAAAGATCCTGAAAGCATGAGTGTAATACATAATAAGGGCATTTGCATGTTGAGTTTCTTAAAGATAAACTACAGATGGTTGAAGATATTAATATTGAACCATCTCAGCTACCCAGGCCTTTTAAAATGTTTCCTTTCCAATTCCCATGTGTCTGATCTGAGAATCGTTTCTGAACATTTTTCTTCTAGGCTTTGCTTTCTTCATTTGTTCCTTGTTCACCTACATTTGTTTACCGTCTGTACTGAAACCCCCTGTTTCACAACCTGTTCTCAGTTTTCTCTCTGTGTGCCATCTTTCACACCACCCTATAAAGAGTTTTTACTCTCACCTTGGGAATCTCCCCAAGTTACATGTTTTCTGAGACACCTGTGGGTACAAGGACGACCAGTACAGACAAGTGCTTTTCATAAAAACAAAAGGATGGGAAGCCCACAGAGATCACCTACGTTATGAAATGCATCTTCAATTCCTTACTCCTTGAAGATACAAATTCCTCTAGATCAGTTTGGGAGTGAATTAGTACCAAAACTGCCTTTTCCCAACGCCTTGACCCAAACAAACAACAAACTGATTCACAGTAAGGAGCGTGAGTAAAAAGAAAGAAAATTTCTACCCTGGACTGCATTTTGAGTTCTCATAAGCTAATGCAAAAATGTGTACTGTTTCTTTCTATTTCTTCAACTTTCAAAAGAATCTGGTTCTACTTTACTACTGGAAATTTGTATGAAGCCCAAAAATATATTCCACATTTTCATTACTATCTAGTTCTACTAACGTAATCAACACATTAAATATAAATATTTTTGTACAGCTATCACACTCAGCGTGACTAAATCTTCCTTATGACTTCACAGGCCTATGGAGGGCAGGCTAAATCTTCACAAAATTACATAGAAAAACTAAATACCTTCTTGTATAAGGTGTTCACATATCCTTGTATTTTAAACATCAGATTATGCTGGATTTGAAGCTAGTTTGAAAATATAGTTCATGATGTCAAGTCAAAAAAATCTTTTTAAGGCTTGAACTAATCTATTGCAGAAGATACTGTTTTACGTACAAACAGCACAAAGCAATTAATCCTGTACTATTTAACTTAATTACCTGAGTTAGCTCAGATTCAGTATCCGTGTTTCAGTTGAAGAACCAAAAGGACACGCGTATCTTTACGTTATTTTTTTAAAATGTAATTTATTAACTGTGTCATACTGACTTGATTTCTACACCTTTAGTAGCAATACATTTCGTCTTGATTTTCTTGCAGGACCTGTGGGAAGTCACAAACTATTTTATTGTGAGCAGCTAAATCCTAATACAAACTTTCTAATTATTCCCTCTTTACACCACCTATTGTGTTTGCAACCAAAATAATAATAAATTAAAAGATTGACCTCTTTCTCTTATCAGTTGCTTGCTTCCTAATTAACATAATTATCAGTCATCAGAATTTCCTAGCCTAGATATGACCTACATATGTAATTAAAAATGTCAACACTTCCTCCTTTGGATGCCCTGAAGACATTAGATCTATATCATTCACTGCAAAGAAACAGATACTCATATAAGCCATGTACATGACATCCCTATGCAAACGTTTTTTCACCTCTTCCATTTAAGTCTAAAAATAACCCTTTTTCTACTACAAATAATAAAATATCAAGGTTATTTCGCACAAACTATTCCTCATTTAAGGCTTAATGTAATCACATCTTGAAACTTGCTGTCATGACCCACTGTTGACCTTACAAGAATTACTATAAGAATAATTTGCTCTTCAATTTATTGTATGTCAAAAATAATTTATATGTAGATGTAGATATGTTTCCAGCATACAGATATAATATTTATTATTTAGCAAATAATTGATTTGAACATATTGCTGTTGTTTAAGACCCTTTTATTAGCTCATATGGTGAACTTGAAATTTGAGTTTACATGACCGGATGTAAAAGTATCCTTGTGTCTGTGCAATGTCATGGATTAGCACAGCCTTTCACCACGTTTTCGGTTTCATACATAAATGCATGTATATTTCTGTTAATATATTTTTCACTTCTCACTTTTTATTAGCTATAAAGAATACAGTCAAATGCAACTCACACAGGGGTTCTTCCCAGTGCTCAAGCCTCTCATCCTTTACACCCTACTGACCACAGCCACGCTACCTTTCACTCCCACGGAAGAACAACGAGCTATTTCACTGCCACCACGACCCGCACGCTTTGGGAGCCCCGCTGCCAGTCCTCTCCCACCGGCTCCTCGCCGACTCTTCATATCCCCGGCCCTCGGAAGGCCGAGACGCTGCGGGCGGCGCCCTCCGCTCGCGGGCTGCAGCGGTCGGCCCCTGGCAACGCTGTGCGGCAATGCGCGGCGGGCAGCGCGCTGGCCTTTCCCTCGGGAAGCGCTGCAGACCCGTCCCCGAGGGACGCCGTGCGGGACGGGGAAGCTCCTTGAGCGGCATTTTTGGGGCAGAAACATAGGGTTTCGTTGTTGGTTTTTAGGGGGGGGAGGGAGGATTGGTGGGGTTTTTTTTTGTTGTTGTTTGTTTCCTCAGTTGCTCTCCCGAGCGTCGCTCCGACAAGGGTGCAACGAAGTCCCCGGGAATAAATGCCCAGAGGAGTCTTTTCTGAAGGCGCGTCCTTGAGATCGGGAAGGGAAAGCGGGAGCGAAGAGCAGCGGCTGCGGGGCCGCAAGCAGCACGCTGGTGGCTCGCGGTGCCTGGCCGCCGTAGTAGCGAGCGGCTCCTCCGGTGGTTGGGCTGGGGAGCGCTGGGCTCCTCCTCCTCTTCCCCCCCAAGCCGTGCACAGCCGGGTATGTGGCTGACTAGTCTCCCCCCGTCTCTTTTTTTTCCATGGGTATACACACCGAGACTCGCACATGACAGTACTTCGGCGCGAGAGCCGGTGCATCGCCAGGAGGGCTGTGCTTCCACTCCTGGCACAGACACACACGCACACACACAGAGATACACGCTGCTGCTGCCGCCGCCTCTGGAAGTCTTTCTACACAGGGATTAGCAGCCGCCTGCCTCCCTCCCTTCTATCTTCCTTCTCCTTTTCCTTCCCTCTCTCCTTCCTTCCCACAAATGCTTGACTAACGGACGGCGGGCAGAAAAAAGGTAAATGCTTCCGTGCGTGCGTGCTGTTTTCTGACAATAGCGATGGGTGATCGCTCCCTGGCAGCGCTCTGCGCGGCTCCGCTCCCAGGCAGCAGCCTGCCTGCCCTCCTGCCGCGCCGGCGGCTGCCGCTCCCCGGGACTCTCCTCCCGGGGGATCGCGTTGGCTGCGAGAGGTGTCGCTTCCCCAGTCCCCCCCACCCCCCCCCGGACGGGGAGGCAGAGGTTGCCGCTGCCGTGCTCCTGAGCGCTTGCCACCTCAGCCTGGCAGTGTGGGGGAGTGCCGAGCGAAAGGTTGCGCGGGATGAAGGTTGCTATTAATCGCCGGGTGCGCGCAGGAGAGAGAGAGAGCTCTTTTCGCTTCAGCAGGGAACCCGTGCATTATTAATCAGGGCTGGTGAGTGGCAGCGGAGCACCAGCCCTACACCGGCTCCCCCCAGTCCACCGTTTGCTGCATCATTCAACAGAGTAATTTCTAGCTGGCCTCGCGTCGTGGGGCTTTTCTCCCGCTATCCCTGCGGCGGGGATTTCGGCGGACGTCGGGGGTAGCGCCGATAGGGGCGATCCTTCTGGTCCCGTAGGGGGAGCAAGGCGAGGGCACGCAGCGCTGCCGCGACCCGCGGGGTGCGGGCTCCGTACCCCAGGGCCCCCGGGCGCCGGACGGGCTGCACAACTACTTGCCGCCTGTTGTTGCGGCCGAGTTTATCCCGCGTCCCTCCTTGGCAGAAGAAGAGAAGCAGGGTGAATTTCTGCCCCTCTTCCCCCCCACCTAGCCAAGCCGAGAGGCGGTGCTATGTGGGGCAGCTCCGGCCAAAGAACCGCAAGGCTCGCCCGAAGCCGGGCTGTGGCAGTGACAAGCCGGGCTTCCATTCAGCAGGCTTTCTCCATATCGAGAGGGGAAGGGATGCGGGCGACGTGGAGGAGCCCGCGGTGTCCGGCTGCCTCCGTGGGGATGGCAGGGAGGAGGAAGAGGGTCGGCCTTACAGCTGGGCCGCTGCCGTGCTTCAGCCGACACTCCCGAGGCAGCGGGCAGCCCAGTGGGTGCTTAGCGCAGAGCCGGTGGCCCGCGGAAATACTGAGGCGCAGGTGTGGGCGTTTAGCCGCCGAGAGAGGCGGTGACAGCAGCGGCAGCAGCCCAGCAGGGGTTAAAGCGCTCCCTGGGGAGCCCCGGCTCCCCCAGGCACTGTTCTCCGTGCGCTGACATGGGAGTGTGGGGATGGGGACACGAGCAGCCCCGCTCTCCTCAGTCCCTCTGGGAAACGAGGCGTTTAGCAAGGTCTGTTATATAATTGCGTCTTTTTGGTGTCGTTTTTATTACAGCCGACTCGGGATGCTGGCAAGGAAAGTGTTGTAGCATGCCCGTTTCTATAGCAGGCTGATGTTCGTGCGAGAGCTGGGAGAAAATTTATGGAGTGATTAATATTTAACAGGAAGTACTTCGGTGTCGCACATGATTGATTTCGGGTAATCCCATTTCATTCAAGTTGTTTTGTACACCTGTCAGAGATACGTAAATGCTGTGTTAAGGACAGAAAGCAAAAATAAATAATAATAATAAAAAGTAATAGAAGCGAAAATGGTGAGAAATGTTGCTCATCTGTGAAATTGATTATATAAAAGAGTTGTTTAACCTTTTAGCCTACTTATAAACACGAGGTAGGTGTGCTTGTAGGCACGGCATGTGCTCTGCTGGTTATGTTGGATTGTATTTCAATATTAATGCACCTTTAAAAAGGCAACGCTAATTTGAAACAGTATGGGGATCCAGTGCAGGCACTTCTGGTATTTCCCCCTCTCTTAAAAGAGGTGGGTTTGATCAGTGTCCCCTTATCCAAATAATCACAATGGATCCAAAAGTCCATGTGATATTCTGAGATAAACGTATTGATAGTAATAACAATTATGAGATTTATTTTAAAATGCTAACGACAGAGTTCCTTATTTTCTTTTGTGTAGCCTACTTGTCTGTCTGATAATATGTATTTCAGAACTATTGGAAGTAGATATTGTAAGCTAATGAAAATGAATGAGAGCAACATATGCTGCTAATTAGAGAGGTCATCAAATATTTTCACAATGAAGGGTACAACAATGTTCTGCCTTATGTATCCTCCTGAACTGAAGCTGTCTTTCTCACCAGAGCTACCTACATTGAATATATGTGCTTAGAAGGAGCTTATTCTGGTCTATTTCTTAGGGAGTTAATGCTTGCATGCGTATCAGTGTGATCTCTGTTAGATGTTGCCATGCTGTCCTTCCTGTAGAGGTAGGTGGTGCCTCTCAGTGTAGCCTTAGCTAGCAGTGTTGCCACATGGAAATACAAAAAGAACAGCATGAATAATGAATGACCTAGTAAAATCCAGAGTCAATCCTGTACCACAAGGCAGTAGTAAGGAGCCTCTGTGCTGTGTTCTCATTTTGTTGCAGCTCTCACTACTGGCTCATCCCAGCCGGTAACTCAAGTTTCCCCCCAAGCTGTAGAAGATAGGCACAACGATCTCAAATGGGCATTGCCGTTTTAAGAAGATGGAGCTCAAGGCACTGGAGCATGAGATAGTTTATTCAGCCCTTAATCTCTGTAACCAAACTTAATTTTTACATCTTCTGTTGTATTATCTCTCAAGGTTTAAGAAGGCTATTTTTGTTGGGGGCACAGAATTAATACTTGTTCTCCTCTTATTCCAAATTTTGCATTTGTGCACGAAGCTCATCCAAAGAAACCTGAAAAAGGGATCTCCATGGTAACAAGAGAGAGAGATTTTTCTCCCTCACCGTAGGTCAGGATGAGACGCCTACTCGTTCGTTAACTTGTGGCAGCATTCGTTGGCACCTTTCTCTCTGTGGTGACTTTGTCTGCTAGGGTGTGCTTTTACTCTTGGCTCATGCTCCCAGAACATGGCTCTCAAGAACAGTGTTACACCGGTGCTGAGCACAGTCCGTGTCTCTCCCACTCTCATCCTTCCCTTCCACTTGCCTCACACTTCAAGGTTCCCATGCCTGTATTATTTGGTTATGGAATTTGAGGAAATAACCTGTTTTACTATGAGGCTTTTGACTCGAAGGCCTGTTTTGGCTCTGTGTGTAAAGCACAACATTACTTCTCAGTCAATCTCAGAATGAAGGACAGTTGTTTCCTTTCTGTCTCTTTTATTTATCTGCATTCTTTTTTGAACAGAGTTTTTCCCCAGTTGTCTGCAGAGGTTTTGTGGCAGCAAATCCAACCAGGGATTAGCATTATTTTGTGAGTCTACATGTGATACAAAGATTCCTTTGTGGAAATTTTCATGATAAAAAGAAGTCTTGATTTTGCACTAACTCTGTCATCATAGATCAGTAATAGTGAACATTGCTTTCTACAGTAATTAAAAAAAAAAAAAATTAGGTGAGTTGTAGTTGTCCATTTTTATTGTTGTACTGTTATTTTATTTCTGTTTTGTGTTATTTGAAGTATAGTCTGCATACGCTGTGTCTCAGTGCAAGTTAAGGTGAAGTAATACTTACTGACAACAGGAGCATCAGGAATAGATAGCTATAACTTTCACTAAGGAATAGAGCATATTTTCTGTTCTCCTGTTCCTTTCTGTATTCAGTTATTGTAGCTAAGATCTCATGAGAAGATACCAAATGACTTTTTAAATGGTTCCCTTAGGCTGCTGATGCACCAGGTCTCTCTGGGCGTATTTCCAGTTCTTTTGCCTTTCCCAGTGACATAGCTTGGGATAATTTGAAAACAACCATCTTAATATGAGACAGCAGACATCATTTGTTGCTGGGCAGTATGTCATTTGTGACTGTAATTGGAAGACAGATGCTAATGCTGATTTTAGCCTTCTTAACTTGTCTCATTGGCAGATTGTCTACAGAAACACTTCATCGTGCTTGGAAGTCATGCAATATATTTCTACCTTTCTGTATTCCTGTTTCTGAAAGAATTGCCTATGCTATTTGAGAGCTAGTATGCTCATAATCTGGCTTGCCATGTAAATCTGACTTAATGCATATTTTCAGTGTCTTCTACTAGACATAAATTTTGCAAGAGTGGCCTGTGTATCTTCCTTTAATCTTTGTATACAAGAAACTTCTGTTACCTTTCCATACGATGTTTTGTCCCTGATTGGTAGTATTTCAATGGCTATCATTCAGCTCATTTAAAGGTCATTTGCCTTTAAATAACCTGAGGTTTTTCATCTTCTGATTAATCTTTTTTATTTTTTTTTTTAATGCCAAAAAACTAGGAATTTGGGGAATGGAATTCTAGCAGCATTTAGGAAATGTACAATTATAGTTAGTTAGATCCAGGTTTTTAAACTTGGTGTTTTAGGTGGCAAAAATGTGTGACCAGCTCATAGCCAAAAATCTCAACAGTAACAGGCAATGTTTTCAATTTAGAAGGAGGGGTTGTTTTTTTTTGTTTGTGTTGTTTGTTGTTTTTTGGGGTGGTGTTTTTCTTAGCATCATGGGCTAGCTTTGAGCGTAAGGTTGCAGTAACTTGTGCTGATGTGTAACAACTTAGAGATTTCAACTTCTTTCAACTTCTTAACAGTCTGATGTGCCAGTGTAGTAACTGCTGAATCCAGGCAAGGATTCCTTGAGTTTTCCTCTATTTTGTGAAAAGGAGCGGTTAAACTGTTAGGGATGCCCAAAACATCCATGTAAGAATTGAGGTGAAATTTCAATTTCATGCTCCAGGCATAAATTGTACCTGAAGATAACTGCTTTCAAGGGATATATTGATAGAATGAAAAGTTTTTGTTGTTTTTTTTTTTTTAAATAAAAAACAGTGGAATTTTTCAAGCCAGCTTCCTGAATGTTACCTGTTGCTAATTCCATACTTACTGATGCATTCATCTGGTGTGTCTGTATAATTTCACAGGTGAAACATGATGATGTATCTACCTGATTGGAGGACAGTAACAGTAAGAGATGATTATTTGTAGTCTCAATCGCCTTTGTTGTCATAACATCAGTTTATAGCAATGTTCATACAGCGTTGAAAGTCATCATTGAGAATGAGTCTTTCACTACTGTCTTTCTGTATTATTTTTTGTTCTTTCATCAGCAACAAAATAAAGAGAAGGAGATGAAATCCAGGTCTCTGGATTCTGCTTGTTGTCTCAGTGGTATCTTTCCATGCATATAACAGGCAGTGGTTGTCTTCTCCAACAGAAGTATTGAAAGCCAACATATTCCAGGGATGTTCAGTGTCTCAGAGGTGTGCACAGCATAGAAGAATCTTCATTTTCTTTCCATCCCATGCTTGAAAGAATCTCAGAGTACTTGCTGTATGCCGCTCACATAAGGTGAGCTTGGTTTAGTGGATTGTATGAAAACGCAGCTCCTGATTTCTCAGGTTCTGCTGTATTGGTGCAAATGTATTATAAGGATGTCAAAGGAGATACCTTTTTCTCTTCATTTTGTGTCTTCTGCCTTTTTGTTCATCAGGCATAATGCTCAGACATGGTTTAGTTCTCAAAGTTGTCAACAGCTTTACAGCTTGTGGTTTGCCTCCATGATTTTTTTTCCAGTCTTTTTTTTTTTTCCTGGGGGGAGGAGGGGAGGGATTGGGAGAGGACTGTCCTTTAGAATCTTGGTAATTCTATTACAGGATCCTACTTGGTGGCAGAACATCTACCTAGCTGTTCCTTCTAACAGATCTTTTCTTTGCAGAGTAGTTCTTATTGTTGAATTTATGTATAGTTTTGAAAACATTATTGATGGATATTCAAATGTAGCTTTTCAGTAGCAAGTGGGTGGTAGACTAGAATAAACAGGGAAAATCACTTCAGCAATGACTGAAAGAGGTGGAATTAAGTGGATTTATTTGAATTTACAGCTGCTTTCTACAAATTAATTGTTTTGACATCATGATGCCTGCAATATTTATTTATAAAAAAAAAAATGAATGTTAATTCTGTACATGGAAGAACATTTCAACCCTAAAATGTAATACTTATTTGAATGCTTTTTTTCTGAGGAAAATGTTTCTAGATATATTGGTTTACAGAACTCTTAAGTGTGATCACTGTATATGGATCATTCACTAATAAGAGTGAATTAGTGCTAACAACTGTAAGAATGGTGGTACTTTGAAAACTAAGGTGTATATAGAATCATAGCATCGTTAGAGTTGGAAGGGACCTTTAAAGGTCATCTAGACTCCAACTCCCCTGCAATGAACAGGGACATGCACAGCTAAATCAGGATGTTCTGGGCTTGATCCAGCCTCATGTTGAATGTCTCCAGGGACGGGGCATCGACCACATCTGTGGGCAACCTGTTCCAGTGCCTCACCACCCTCACTGTAAAAGACTTTTTCCTTATATCCGATCTAAATCTACCCTCTTTAAGCTTGAAGCCATTTCCCCTTGTTCTGTTACCACAGATTCTGCTAAAGAGTCTGTCACCTTCTTTCCTGTAGCTCCCTTTTAGATACTGAAAGGTTGCTATCAGGTCACCTTGCAGCCTTCTTTTCTCCAGGCTGAACAGCCCCAGCTCTCTTAGCCTGTCCTCATAGGAGAGGTGTTCCATCCCTTGGATCATTTTTGTGGTCCTCCTCTGGATGCACTCCAATAGGTCTGTGTCTCTCCCTTACTGAGTGCTCCACATCTGGATGCAGTACTCCAGGTGAGGCCTCACCAGCACAGAGTAGAGGGGTAGGGTCACCTCCTTTGACCTGCTGGCCACGCTTCTTTTGATGCAGGCTGGCTTCCTGGGCTGTGCAGGCTGGGCCCACTACTCAAGCCTGTCTAGGTCCCTCTGGATGGCATCCCATTTCTCTGATGTGTCAACTGCACCCCACAGCTTGGTGTCATCAGCAAACTTGCTGAGGGTGCACTCGACCCCACTGTCAATGTCACTGATGAAGATATTTAAGAGTAATGATTCTAGCACTGACCCTGAGGATCACCACTCATCATCGATCTCCATCCAGACATTGAGCCATTGACCACCACTCTCAGGACTCAATCCTGCAACCAGTTCTTCATTCATTGAACAGTCTACCCATCAAATCCTTCTCTTTCCAATTTAGAGAGAAGAATGTTGTGGGGTACTGTGTCAAAGATCTTACTGAAGTCGAGATAGACGACATCAGTGGCTCTTCCCTTGTCCAGTGATGCAGTGACACCATCATAAAAGGCTACTAGGTTAATAAGACAGGATTTACCCTTGCTGAAGCCATACTGGTTTTCCCATATCACCTCCCTGCCTTCCATATGCCTTAGCATAGCTTCCAGGAGGATCTGTTCCATGATCTTTCCTGGCACAGAGGTGAGACCAATAGGACAGTAGTTCCTGGGGCCATCTTTTTTACCCTTCTTAAGAATGGGTGTGATGTTACCTTTTTTCTAGTCACCAGGGACTACACAGNCATGTTTGAGTTAACGTGACAATGATTCTGTAGCTATTTTGTGGCAGGATTTCTTTTTTCTAGTGCATTTCTTCTGGAGGTATAGTTTCAGGTTCTGTTACACTTGCTCCATGTTTGAGATTAGTTTTCAGTGAGTGGTTTTGAAGTTGGTCTCTTATAATTTAGGTCAGTGGAGAGAATGTATGTTCATTGAACTAACAGCTTTCTCAGCTTCAGCTGAGGCTGCAAACAGGACTTGCTAATGTTTGTTTAAATATTTTGAAAGAAGGGAGTAGAAGAAAGGGAGTAAAATATTCAGTGTGTACTTAATCTTATGTGAAATAATATAGCTATAGTGTGTGAGTCATTTGATCACATCTTTTGCATCTAAAATGGATATTTAGTATTTGAATGTTTGGAAGTATTTACTACTTAAGCTGTCAGTTGAAAGAAGCTCTAAGAAGTATGAGAAGAGGCTGCTAGTAACACAAAATTACCATGAAATATATAAATGCTTAGTCTTATAGTTTCACCACTTTAATCTAGCGAGATTAATTGATGTCAAAAAGTAAAACTGTATCGTTTTTTCACTTATGGCTGTTGCCTTTCTTCAAATAAAAGCTTCAAAATGTTAAAGAATAAAGGACTTAAGACTTGAATTTACAGCACAGAGACCAATGCAGAGAAAAATGTTTTGCCTGGATGCAAAGTAATATCATCAGACTGGAGGGAAGAACTTTCATGCAAATCACTTTTGCTTTCTTCGTTTTAATAGTCCAGCTGGGGCACCTGTGTATCATGTAAACACATGTTCTTGTTCATTGAATAAACTCTGGAAATTATAAATCCATATTATAAATTTGTGTAATATGCATTTACTTAGTAGTGAACTGTCGTCTTCAAAAACCTGCAAGGAGGCTTGTACTTTACTGAATAGGCAGGAAATTCACCCTCTATCAGAATGAGGAAAGAATCATTTACTTTACTGAAGTAGATTTTGGTGGAAGACAGTAGAAACTGCATCCTACCCCAGCCAAGACATTGGCTTCTTGACTGCTTGGATCTCAGTGATGGAGACAAACAGGAGGAAGAGAAATAAGATAAAGGCAGATATTGGAATGAGGAGTTAGAAAAGATGGCATATCTAATAGAAAAGGGTCATGAAAGAGCAGGGACATGCCAGGGGCTCTGGTTAAGATTAATGAAATAGTATTGTGTGTCACAGCAAATTTGTCTATACAACTCTAACTTTGTTTTTTCCCACAACTAGTACTTAAGAGTAATCCTCTGCAGTTAAGCTAAAATTAGTAGANCTCCCTGGGCAGCCTGTTCCAGTGCTCCATCACCCTCACCGTAAAGAAGTTCTTGCGCACATTGGTGCGGAACTTCCTATGCTCCAGTTTCTGGCCATTTCCCCTTGTCCTGTCTCTACACACTTCTGAAAAGAGTCTGGTCTCACCACTTTGCCCCCCACACCTTAGATATTTATAGACCTGGATCAGGTCCCCTCTCAGTCTTCTTTTCTCAAGGCTAAACAGACCCAGTTCACTTAGCCTTTCTTCATAGGGGAGATGCTCCAGGCCCTTCACCATCTTTGTGGCCCTCCGCTGGACTCTTTCCAAGAGATTCCTGTCTTTTTTGTACTGGGGAGCCCAGAACTGGACACAGTACTCCAGATGAGGCCTTACCAGGGCAGAGTAGAGGGGGAGGATCACCTCCCTCGACCTGCTGGCCATGCTCTTTTTAATGCACCCCAGTATGCCATTGGCCTTTTTGGCCACAAGGGCACACTGCTAGCTCATGGCCAACCTGTCATCCACCAGGACACCCAGGTCCCTCTCTGCAGATTGCCACAACTTTTCAGATGTCACAGAGAATGGCTTGCTGACTGCATCAGCCAATTCCCTCAGGACTGGGATGCGTCTCACCAGGTTCTATTGACTTGTGGATGTTCAGGGTCCTCAGGTGGTCACAAACCTGATCTTCACTTACAGCAGGAGGGGACGTTGCTTCCTCAATCCCTAGTGTGTATCACTCATGAAATGAAAGAATCTAGAAGAAAAGATGCAATGATATAGAGTTTGGAAAGCTCTGTCACTTGCAGTGAAAAATATGAATTTCTTTTGTTTTTTTTCTCTTTCTGTTTTGAAAAATAAACGTAAAAATGTTGCGGCAAATATTCAAGAGATTGGATAACAATTTAGTCAAGTGGAATTACAAACTGAAGATGAAACCTACTTTGTTAGGTATTTAGATCTCAACCTGTCTAGGGAAAGGGACCGGTGCAGGGAGTTTTCCCTCCAAAATAAATAAATAACCCCACCCTGGAAGTGTTCAGAACAGGTCGCTGATCTTTTATCTCAGAAAGCTATATCTGTTTCCTGAGATGTTACAAGCTCATTTATGTGAAAACAGTGGTTGCCTCTTCCACTTCAGGATTGTTTTGTTCTCTAATTAGTTTATAAAAACACTTCCAAGCTTATCATATACCTGTTAGAATGCCCATGTAATGTGTCATTTACAGAAATGAAGTGGCATGGTGGTTGAAGAGCAGTTCATTTTACATAGGGTGGATGTGAAATTTGGTTTTTTGTATGTACAAGACACCATTTTTCATTTTCTTCAAACATCCCAATCTGTGTGGTGGTACTTACTTTGACTGTGTGTGGTCTGCCTTGCAGAATACTTATGCGGTATTTTACATCTCTATATCACACACTGTCTATACCCATTGAGAATCTTCATGCTGTATTTTGCAGAGAGAGAGTTGTACAGGAGAATTATATACAAACAAAGGTATTTATGCATGAAAAGGATCATTGGTTTGCTGTGCCATATGCTAATTATTACTCAGTTACGGGACAAAACCAACAGCGGGAAGCCTGTGAGACCTCTTATACATCACAAATAATATAATTATTATCCTCAGTCGAAAGGATGTATACTATTCAATGCGTATGGTTAAGTTGTTGCATTCTGGTTGTCTTCAAGTATAAAACATCTTTAGAAATCAAGACATGGGCAAAGAGAGGAGAGTGAGGGCTAAAGGAATACTTTGTAAGTTCTTAAAAACAAATCTTTAATAGTTACCACTGGTAGACCGAGGCAAAATATAAGTAAATGTCAGTCCTGTTTTTACACACTCGTGTGAATAAAACTTGCACTATTAGTGATGAGGCCTGAAGTATATGAAAAGAAAAGCTAAACACAAAGAAACCTGACCAAAGTATTTGAACATTGCCGTTTGCAAAACAGATATGTAAAGTATTTTTAAAATCAATGTCACATGCTGCAAAATAATGGCTGTACCTTCTAGAGGATGTTTCTGACAAACCAAGTCAAAATATGAGAGTGTACAAAAGTTCTTGACCTGACCTTTTCATCTTTCAACTGACTCATATTTCAAATGTGAACTGCAGGAGCAGGGTGCTTGCCTTGTAAGAAGCTGTATTAGTTTTTAATATGATGTTGAGCAGCAGTTGATTAGGGCTGTATTAGAAACTTTTCCTGAGAAGAAATGTTGGAATGTGGTGGAAACTTTTCTGTGTTATAACTGTAGAGCACTTCTGAAGACATATATTTGCCAAGGGATGAAACAAGGATAGCATCATTCCTATGGGATCTAAGAGAAATTTAGTTACATCATGTTCCTTTATTCTGAAGTTCTAGTGCTCCCATGACAAAGCATAGCAGAGCATGGTGAGTGAAAGAGGAAGGTTCATCTTGGTGCCAATTTAAGTTTCTTTGTGAACTAAAAAAAGAAATTATATGCACAATGAGAAGAAAATTGGGGACTTCTGAATACTCAGATTTCTGGCAGACTTTGTACAGCTATGAAAGCTCTAATTTGCTATTCAACTAATCTGTAGTTCCCTACCTGAATTGCTCTAGGACTAAAGAAAAGAGTGTGCAACTCTGGGTGATCTGTGTGAGATAGATTCCTGATAAAAGAAGCAGTGCTTGAAACTAAAATTACTGCAGAAAGGCCTGGTATTTTTTTTTTTCATTAAGTTCATGCTAAGTGAAAACGATTGATAGGTTGAGTGTGGATTTTGACTCTTTTCAACTGTGATATTATTTTTCTTCATTTTAATATATGAAACTGGCAAAATACATTGATTATTTAAAGTGTAGTTAATTAATGATGTGATTCACCAGATCTAGTTCAGTCTTCTTGTCTTACATATCCAAAGCGTACAGAGTCCCTGCCGCTGACTTAGGCATTGGTTTGAACAATTGCTGAATGAAGCACTGTCCTGGTTTTGTGTAGCTTTCTTTATATACTTTTTTTATTTTAATCCTTGGCGTTCAAAACTGAATGTACTACATGCTTCCAGTGTTGTGGTTTGATATTAACTTTGTGCTGCTGTATCATCTGTATTATGTCAGCTAATCTTTTTTTTTTATTATTATTTTTTATTTTTGCGTTAAGATTTACTCTAACAATAGTGGTTTGTACTCATTTTCCATATCCAGTTTATGGTGTCTGCTGGCCATGGTTTAGTAACATGCTTGATAAACGTGGGCTATCTCTCAAAGCTTTCATATGCTTTGAATTTATATATATGTCAGAATTAATCTTTTGAGAGGAATTTTATTCCTCAACCACAGGGAGTTTAAAGTGATTTCCCTTTAAATTCCATTATTCTTGATACTGGTCTCTTCCTACTCCTTGGAAACTCCTCAGTGGTGTAGAGAAAGCTAAGGAGAAGCTGAGATTAGTTCTTCTGGCACATGGAGCAATTTAAGGTTTATGTTTTTCTTTCCAGTGGATCAGTGAGGACCTGAAGGAGGAATTGTGAATTCCCCTGGAAGAGAGCACCCTTCACTCACACCTCAAGGCTGAATCTGCTGCTTTTATTTCCATTGGATGACTTCGAAAACAAGGATTTATAGATCTGCTAACTCAAATAAGTAGTGAATTCCACAAACTCCGTGTCAGATCTACAGCATATACTCAGTTACCCGCATGTAGTAGACATGCTTAGCCCATTTCTCAAGAAGGAATGACTTGATGTATTTTTTTTTCAACGTTTTTTTTTCCGGTCTAATCACTGTGACTGTCCAGAAATCTTGGATACCAGCAGCAAACTCTACTCTCATAATTTTGTTTTTACTGAACAGCACTTTAGCCATTGTAAAGGAAACAGTATTTTTAAACAGTTAACACTAGGTAGATGTATGCCCTATACAGACTGTAAATAACCAATAAGTTATTTAATATATCATGATGTATGGCTGAAAAAATACATAAAAATTGACAATAATAGAGCTGCACCATCAGATCTAATACAATAAAGCTTTTTCCACTGCTAGCAGAGCTCAGTAATTTACTGCTACAATTTGATATCATGGACTTGATTCATTCTGTTTTAGTGGATGTAAACCAATTTGTGTATTAAGTTTTATTCAAAGTTGAATTCATATTTTACGTGATACTGAGATACCTGAAATGTTACAGAATAAAATGTTTAGTTATTTTTTTTTCCTAAATACATATAAATAAATCTTTCAGAGCACATGCTTTTTGAACAATCATCAGCCAGATTTTAATTCAGCAATGGGGCAAATGGTTCTTTATCCAATTGAACTTCACTGACAAATCATCCACTGTTAGTGTCTGGAGCCAAACCGGGCTCCTGCATTAGGTGGTGAAACTTGTCTGTTCTGTAACTCAAATGCTCATTTTCCAGTTTGTTTGTCTTTAGTATAAATTGTTCCAAGGTGAGTTGCTTGCTGTGTGTTTTGTGGAAGACAAAGTACAGCCACAGTATTGCAAACAAATTGTTCAAATGGATTATCAGTATGTGCACTGCGCATCTTATCTGTTTAAAATAGTTAATTAAGGTAAAGAAAATAATTTTGCTTTCCTCTTTGTATTTCCTTATTAGTCATGGATTGTTGCCCACAACTTTATGGAAGCTAATCAAGTAGTTCTTTCTTAATAGATTCCATTATTATCGTTATAATGTACTAGCTAAAGTAAGGAAATTAATTCAGTGGAGTCTCACTAGAGCTAAGATTGTGTATGTGCTGGAAAATTAAGTGTGGCAAATATATTAGCTGTTACTTGGATAAGCATTTTTTTAGGGTTTATCTGGAGGTATTTTAAGCAGTAAGATTAATTTTGTTGTATTTATTGCTGGGTCAAATACTTTTTGAAAGCAGGATGAAGTTAGTCATGCTTTATTTAATACCTATTTTTAAATAAATCTACTTGTGCATAATAAATGGGAAATTAATACAAGGATAATACCCTGTATTAAAACAAAAACAAAAAAACAGTGTATTTTATCACAGTAGACCAGATACTGCGCCCTTCTGTTCACCAACAGGAACCAGATACGTATTTACATTAGAATTGAGCTCAGCAGATGCAAAATGCTGGAGACTGTGCTTCTGACTGGTATGTCCACAGGGAGTAAGTAGGGTGAAAACAGACATGGAGTTGATTTAGAGATAGATATAAATATGCAAAGCCAAATCAAAAACAAACAAACAAACAAACCTGTTTTTGTTATATAATTACCACTTCTAGCTTTTTGTATTTAGAAATTGTAAATTTTTGCCTCGCCCACTACTGCTTTTTAATTTTATTTCTTGGAAGTAGGGGAAAAAATTATCATTTGGGTAGTGGAATATATGACAGCTGGGGGAAAAAAAAAAAGACTGAATTCACCAGTTCTGAAAGCTCTGATAGCCAAATCATGAAAGAATTTGAATTGTAATGCCTTAACATGTAGTGCATATGACATTAAGTCTTAGACTGTGAGTGAAACAAGAAGAGAATGTTTGGAAGAAAAGTCTTGTGTAATGAATGCTATAATCAAGAAATCATTTGTGTAGTGCTGACCATAGTAATAAATGAGATATTTATTGTCTACTCAGTGACTAATATCCCTCTTGTTGTAAAGGAAAAATGTCACTGCTTATCTGTAGTATGTTGCTGTCAAGGTAATGAATTTGAAATGAGATGTTAGGATAAAAAACAAGAGTTCATAAACAAATTACTGTTTTGAACAACTGAAGATCATATCAAATGGAAGAAGTACAAACAGTTTCTGAGGTTTCATTGCTAGCTTAGTTACAAATGAATGTTCAGTTCAAATGAATTTTATTACACAAAATAATGAAGATATATAACCAAGGATAAAAATAAAATTTAAATGGATATCTCTACCTTTTTAAATATTTAATTTTAATGATATCAATTTCAAATTCATTTCCATGGGAATTTTTCTACAATTTCGGACCATGTCTGATAATATAAATGAAAATACAGTCATTTGAAATGGTAAAGTAAATTAATGCTAAGGAAATCGTAGCACTATTTATATTCTGTAAATAATTTTCCTATAGATTAAGTCAAGAGACAGTAAAATACTCCAGTAGTTCTAAATTAATTCTGCATTATATTTTTGTCAACAGTCTACATTTCAATTTATTTGTATTAATTTTGCCAAGTATCCCATAAAATCAAGCAGTTGTTAGAAAGTAGAGTGGTGCCTTTCACATTGGATAGAATCGTGATATGGTTTAGCAGAGTACAGTATGGCTTAAATGAGTCCAGGGTTCAGGCTTCAACAAACTGAATTTAAAAAAAAAAAAAAAAAAAAAAAAAAAAAAAAAAGCATGTCAGTAAGCCAGTTTAGGTTAATGGAGCCTGTAAGGTGTACATATTTCATTTTAATTGCGTGCCTCATGGTTGAACGTAGCAAGGATCCTGATCCAGTGCTTACTTGAAATGAGTGGCTCACACTGTGAATGTAATGTCTATCATTGCCTCAAGCAGGCATTGGACTGTGTTAGTACATAAGTACA
The DNA here is from genome assembly GCA_016647715.1 of Pavo muticus. Classification (NCBI taxonomy): domain Eukaryota; kingdom Metazoa; phylum Chordata; class Aves; order Galliformes; family Phasianidae; genus Pavo; species Pavo muticus. The sequence goes on along the minus strand of JACDJE010000023.1, from coordinate 3,029,602 downwards.
AAGATCACACCTTTTTATTTTGAGGCCTGCTGGGTTACTAGTGGTTCAGAATATTACCTTCTAAATGCAATAATGATTTTCTTCATGTATTGCTGGAAAGGGAAACCTGGTCAGAAAGGCCGGACTGTTACCTAGTCTCCTTTGTGTGTGTGGTTATTATCTTTGGTTTTCTTCACATTGTGTCAAGTATGTGCATAGAAATTATGCTTTTGAAGAGGAAGAAAAGTTATGCGGGTTCAAAGATAGGTGAATGTATATAGATAACTAAGATAACCACTTCAGGTTTTACTTCGTTCATTCTAGACAGATATTCCAGGCTTCTTTCGAATAAAAAGTGAATCCCCACCCAGTAAACTTGCACATGGCCTATAAGACATATTATCTTTGGCTCAGGTTAGGCATAATTTTAAGATTTAACAGAGATTGAAGTAGTGCTTGAGACCATCTAAGCTGACTGGAATTTTACCCGCAGAGAGTGAAAGCCGGCTGTTAGGCCCAATGCTGAAAGATTAAGACACCTTTTCTCCCTCTAAGGTTTTATAGTAGTTAATACTGTCTGATTTGTTTCTCTGTAAATTACAGTTCCAGAGGTGAAAAGTCAAGCTGCCTTTCCAGACAAGTTTTTCTAATTATAGTAATGAATATTTTATTAATATTCCGTTAGTAATGTATGATAATTGTACAGTGATGGGCTGTCACTTTCAGTCACATACAGAAAAGATCACAGATGCATTTTTATGTTGTTACGCCTTTGTCAGCTTTGATTCCTGTCAACAGTCGGCTTTATGCACATGAATGCTGTAATATTTCAGAAATACATTTTGTCTGTAAGCCTGTTAAAACATTGCTACGTGTAAACTGTGTGGGTCAGCGCATATCACTTGCTTTGTTTATCATTTTCACCAGGGTTGTATGCTTCTACATTCATTAGCTAGGGAGCAGCTTCACTATTCAGGAAATATTACAAGTAGGGAAAATCCTGTTGTACTAAAGGTGAACAAACGCAAATTAGGAAATGTGGTAACTTCGGAGAAATATCGTGGAAAATGTACATCTTTTAGATTAAAAAAACATTTCCTCAGGTGTTTCCATAGATGTCATAGGGATCTGTGCCATTAGTACTCAGAATCCTGGAGTTAATTTAATTTATCTCCCTGAGGGCAATTTAGCTCAATTTTGAGACTTGGGGATTTACAGTGCTTCCGTGTGAACTTCATGGTCTTCACCTTCTAAAGCAGTTCTGGAACTTAGTGCTGACAGTGAATACTTTGATACAGGGGGTGTATGAAGAGAGAGGAGAAAAAAATTGTAAGGATTGCTTGCTGCAAATTGCTTAGAAGAGTACTGGAATAGCACACAGGGTCTGTGTATGCAGAGTTGAAGCTCTTTTCTTTTTTTTTTACTTGCACTGTCTCTTATTCAAACTAGCTCAGAAGACTGTTTGCTTTGTATTGCAGCCTTTACATATGATTGAAACCAAGTGTAACAGAATAAGGATGAAGTTTTCTTCCACAGTTGAAGAAAGGAAACCTAACTGGAGTTGGCATACATGGTCGTGTGGGCCATGTGTTAATTACCCATGGTTGGAAAGGAAATGTATGCCAACTGTGTATGCACATGCTACAGTGTGTACAAGATAAATTGCAATATCTGAATGTTTAATTCATTATGCACTAAAATCAATGATTTTTATTTTCCAACACTTCTCTTCTTGAAATGTTGTTACAGAATTAAGTATTGTATTTTTCCATAGAACAAATGATTCCTTTTCTGTTTTAATAGTATCATACAAATGTGCAAAGAAGTTAAGAACTATAGTGTAAAGCTGACCACCTCTTGCAGTACAAAGGGACAAGTAACTAAAGTGGCCTGTGTTATCCATTCAGTAGTCTAGCTGCAAACGTAGAAGAGCTTTGCAATTAGCCTTTGTAAATACTAACAGCAGAGGAGGGTTTTGAGACTTGAGTTTTCTGGGCTCAACTCCAAAATTTGGAATAAAATATACTTCAGTGACTGCATATCTTCCTGCCCTTTTCTCATCTGTCTCCCCTAGCTTGACTACTTTGTCTCCTCATCTTGACTCATGTTCCTTCTACGTGCACTGCACTTTCTTTCTTACTCCCTCCTCTACCTTTTTTTTCTTTCCTCTTGAATCATGCTATATATTACCTCTGCTTTTTTTTCCTGCCATGTTTGCTGTAGAATCGCAGAATTAAACCCTTAAAGGTCCCTTAAACATTGATGGAGACCAAGCAGTGGACGTGAGCACAGTGAGGTGGTGGGTGGTGTGTTTCAGCAGTGGTGATGATGACAGAGGGTCATCTCCATTGATGCAGGCATTTACGAGTGCAGCATGCAGGCTTTTGTTCATCGCTGGCAAAAAAATGCATAGCTTGTGGTGGTAACTGTTGAATATTAGTGTTCTGTAGCTGAGAATTTGCTCTATTAAACAGTGTTATTGTGCTCTTTGTTGCAGTTTCTGTGGAAATACAGAGAAGGCATTACTTTCAGGGCGACTCGTGTATATCTTATTTTTGATATCTATACCATGGTGTCCTATTAAACAATCAGAGACAATGAGAGGAGGGCTTTTGCCTACCTGCAGACTGAGGCATGTTCAGTGGTTCATGCTGGGAGTGGATTCTCTGGAGAAATAAAACATCAAGAGAATTTTTCTTTAAGCTTCTATCACACATACTTGAGATAAAAATGGCAGTTTTCAAAGTACACCTTTTGATAGCTTTTGTAGTGTTTAAACCAGAGTAGTCCTGGTGTTGTATGTTTAAAATTGGGATCTGTAGCTTTCCAGTGAAATATTTTTGTGCATTTAACTTAAGAAAATAACTTTTCTAACTTTTATTCCCCAAAGTATCCTGGTGGCTCTTCTCTAAGCTTTAAAGAACTGTCTGAAGAGTTTGGGCTTTTTTTCCACTGCTTATTTGTAACTCAAATTATTTCACTTTTCTAATTTGAACAAATTTGGATGAAAAATCAAGCTAGATCTAAGCTCTGGTCTGCCTGTAGTGAAGAATTAAGGGCAAGTGCCATTAAGATGGGTTTGCTGTTGGCAGGAGAGATTAGGAGGGTATTATTTGTAATGGCAATAAGTCATTGTCACTGTCCTACTCTAAATGACAGTCTACAGTCAGAGGTGGATGCTGCTAGCTACGCACAAGAAATGAAGATCAACAGATACTCCTGAGAAAGAATTTTGACAGATGTGGCAGAAGGAGAAACTTGGCTGGGAAGGGCAAATCTTTTCAAGTTATTCTGAACAGGATTTACCAGGGTTTTCAATACAAGAATTTTGTATGGGAGTGAACCAAGAGTTGAGGATCCTGAACAGAAAGGCAATTAATATTGTTTTGGGGAGAGATCACATAGTTGCTCTCAAAAGGGTTATTAATCAGAGGAACAAAGATGAACTAAGAAATCAACCAATGTCCTGAATTGTATGCTCCTACAAGTATTCCTAGCAGCAGAGAAGGTGTTGCTTTCAATTCATGTACATTTACTCCATGAGATACTGGGAGGAAACTGTACTGGATACTTCTACATTGTTAAGACTAAACTGACCTTATGATGAAAATGTTTGTAATTTGAGGAGCATACAGCAGATGGATTCTCCTCAAGAGAAAGGATAAATGCTACTAAATACTGTCATTTCTTAGTGGAATTGGATTGGAGAGACTGTACTAGTGCCTAAAATGGTTAAAGAAGCAACTTAACTGCTTTCAGGTTTTGTGATTTATGCTAGACTTGAATGTGGTACATGCATTAATCATTGGGTGGTATTACAGCTTCCAGTTTCTTTAGTTTTTTGATGCAGACAAATAGTGTTTTTGTTTTAATTCCTGTTAGAACTGTAAATAACCCTGTCTTAAGGCTGTAGCTATCGGTAACCTCATGCCCCGATGGATTTTCTTTTTCTTTTCAGTTTAAATCTTATTTTTGTAACCTTTAGTTTAATTTTCAGCATTTTGACCATTGAAAATATGTATTTGTAACCTGCTTTAAAACCATCTCAAGAAAGAATTTAAAGATTTCCTTCTTCTTTAACCATTGTTAGTAGCTGGACAGAAGCATTCATTCACCTGATTTGACCTGATCTTTACCCCTTCATGTAAATAAATCAGTTGTACTATAACTTCAGCTTCTTTAAAGAGGGTGAGTAGTGATATATAGAGATTGTTTTCACCCACATAGAATGTATGTTTTCTATTGTTTTAGCTTCTACCTTTTCTGTTAGATTTGTTTGTACAGAAATTAGTTTTCTCTTGTTTTAGAGGCCTCCTGATAGAGAATAGAGTTGATTCTGCTGCTAATAATAAGCTGTTTTTCTCCCATCTGCATTATAAAAGTTATTAATATTCAGTATCACCATATTTCTCAAATCATATTTACAATTAAAATACTATTATAATGGTAACACTAAAGCATTTTATTATTAACTCAGACACTAACATACAAGTACTATCTGTAAGATATTTCCCATGTTCTCTGTTGAGTATAGCCGTGGAACCTTGCGTGTTGCAGGGGAAAATTACTTGTGCAGATGTGTATTTTAAATACTTATCCTTTTATCCCATATTAGTACCGCATCTTAGAGGATACTGAGCAGCTACTCAGCTGACAGCCCAGGAGGTATTGCTGTCCCTCAGAGAGAAGATTAAATTAGATCTTTTTGTTTAGGCGTTCTATTTTCTGTGGTGCAGGAGTGGATATGAGTATGTTGCTTCTGTGACAGACATCCCATTAAACACACAATTGAAGTAGATATTCCAAAGAAGAACCACTTCCTATCTGGTTAATTACAGCTTTGCAATGTGCTGTTTATTTAAGTTTCCTACTGCACCTTTTTTACTGCTCAGAGGTTACCTCTTAATTTGTCTATTTTTATTAGACATGGGCATGGCAATAGCTTGTCCTAGCAACAGAAGGAAATCAGTTAGCTTTGTTTTCCTTGATGTTAAAAATGTTTCATCAATAAGCTGATATTTTAACAGTATTATTTGCTTATGAAGTGATTTAGAGAGGATTACACTACACTCTTGTTGAGAATAAATGGATTTTATGCTTCAGCAATTAATGAAAAATTAATTTAATTTGACAGATGCTAACATGGGTTTCAAAAAAAAAACCCAAATCAAGTATCTCTGTGTATCGTTCTGGCAGTTCCTTTGTGGCATTGAAATTATTGTTATTCTTTAATTACATCTTGTTAAGGTCCATAAATAAGTTAGCATTGATCATTTCATATCAAAATACACTTTGAACACTCCTATTATTCTCATATGGTTACAAGGGAATTCTGCAAATTGTATTTGGAAATTATGACCTATTTTCTCATCTTTTTAAAAGCGAATGATAAGATAGGAAAACCTGTTTGGAACCAGAATAGGAAAATGGTTTATTACAATTTATCATTACAATAGCTGTATAACGATATGCCTTGAGGGAAAACTGGTACGTGAAATCTTCAGAGATTTGCTGAAGTTCTATGATTCTAAACCAGTCTGCCCCTTGAAGTGATTGTATCTTGCGTTTAGTCCTGTAGATGTTTTCTAGGCATGCTTCAAGAAGAATAATGGCTTGAGGCTTCCATCTACTGAGTGCAGAATCACAAAGAAACATAATGTTTCAGTACGGAGGTCAGTAAAGATAAAAAAAAAAAAAAAAAAAAAAAAACAAGCACATCAATACCCTGAAGTATTAGCCAAAATATTTTTCAGTACATTTTTTTTTTTCTACAAATGCATGTTATCAAACGTGGTAGTATTGTTTCTTCTGTAAGCATTTGACTATAGGTGATGATTTTGTTTTATATGACTTGTACTTTTAGACTTGGTAATGCAGATTTTTCTTGTCAGCTGTAAACTAGAATAAAGCATGCCAGGACAATATCATTTCAAGTGTAGGCTACAGTGCCCAGAGGACACTGCACGGAGAACACTGTATTTGGTAGCCTGAAGTTCATTATTTCTCTCCTTTCTCTCACTCTAGATGTGAAGGTTTTGATTTCTTATGCTCCTGAGGCACAGCGCTGAAGGGTTTTCTTCTTAGACATAGCAAGAGGAGTTTGTCTGGTGATTTCGTGGATGAAATGCCAGAATGGGATATAATCACAGTTATGCTGCTCATTTGGAGAGGAGATTTGGGTTCAGACTATGTAGGGATATATGTAAAGATTATTTTAAAGTAAGCACAATAGTACGTGACTCGATATGTACAAATAACAAGAAACTCAGTGTTTGACGCTGATTTTAGTGACTCTCTAAATTCATTCCTTGTTAGACTATCTGAAGCCTTTTAATATAGAAAATAAAGTGTGCAAATTTTGCAGCCTCAAATTACGTAACAAATCTGTGTATACCTATATAAATTGAAGTAACAAAATCCACATACATAAAGACGTTCTCAATACCTGTAAACTTTTATTTGGATATTTTAGGATTATTTTCGTTCAAAAAAATAAGTGGAGGTTTTCATGCCACTCCACCTATTTCTGTTCAAGGATGAAAGGGCTAATGTGTCTGTCTCTGTCTTCTTTGCAGTTCTGTGAATTATATCTAATTTTAGTTGATATTTATGTCATTGCAGTGTGAATTCTGAACTCTGATTGATATTGGTGCCATCTTGTAGAAAACTATCATGCCTCTTGCCCTCTATTATTGCTACCTTTTGAAGTTATAACTTAGGGGTTTTTTTTTAATAAAAATAAGAAGCAACATTTTTTTAGTAGATGTATGGTTATGTTTTACTTAGAAAAAAGTCAGAATGCATGATCATGTAAAAGAATTAGTTAATGGTTGGGTTTTTTGGTGGGTTGGTTTTTTGTTTTTGTTTTTTTTTAATTATTATTATTATTATTTGTCCAACCACAGCACTTAGATCTTCTTGGCTTATCAGGCTAGTGTTTAGAAATTAGCGTATTTTTCTAAAAGCCTTGCTGTTAGCCAAAATAAAACACAGCGTACAAATCTTTTCAAATATGTTAGTGATCCTTATTAGAGAATTTGTGGGCTCTCTGCAGAGGCTAGCAAGAATAATCAGAAGATTATCTCCCTTCTTGCAGTTGCTCAGGTCTCCTACATGTAAGAGATGCAAGGAAAGTTATGAAGTTCTTGATCAGTGTAAGACCATTAGTGACCTTCCTGCAGGATATGACTTCGAGATGTAAAAACGTTACTTTATCAATTTATCTAGAATTTCTGTCCAGTTAGGGTTCCCAACAATCAGTTACACTCAAATAAGTCTTCTGTGTTACATTATGTTGCATCAGTGTTGTTTAATGAATGCCTTCTTAAAGGACATATTTTCTTGAAAAATTCTGTGTATGTCTATGGACTGCAGTGGTCTTTAAAGGAAATTTATGCGTGAATCAGATCATTATAAGATTGGCAAAGTTTGAATTCCTCCCTTGTGTAACTGGCTGAATTTGGCCTGGTATACTTTTGTGCAAAAGAAACTGCTCCCTAAAGGCATTTATGAACTGCTGAACAAGAAATTTCCACTCCCTTCTGAGTAATAATCAGTTATGACTTCATGAATTAAAAGAGACATACATCATAATATATTGACCTGAAAGGTTTATGCTGACTGAAGAATAATCTACTTCACTATTTACGTAAAGCAAAAATAAACTGTGTTGCTCAGCAAGACATCAAGGCAGGACACGGAAGGTAAAGGTTTCACCATACCCCACTTACACCAAAAGCTTTATTTTCTGCAAACATGGCTCTGAATCTGAGCGTTACAAACAAAAAAGGTTGTAAACCAGATCCCTGAGCTTACTCCTTGGGATCTCTAAATTCCTCATTGGTAGATCCTGAATTTGTGGACAAAGTTACCTTGACCTGTTGCTTCCATGTTATAGTTATCAGAAAGATTCTTAGAGCCAGATAGTAAATTTTACCTGGAGTTTGTTAACGAACTCCTGAAATCTTAGCAAACCAGCCTGGACTTCAAACTTGAGTTTGTGTTGGTGATCAGACTGAATATGGTTCATGGAAACCTATTATTGTCTTCAGAGAAGCTAAACAATATGAAGTCATGTGCAGATCTCATTAGTTAATATTGTCCCCAATCTCAATATTGTTGACCTCTGAGGAGAACTAAAAAACAGAAGTGAATTATCATGTGAATTCCCAAGTCATGCATATATGTGAATTTTATTTTATTGGTTGTGTTACTATAAAAGGAAAAGAATATACGTGGAAATGTTTTATATCATTTTAACACCTAGTGAATACAGCTGATAAAGTAGCTAACAGTAAACTGATCTTCTTGGGTTTTGTTTTTAAGTCAGTAGGTATTTATTTTGAGAGACGAAATGAGTAAAATGGTATTCTAGGTTTGTATTTGTTTTTATATATGTGTGTGATTTTATTTTTCTCCCACATTATAATGCTTTAGACTCCAGATGAGTTCAGTAGTTAGTGACTAACTATAGTAACTTCACTGAGGGAACTGTTGTTCAACCCAGAGCAGAGGAGCTGAGGGGAGGCCTCATGGTGGCTGCAGCTCCTCACAGGGAGCAGAGGGGCAGCGCTGAGCTCTGCTCTCAGTGACAGCGACAGGGGCCGAGGAAACGGCATGGAGCTGTGTCAGGGGAGGGGCGGGTGGAGGTTAGGGACTGGTGCTGCACCAGAGGGCGTAGAACAGGCTGGCCAGGGCTGTAGTCCCGGCCCCAAGTGCCGGAGTTCACGCAGAGTTTGAACAACACTCAGACATAGGGTTTGAATGTTGGGTAGTACTGTGAGGATCCACGGGTTGGACTCCATGTTCCTTATGGGTCCCTTCCAACCCAAGCTATTTTATGATTCTGTTAGTTTGACTCTATTCCCTTTGAAGCAGAAGTTATACATTTGTTTTGGTGTGGTTTTTTTTTGTTTATTTATTTACATGTTTTGCTTATTTATTTATTTATTTACATGTTTTATAGAGATCTTATCGTCCCATTTTTGTGAATATTTTCATAGAGAGTGCTTTGAGAACTAGCAACAGATATTCTTAAACTATATATTACTGCAGCCTTAAAAAGTTGCTTCAGCATTCATAGAACCATAGATTCTATTTCATTTCTTGCATGAAAGAGGTGTAGCAGAAATGCCAAGTCATGGCCTGAACCAGTGATTGAGCACCTCTGGTGGGAATGCAGGGCCAACCCAGGGGAGCTCAGGTGTATGCAATGCCCCTGAGTGACCAGAAAGGGTGGGGCCAGGATCCACCCCTTCCCAGACCTCATTTTAAGGGTTGGCAGGGGAGGTGAGGGCATCTCTTGTTGGCAATCCCTGCCTACTTGGGGCCTTTCAGGGGCAAGCAGCTTTTTTTCTTTTGTTTCTGTGCTCATGGCTGCTGCATTTGGGCTTGTCCTCATTTGCTGCGGCCAAAGACTTTGCTGCTCCACTGCTGTCACTGTACTTTCCATCACATTATAGTGTTACACAAGGAAATAATGATATGACAAACTGTAATGTTTCTAGTCTCCTCATTGTTCACATGGCTAAATCCAATCGAGAGGTATTTTACATGCATTTTATGGGTGAGAAATAACTTGTGTTTTAACCAGATGCCTTTAAAAATGTAATAGTTTATGGGTATGCTGTTACACCATTTAAAACTACCTCAGAAGCTTGGATCTGTGTTTGTTTTGAAAGGAAAAAAATTGTTAATGAAGAAACAATTGTGACATCAATAAGTGAAGTCAGGAGGTCAAAGCGGAAAAAAAAACCTTGTTATGGGATACTGGAGTGCATTTCTAATATTTCTAATTTTTTTTTATTATTGTAGAGTTCAGCATGTCAGTAACTATTTTTAATCCTCTGAGGTTCATCTCCTTTTAAAGTAATACAGGTTCTGGTCAGTATTTCATCCATAGTCTTTTGTGCAGCTAAATTTTCCTTTTGCCCACGGCAATAATAGGCAGTATCTTCATTAAACGAAATGACAGCTCCTTAAAGAGAAAATGATTAATTAATCATGCTATAGACTTATGAGAAGTAGTAGCATATGTTAAAATATGCTGTTAAATCAAAATCTTGTGTAGAAGGAAGATAAAAGGAGTTGCATTGGCTGGTGAAGAGATACTTACCTGGATACTCCAGAGACATAACTCAGACTGGATAAAGGTTTCTGTAGTGCTATAAGAGAAGATAAAGCTCACAGAAATTCAGAGGTGGAGATTGAGGGGGAAAGAAAATACTGTTGTTAATACGACAGCCTTAAGTGCTTTTCTGTATAGTAGGCAAGTTGTGATTACTAGAGAAATTAATTTTATTATTTAAAAGGGAAAAAAAAAACTGGAAAAAACCCACCTTAAATTGAGTGTTAACAAGCTGATTCATTCTGACTTAATATAAACATAAATGAATACTTACCAGTAATGGGTTTCAAGTCTTCAGTTTCAAAAACAAATAAAAAATAAGAATGAAACAAAGAAAAAACAGTAAACTGGGAAAAGCAAGAGACATGTTTCTAGACAGATGAATTCAGGATTTGTTGTGTGGGAGAGAAGGACCACCATGAAAAAGGAATCTGAAACTCGTGTGCCAGGCACAAGAAAAATCCTACAAAATGGATTTCCTGGTTTAACTGAGTGAAATGATCTTTCTCTAGAAACCATTCTTTTTGTTCCGTTCCTTCTACACCAAGTGGCAAGGAAACCATTAAAGGACGGAATGAAAAAGCAAAGGTGTTTTAGATATTACAGAGGCCATTTTAACAGTCAGCTCCTCAGCAAGAAGAATCCTAAATATTTAAGGAGAAGTAAATAGAATTTTCAATGTAGAGATATAGATGTGGAGTTTAGATGTAGACGTAGAGATATGTTAAGACTTCGTTTATGTTTTCAGTAAGTTTTCCCAGCCAAGTTCAAATAGAGAGAAACTGAGCAGCCAGGGAATGAATTAAAAAAGCTGAAAGCCAAATAGAATTTAATCTGTCCTGAAAAATCGAAGACAACAAGATGGGCTTCTACATGTGTGTTAGGGATAGAAGGAAGGCTAGGAAAAATGTAGGCTGTGTGCTGCAGGAAATCGGAAATCTAGTTATCCAGGTCTTGGAGAAAGCTGCGGCGCTCTATGGCGTTTTTGCCTCAGTCTTCACAGGGAAGTGCTCTATCTATACCATCTTACTCACAGAATCCAAACACAAAGATTGTGTGATAATGGAAGAAATCTTTCTGAACCTGGAGGACTCTTCCAATCTATTAGACGCAAACTTCTCATAATACGTTCAGGTAACAGTTATTATTGATTTTATAATTAGTTCTCTGTCTCAAGATCATTTTATAGAGTGGAACTGATTTCCTTATTCTATATAACTGAACTTCTCTGGAAGTTTCATATAGTTTTCTAGGTTTTCCTTTACTTTGTAAATTGCCTTTTTGCAATGTGTTTTTCCAGGATACACTCATATTCTGCTGTGAATGACTTAATGGTGATTTTTTTTTCTGATGTCCGTTATGTGGTGCATTATAAAATATTAACATGCTTGAGTTGTTGCAATGTGGGCAGAAGTGAAGGAAGATGATGATGTAGAGGATGCATAATGAAACGAGTGAATAGGGAACGACAGAAAAATCAGTGAAAAAGTGAAATCTGATCTTTTGTAGACAAGCACCTAGATCTCTTCATTGCATATGTGAACCAAGATTCTGAATATTCTCATATCTATTCTCTGTAGGTACTGAAATTTGGAGATAAGTCTTGTATGAAAGCTGTGTGCTTTTACCTTGAATAATAAGATTAAATGTGTAGTAAATTGCTTCTTACTTTGGCTTAAGTGAAAGTTTGTCTTTCAGTTTTCAGTGGAATTTGGTTTTGGGACTGTGATTATCATATTTTAAACTGTACAGAGGAGATTAATTTAAACCAGTTTAGCTAGGTATCCATAATATTTCAAATCTTTATACCAAGTTTGTCACTGTAGCATCTTTCCTAAAGATAGAATTCAATTAGATCTCGCTCTACATTCACCAATTCAAGAAAACCTAATGCAACTTATCATCCATGAGTGAGTATCTGCAACCAAGTTACAGACTGTGAGCTGCAGGATCTCCAGTGAAATACCAACAGTTTAAGTTGTGCCAGTAGGTAGTATGAATTTGATCTGGGTTTCTGAGTGGTAAGTTATGACATTCATACCATAAACGTATAATTTATTAGTTAATATGCCTCTAAAAGTCTAGTGTGTGTGTGTGTATGTGTGTGTGTATATATATATATATATATATATATATAAACTTTAATTAGATAATCAAAAGAGGATTTTTCTCTTTAGCATTTGTTTAGAATAATTTGCTATTAAATTTATGTAGTTCAAACCATTTATTGTTGAATGGTTTCCATTCCTAAGGCCCATAGTTTGCAGTTTTGAGGGAAAATATTCATTTACTTCATTGAGAGGTTTGTTTGGATAAATGCCATGGGATTTGCCCCTAAAAGCCACTGAATCTACACATGCATTAAGCTTTAACAATTATTTGCATGTTCCATTAAAGAAGGGCTGCCAGTCTGCAGTCTGAATTGAGCTCTTTCCAAAATCTAGTGCTGGTCTATCAAAATATGAACATTGCTGCATAAGTTTTTGTTTACTTTAATGTAATTCAGTTGCTGTGAGCTTCTTTTCTGCCTTTGTATTCAGATTTGCTTTTATTTGACATTTCAGTGAGCAACAGAAGTCAATCAGAAATAAGTCCTTTGGATAACATGATGTGTAATAAGCCAGCTCGTTTGAATTTGTGTGGAATTGTTATATTGTATGTTAGGATTGGTTTTTGTTTTTGTTTTTTTTTTTTTTTTTTTTTTAATGTAATGCTTAAAATAGTTCTCTGCTTTAAAGCATTTGGAGGGAATCAGATTAGGAAAAAAAAAAATTCTGATATAACACCAAAGGTAGAAAAATTTCTGTTGGGAAGAAACCTCTTTCCACAGTGGTGAGGCTGTGCTCCTGTTCAGTGAAATGCTTGTCCTTCTAGAACATGAACTCTGAAAAGCTTCAGTGCACAACGCATCTGTTCTGACTCATGCTAGCAAAGTGAACACCAGCAAAGGTTACCATGTGCAAAACTGTTTCTCTTCCTGTTATCCTGCTGCTAGACATTTCTGGAGAGTATCTGAGTGATGATAACACACTCTCTTCCAGACTCCAGCTACAGTCTGAGTGTGCATGTATGGTAAATACCACTGTGCATGTCCTGGAAGCACACAATATCCTAAGGGCTGCAATTACTTTGTATTCAGAACTCCTTGAAATCAGTAGGTAGAGGGTGTGAACGATGAAATTGAGTCATTTGTAATCTTAGACATAA
>JACDJE010000023.1:2917231-3007418 GCA_016647715.1 Pavo muticus | reverse complement strand
TTTTTAGTTACACAATATTCATCCACAACAATTTATTTGTTAATTCTCTTTCAAAGTAAAGTAGTAAAGTGACCTCTTTGGCTAAGCAAAGAGCCTGGCTCCAGAAATGTGTTGAGCTGATATGTTTGTTACTGTCCCTAGCATTAGGTGGAAGTGAGCTTTTCTGTTGTAGTCTGAAATAAATCATCATACAGGGTATGTGGGAGTTGAGATCTTGTAATCTCTTTTTAATTCTGCTACAGCCTCTGTGTGTAGCTTTGGACTTGTTGCATTATCTTTCTATGCCTTGGTTTTTTCACTTGTGTGCCTCTGCCTAAATTAGATAGTAGTCTAGGATTTTTGGTATAGGAGCCTTCACAGGGCAGCTAATATATCTTACAGGAGTCATTTTACTAGGTGATTGTGCACAAACTATTTTGCAAGCTACTATAAACTGTACTAAATAGAAAATAAGATACATTCCAATGTCTATACAAAGATAAGTCATCTGTGGATTTTTTCCTACTGCTATATATATTAATTTAAACTAAATGTGTATCTGTGTATTTACATATAAAATATACTTATATATTTATATATACATCAATTCTATATAATTCTATATAAATATAGATTATATATTATATATATATAAAATATGTATATAATCTCCATAGTATATATTTTATGTATTAAAAACAGGCAAATATATGCTCATTCCCTTTATTTTTTTTCCAGATAATTTATTTCCAGAACAATTCTGGACGCAACTCCTTTCCACACTGTTCTTTAATCTTACTTTTACTTTTCTATCCAGTCCCTGGATATTTTTCCATGGTTGGGCAATTATGAATTTTAGAGTAGGAGATGACAGATACACTGATGAAGATCTATAACCCAGTTTAGTCATTGCAATCTGTTAATTAGTGTGTTTTTACCTATGAAATACTGTACTAAGGAAATCTGCACAGCTGTTCCCCATGCTGTTGTACCTGTTCTCTGAGTCAGCGGAAAAAAAGTACATAATTAGTGTTCTCAGGATAGCACTATGAAGAGCGAAATATAGCATGTATGCATACATGGGTACACAGAATCAGTGTTAGATGGCTTTATAACAGAATTAAACAGGTTCACATGCATCTAACTAAATTCTCCAGGATGGACCAAATGCTGTCTACAGCAGACAGTCTTTTGAGGACTGGAGTTTTATTTGTATTAATATGCATTAGCATTCTTGTCTGTCAGTGAAGAAATCCAGTAAACAGGTATGTTGATTCTGGCCATGTGCAAGAATCATGTCAACAAGAACAGAGTCCTGGAGGCTTGATTTGGTGAAATGTTTGTCTTTCAGTTGTGGCTGTCTGTGTCCCTTGGGATGGTGAATACCATTGTGCTGTTTTTGAGTTTAATAGATGGTCTGTGACAAGGTAGAATTAAGTCTCTATATTGCTGTGATGATTAAGCAGGTACTTGTTTGGGTTTTTTCCTGGCATTCAGCTCTATGACCTATTTTCTTTCTGTGTGATTTTTTTTTTTTGTGACTTTCTATCACATGGCCTTTATTATTTATAAACTGTCTCTTGCATGAAACCTGACTCATGGAAAGAAAACTGTCTGAAATGTTACAAAATGTTCATGTTTCTAACTAAAATAATACTAACCTTATTTTAATTAAAAGGAATAATTTTCAGTTATATATGATGTCAATGTAAATGGTAATAGGTCAGTTATGACTTGCATATAAATATCTGTAATGGTTAGACTCTCGGGATCAGTGAAGCCTCAGCCAAAGTATTATCTTATTAGATTGTGTAAAATGTCAAACTGCAGCGTAGTTCTCTCTTTACCCATTCTGTCACTTCTGTGGCAGATGTGCATCTGAACAGTATAATTCAGTACTTGAAACACCTTAACATATGTATGTTTAATGATTAGGTCTAGTTGTGCTATTTCACAGCTTTATTTCTTGCCAGTTCTTAGGGCTGTGCTTTGGATTTGGAAGAAGAAGATTGGCAGAGCTTCTGTACTAATGTGAAATAACGTGTATATAGTGCACATACAATACAAGCTTGGGGATCTTCTCTTTCATTATGTAGACAAGCTACAATTGAGTAAATTACCTCATAAAAATATCTTCCTATCTGATCAATAATCCTGTGGCGCTGCTATTAGTTCATGTATAGACATCTCTTTATCATTTCCCCCAATCAGTACGCACTCAGAAAACAAGAGAAGGAATTTTAATGTTGCTTCATCACAGCTGTAAATGGAATCTAGTTTCCCTTTGAAAATCTGTAGTTGAAAGAATCAACAACAACTAAAGGAATGATCTGTTATGTTGGTAGAGTTTGTTAAATCCTGGATCAAAAAGGACAAAAAATAATTCAAAATCGTATAGAAAGGTTTTAATCCCAGCTATAACAGTTTGTCACAAGTTCTTCTGTAGAAGTATTATTTGTAGAACCTTAATCACTTGAATGAATAATTTGCTTCTGGATGAAAATTGGCGCACATGCTCTCAGCCTTAGTGCCGGTGTTTGCTTTTCTACAGATGCCTTTGATGGTCTATTAAGTAAATAGAAAATATTTCTGTTTTTTTGGCATTTGAAAGTGAAATAATATTCCATAATGATGTCTATAAGCCATGAACACTCTTTTCCGCTCTTCTGAAGTGGAGAACAGCTACTGTTATGAAAAAGCAATGGGAGCAGGTGCGATAATTAATTAGGAATGCTATGTGTTGCTTGGTGTAGGACTTCTGTTTGTTGTTTCACTTCTTTTTNGGCAAAATTTTGGGAGAAAAACTGAGAAGAGAGAAAAGAAACAGACTTTTACATATATCTTGCAACCATTATCAAGCACAGATGTCAGTTTCCAAAAGTTTTTGCTTCTAAAATATTGCATACTTCTCTACTGATTTTTTTCAGACTCTATGTTCACAGTGGATTGCAGTAATCCAAGTGGAAGATATGAAGAAATAACTAACCTCTGTAATGTCTGTTTCTATAAAAAAGCTGGCAACTTATCAGCTGAATGTTGATGGAAATAAATGCTACTGATTGTTTATTGATAGTTGCTCAACAAAAAGCAATTGAATAGCTCCAATTCAGATCTAGTCTAGGTGGTAGTACTGAAATAACATTTTTGGTGGTTTTTTGGTTTGTTGTTTAGCTGTGCTTTTTTTCTTGCTTCTTGTTCTCTCTCTTATGAAAACGCATATTTTACCCAGATAGTCATCGTATAATGTCATCTCTCTCAGGATGATAAAAATACTGTCTGAATATGTATGCATACGTGTTATATTGATACTCCTTTCATCCGTGACCTAATTTGGAAAGTCTCTCTAGGTCTGCATTGCAAATAGGTACATATGGTTCTCCTCCCTCATGTCTTAGTCATGTGTGCACATGTGCTGATGATGATAATATCAAATGATGAGTATCTTTTGTTTTTCTGTTTGATGGTTATGTTTTCTTTTCCTTGGCATGCAGAGATCGGCCTGTTCTGTGACATTAAGGGGAATGTCAAAGTCCTTCCAGAACTTGAAGGGCAGTCTATAAGCAGGAGGGGGACTGACTTTTTATGTGGTCTGTGATAGTGATAGAACAAGGGAGAATGGCTTTAAACTAAAGGAAGACAGATTTAGTTTACATAGAAGGAGGAGAATTTTTACTCAGAGATGGTGAGGCGCTGGCACGGCTTCCCAGAGAAACTGTGGATGCCCCATCCTTGGAAGCACTCAAAGCCAGGTTGGATGGGGCCCGGGGCAGCTGTGTAATGATTCTATGAAAGGCCCAGACAAAGCCCAGGAAGGCACTAGGATTTTCAAGCTGATGGAATTGCAGCTGCTATGGTGGGGGGGATACAGATGGCTGGGGAACTTGGCAGGACTTGTGTGATGGGTTTGCTTGCTGTAGGGAAAATATAAGTGGTGATTCTCCAGTCAGGGTTTCTGACAGAGAAGCTACTTACACAGAAAGAGAACATGTATGGAATGAGGCAGGGTACTTGAGGAAGGAAAAGGACTAATGCATGACTAGAATGAGAAAATGGATTTTCAGAGCTGTGTCTTATCTCTGACTTTGTGAAGGTTATGGTATATCATAACAGTTAATTGAGCTTTTTCGTAGTTGGTTGCTTGTTGAGTAAAGTTGAAATTTACAGAAGCACCAAGTAATCTCAGCTGCTTTGGAACGTAAGGCCAAACAGCAGCAATTAATTAGAGCATTTCCAAACATTTGAATGAGTGACTTTTCCACCTTTATTTTTTAACATAGGGATATTTGAGTGTATAGTACCTATTAAAGATAACGAATATCCTAGCAGTCTTTTGCAACTAGTGGATTCAACATAAGCAAACTGCAATATCTTCTATATGCTGTTGCTATGAAAATCTGTGAACACTTGCACAAACTAATTGCCAAGCAATAATGCAAAGCAAGATGAGTTTCAGCATGACTACCGGATCCCAGATTGAGGTATTGGACTGATTAATAAAAAGGTCTTTGTAGATTTAGTGCATACAGAAGGCTGAAATGCAATTAGTATCAATGCACAAACACAGCTTTCAAACCTGTAGGGCAGCCAAGCAAACGTATTTATTTCTGCTTGAAAAATATGCAAAATGTTGCTGCAGGATTGAAGAAATGTTTAGCTTACATTTACCATCAGAGATATGAGAAATAGGTTGCAGCCTGAAAGGAAGGACATGTTTTTGGAAAGAATTTATCAGATAATTGTGTGCAGAACGGCAGATTGACTGATTAGAACATGAGAAAGAACATACTGCCTCTTCACCCGGAGAGAGCAAGCATGTCTAAAAGTTCCACACAAATGTTCCTCAGGATGGGGCTATGAATGGTTTTCAATCTTTTTTTTTTGTAGTGGTAGTAGTAATATCAGAGGTGGTAAAAACAGATTGCTGTCCGTCTTCATGTTTCTATGCAGCCAGAAGTTTTTTTCATATTCCTAAAATCTGGTGATTTAAAGGCCAAAGTTCAAGGAAAGAGGAAAGTACTATTAGAGAAATAGCAGTCCTTATGTTTTCATTCTTCGATTATTCTGTAAGATTTCTTTTTCATGTTCCTCCAAAATGACCATGCCTCGAGGCAAGGGAGGCTGCTTCTTGACTTTCATTTGACCTCACTTGGGGTGACCAATGGATCAGCTGCTTCTGAGTTTAATCTTTTATTTTGGGGAAACTGGTATGGAATCCCATAACACTGGATGGTTCTGCTTTTTTTCCTCAGTTTAGAAATATATAAGGAAATCATTCCTGAGCTTAGACACGCCACAGAAGAGGTTCTCTGATTTGCATCTGTACCTATTACAGTACCCTGTTTAGACAGCAGGACTAATCAAGTTGCTTGTGTAGTTTGCATTCAGGTGTACAAAAACAAATGAGAAAATGCAGAACAAGTAGCTATTTTAGAATGTTTTCCAAGGAGTCTGATTTCTGTATTCTTTGTTCAAAAATCAGTCACCGCATTGACAGAAACTGAGTAAGGATGAGACTATGAAATACTTTGTTTTCATTTTGGGTAGTAAGATGCACAGTGGGGCAGCAAGAGGGTACACAGGCAGAACTAGATGCCTGATGCCAGCGTCATTCAAACCCGTGACTGAAATTTGAAAGATGAGTAGGGCTGAGAGTATCCCAGTAGTGGATCACCTCCACTGATTCAGATTTTTGAGTGTGTCATGCAGCTCTTGTTCATGGCTGGTGAAAGTGTATAGATAACGGTGATGACTGTGTTGAAAAATACTGTTTTGTAGCTGAGGATGTGCTCTATCAATGTTATTGTGCTCTTTGTACTTGTTGTAGTTTCCATAAAAATAAATGGGATACGTTACTTTCAGAACAACCTACATAAATATATAAGCAGGGCCTAAAAGGCACAGCACGTTATCACAGTCCTCACATCCAGACCTGATTATTTATTGCAAATGAGCAGAGGTTTAGAATTAGCGCGTTCACCTAATGGAATATTTTGGAGTTATGAAGTATCTGCTTCTGAATGGGCAGCTGAAAATTGGGATGTGCTGCTCCTGGGAAGCTCTTTTCTATTATAGAATCACAGAATGGTTAGGATTGGAAGGCACCTTTGGAGTTCTTCTGATCTATTCCCTGTCCAAGCAGACTGATCCATTCCCAGATGGATTTCAAAGATCTCCAAGGAAGGAGACTCCACAGTCTGGATTTGAGGCAAGAAACAAGACAGTAATGGATGTGAACTGGCTTACGCCTGTAGTATTCAGAGGGTACAGGTCTTGGAGCATGTGACCTTTTTTTGTGTTCAATTTCCTTGCCAGGGAAGCTGCTTGGTATTGCTCTAAGTTGGAGTCTATATGCAAATTAGCATGTATACAGTATGAACACTGAGAGGCGAAGGGCTGAAAGTGAAATGATTTGACAGTGTAGACTGGAATTGTCACATTTGTTGAAGATAGAGTACTCTGCAGCAGCCCTGGAAACCCTGGAAGGAGATGGTGCTTTCTGTGGCACCACGGATTCTCCAGATTTTGGGCAATTTGTGTACCAAAGGTGCTGGGGAGACTTGGTTTTGAACTTTTCAACAGGGTGAATCCAAACACTGCTTGCTGTGGCCTGTTTGGGGGTTTGTGATGAGAGAGGGGAGGAATTCATGAATACTGACAGTTATTTCGTACTAAAAAGTTGCCTAAAATCAGGTGCAGCCAATGAAGAGCAGTTACAGCAGAAATGTCTCACCCAATTACAATAGAAAAGATTACAAGTCAGTATAATTTTATTTGAGGCTGGATGATATAGAAATTAATCTCCTCCAAAAATTAAAGATGCAATTGATAAGAATGATTCTGTCCAGAGAAATTAAAATGGGTATACGGTCTAAACTCATAATTTGTTGGGTTTTTTTGTATTATGTCATAAAATAACCCCACTGACTTAAGAGATCTTCAGAAGTAACAGATGAGATTTTGAAGCCGTATGTATAATGATTTATATAAATGATAGCATATTGCAGGAACCTCCTTCAAATCTGTCGAACTTAATTTTCTGCTCTGTGGAGCAGAGTGATTGAGACAGTGAAGCTGAATGACGTTTTACACTGTGCATA
Organism: Pavo muticus; assembly: GCA_016647715.1. Classification (NCBI taxonomy): domain Eukaryota; kingdom Metazoa; phylum Chordata; class Aves; order Galliformes; family Phasianidae; genus Pavo; species Pavo muticus. The sequence continues at coordinate 3,000,342 of JACDJE010000023.1, read as the reverse complement.
CTGCCAGCTGCCAGAATGCTATGGCATTAGCTTGAATCCACAGCAAATCCACTGACAACTGGTTGAGAGGACGGGATGCGTATTTCCCTCTTCCTAGTTCTTCCTTTGGAGCTTTCAGAACAGTTTTGCAGAGACATTCTTGATATGCATTTGACAGAGCTGTAATTAGCTATTTTTAAAGGTTGACTTAGATGCTGATATATGGTTCAGGTATCACATTTTCTTCACCCTTCTTTAGTATCAGAAGTATATTTAGGATCAGTATCGTATTTGGCTTTATTCCAGCTATAACCACAAGGGAATATATACCATGCTCTCTTTTATATGGCAAGTGTTCAAAGTCTTTAGGTTATTCTGCTGGGAAGAAAAAGTGATGAATGAATTGACTATAATCTTCGGATTTTGTTTGTTTGAAAAAAAAAAAAAAAAAAAACTTCAGAAAATTGTATCTTCCTAAATAAAAAAAGCAAAGGAGTAATAAAGGAAGTAGTCACTTACTGTGTTCTTGAAATTCTCCTTAGTGCCAAAATTGGGCTAGAGATGCACACTCTGTGCTTTCCTTTATTCTTGTATTACAAGTATTCCTCTGGTATTTCTGTGTTTCCCTTTGCCTTTTCTGGCTACATCTGTGATGCTTTATCTTTGTGCATGTAAAGTAGTGCCAGCAATTTCAAAATTACTTTTAGCTACCAGGAGAATCCCTTTCTTGCACTGCATAAGAGCACTATAGCAGCATCTAACATGAGTTAAAGTGGTAATTTCTTCTGTTTCTAATGGATCTTAACTTTATGTTACACTTGTAGAGAATTAATGACTCCCTTTATGCCATCAAAGCCACAGATTTTATACTCAATCCTTTTGATATGGAACTAACCTGACTGCTTGCTTTAAGTGTATGCCAGCACCTTTTGAAATTGAAGACAAACATGCCATTGACACAAATGGTAAATGACTAGATACCCTATTAGTGTTTCCAGGATAATTTGTAACATTTATATTCCAATGGTTGCTCCCTTCTCTCCCTGCTCCACCCCCTCCAAATCCTCAATATATACATAAGATGTAAGACTGCAGGTTCTTGGCAATCTCATTTGCACACAAATTCAAGTGAAGTTAAGCATTCTCAATTTTTTTTTTTACTGTTATTTTTATTTTTACTTTTTAAGCTTTGAGTATTTCTGTATTTATGCAGGGGCTGCAGGAGGGAGCTGAACTTTGTAATAGGCCATCTCATGTCTTTCCTAGAGTGAGAGAACATAACATTTTTGGAGTTCATTTTCTAATTACAATGGCATCCGTGTCCTGTTTTCGTGTTCCTATTACTAAAATGTAAGAGTATTATCACCACATAATTTTGCTAGTTAGTCATTTACTTCCTTTTTCCAGAGCAGTGTAACCTTGGAGTTTTGTCTGAAGATGTTTGAGAGCCTTTGAATTTGAAGTACTCACTATTGTGCGCTTTTTCGTATGGCATCAGATTGTCATGATCCATAGCTGCTGGCAAGCTGCTTTGCCAGAATGTTTGAAAATACTTTCAACTGCAAACTTCATTTAATCTAAAGATAAATTTCACTTCTGATTCTTCATTTCCTTTGATATGGAGATATATATAATTATTATTATTACTTCTCCATTCACATCTCTACAGTAATATTCAAATGAGGATAGAAAGGAGCAATGGAAACAGAGGTGTGGCTTGTTTGTGATTTTTATGTTTTTGAATGAAGCACTTAAAACATCCAGTGCTTAGGGATGGAAATGTTCAGATCTGCAATACGTTCTTGCCTTTAATTAAAATTATCACAGAACTCTTGTATCTGCTGTGATTGAGTATGGTAGGACGAGATGCTTTAGCACAGATACAGTGAAGTTTTTGAACAATCTGGAAATCTTTGGTATGTGTATGGCAAAGTTCTGACTATGCACATTTCTGCTGAAAAGTAGCCGTACCTGTCACGTTTCACACTTCGCTGCATTTGTTAATCATTGTAGAACAGGTAATATATTTCATTTTGTTTTACTGCAATCAGAAAACATTTCTTGTTGCAAAACTAGCAGTCAAAAGGCTAAGTTGTATGTATCATAGAATCATAGAATGGCCTGGGTTGAAAAGGACCACAAAGATCATCTAGTTTCAACCCCCCTGCTATGTACAGGGTTGCCAACCACTAGACCAGGCTGCCCAGAGCCACATCCAGCCTGGCCTTGAATGCCTTCAGGGATGGGGCATCCACAACAATGTAGCTGATTCAATTCTTTGTGACAGAGCTACAAACGAAATATGAATAAAATATCACTATAAATATACTAGCATCAAGGCTACCTTCATCTCTTATACAGTTTTTTATTGTTGCAGTCAACCACATAACAGTAACCTTAAATTATTTCTCTAAAAGCTTAACTTTATGTCATGGGGTTACCTGGACCAGTCTATGCCTGTGACAGGGACAGTGGGCCCAAGGGCCCCCCTTCCCAACCCTCCCCCCCCAAAAAAAAAAAAAGAAAACAGGAAGGGAAAAGGAAAGGAAAGAAAATGAACGGACTTCTAGGGAGGTAAACTTATTTTACTAACTATAATATAATATAATACAATCTAATTAAGACGGATAAATCAAACAAAGTGGAGAGAGAGAGTTATCAGAGCACTTGCCTCTTCGTTGGGAATCAAAGAAGAAGACCACCCCCAGCCCATCCCTCCGTGACGTGTAGGGGCAGGTGGCCGGATTAGAGTGTTAACACTTTAACTCCCAATGCACTACATGATGTTATGATGTGGAATACTGAAAACCAAAATCACAAAACCGTGACAACTCCAGATAAGGCTGCATCAGGGGTGAGACTGGCAGGGCTGTGCCTGATAAACCCCAGGATATGGTTGGCTGTTGTGACTACCAGGGCACACTGTTGACTCATATTCAACTTGCTGTGAGTCAGAACCCACAAATCTTTTTCCACAGGGCTGCTCTCCGGTCTTTTGTACCCCAATCTGTACATATATCCATGGTTGCCTCAGGTGCATAATCTGTCTCTTGCTTTTTCTAAACTTCATGTGATTTGTGATTGTCCTACCCTCTAATTTGTCAAGATGTCTCTGCAAGGCTTCTCTACTCTTTTAGGAGTCAACAGCTCCTCCCACTTTAGTATTATCTGCAAACTTAGTATGAGTTTTAGTTGTACATTCAGAACACTTTTATAAAAATTATTGAAGAGAACTGGCCCCTAAAATAGTCCTGGAGAACCCTACTAGTGACTGGATGCCAGTCTTATGTAACTCCATTTACTATAAAGCTTATATTTTGTATTTTCTATTAAGCTATATAGATTCAATATGTCTGAATGTATATATATATCTAGTGGGAGGTGTCCCTGGCATAGCAAGAGGGTTGGAACTAGGTGATCTTAAAGGTCCCCGCCGACCCAAAACATTCTATGATTCTATGATTATGTCAGTAGGCAATAGATGAAGTCATTTTTCTCCAAGTCTATTTTATCCATGGCAATAACTTAAGTGATGTCCTTGTCTTTATCTTGAACCACAAACTTTCTTGTCTTGTTCTTTCTGTTTTCTCCCTTTTTCTCCTGAGANCAAATATATGCTCATTCCCTTTATTTTTTTTCCAGATAATTTATTTCCAGAACAATTCTGGACGCAACTCCTTTCCACACTGTTCTTTAATCTTACTTTTACTTTTCTATCCAGTCCCTGGATATTTTTCCATGGTTGGGCAATTATGAATTTTAGAGTAGGAGATGACAGATACACTGATGAAGATCTATAACCCAGTTTAGTCATTGCAATCTGTTAATTAGTGTGTTTTTACCTATGAAATACTGTACTAAGGAAATCTGCACAGCTGTTCCCCATGCTGTTGTACCTGTTCTCTGAGTCAGCGGAAAAAAAGTACATAATTAGTGTTCTCAGGATAGCACTATGAAGAGCGAAATATAGCATGTATGCATACATGGGTACACAGAATCAGTGTTAGATGGCTTTATAACAGAATTAAACAGGTTCACATGCATCTAACTAAATTCTCCAGGATGGACCAAATGCTGTCTACAGCAGACAGTCTTTTGAGGACTGGAGTTTTATTTGTATTAATATGCATTAGCATTCTTGTCTGTCAGTGAAGAAATCCAGTAAACAGGTATGTTGATTCTGGCCATGTGCAAGAATCATGTCAACAAGAACAGAGTCCTGGAGGCTTGATTTGGTGAAATGTTTGTCTTTCAGTTGTGGCTGTCTGTGTCCCTTGGGATGGTGAATACCATTGTGCTGTTTTTGAGTTTAATAGATGGTCTGTGACAAGGTAGAATTAAGTCTCTATATTGCTGTGATGATTAAGCAGGTACTTGTTTGGGTTTTTTCCTGGCATTCAGCTCTATGACCTATTTTCTTTCTGTGTGATTTTTTTTTTTTGTGACTTTCTATCACATGGCCTTTATTATTTATAAACTGTCTCTTGCATGAAACCTGACTCATGGAAAGAAAACTGTCTGAAATGTTACAAAATGTTCATGTTTCTAACTAAAATAATACTAACCTTATTTTAATTAAAAGGAATAATTTTCAGTTATATATGATGTCAATGTAAATGGTAATAGGTCAGTTATGACTTGCATATAAATATCTGTAATGGTTAGACTCTCGGGATCAGTGAAGCCTCAGCCAAAGTATTATCTTATTAGATTGTGTAAAATGTCAAACTGCAGCGTAGTTCTCTCTTTACCCATTCTGTCACTTCTGTGGCAGATGTGCATCTGAACAGTATAATTCAGTACTTGAAACACCTTAACATATGTATGTTTAATGATTAGGTCTAGTTGTGCTATTTCACAGCTTTATTTCTTGCCAGTTCTTAGGGCTGTGCTTTGGATTTGGAAGAAGAAGATTGGCAGAGCTTCTGTACTAATGTGAAATAACGTGTATATAGTGCACATACAATACAAGCTTGGGGATCTTCTCTTTCATTATGTAGACAAGCTACAATTGAGTAAATTACCTCATAAAAATATCTTCCTATCTGATCAATAATCCTGTGGCGCTGCTATTAGTTCATGTATAGACATCTCTTTATCATTTCCCCCAATCAGTACGCACTCAGAAAACAAGAGAAGGAATTTTAATGTTGCTTCATCACAGCTGTAAATGGAATCTAGTTTCCCTTTGAAAATCTGTAGTTGAAAGAATCAACAACAACTAAAGGAATGATCTGTTATGTTGGTAGAGTTTGTTAAATCCTGGATCAAAAAGGACAAAAAATAATTCAAAATCGTATAGAAAGGTTTTAATCCCAGCTATAACAGTTTGTCACAAGTTCTTCTGTAGAAGTATTATTTGTAGAACCTTAATCACTTGAATGAATAATTTGCTTCTGGATGAAAATTGCTCTCAGCCTTAGTGCCGGTGTTTGCTTTTCTACAGATGCCTTTGATGGTCTATTAAGTAAATAGAAAATATTTCTGTTTTTTGGCATTTGAAAGTGAAATAATATTCCATAATGATGTCTATAAGCCATGAACACTCTTTTCCGCTCTTCTGAAGTGGAGAACAGCTACTGTTATGAAAAAGCAATGGGAGCAGGTGCGATAATTAATTAGGAATGCTATGTGTTGCTTGGTGTAGGACTTCTGTTTGTTGTTTCACTTCTTTTTTTTTTTTTTTTATTTTAACTGTATTGCTTATGTTAGCACTGTGTAAAGATAGAGATACTTGTAGAGTTTTGAGCAAGATTTGTAGTGCCACTTAGATAGTAGCTTCAACATGCTCCTTGCATGGATTTGTTAGTAGCAGAATTCCCATAGCGGAAACAAATGGTAAAGGACATCTTTCCACTGGAGTGTGTTAAAGAGTTTGGGTTGGGTCATAAGGTATAATGATGCTGAGCCAGACATATTACGCTCGTTTGTCTCTTCAGAGGAATACCTGGTACTGTGCAAGGATTATTCAAATATTGATTTTCATCAAAGCTCACTGAAATTTGAGTTTCTATTCAGAATTTTTTTTAATATGTTGATCTCAGAATTTAGGAATTGAATTCGCTAGAGTGTTCTAGTGTTTTAAGGTTGCTCATCTGGAATATTTTTGAATAACTGAGTTCTAAGATAGTGACAATATATGTACAGCTTCTGAAGACAAAGTAATGAATTATTTTATGGCTCTTCTGAATGAAAGATATGTAATATCACTCAAGTGATACAGGATACTAACTAACCTCCTATCAATTTGTTGCCCCACATTGAATATCTGAGTATGAGAAGTTAAATCAATTATTCAATAACAATGACAAATTAATGTTATCCAAAGTTGGGTTTCCAAGTAAAATTGAAACAATAACAAATATTCTGTAAATAAGAGTTTATCTCTTGGGATTTCAAAGAATGTATGCAACATTGGCCTTCTTGCATTATGAATAAATTCTCCATTTGTTAGTACTGACATTAGGAAACTGCATAGCTGAAATATAATTGCCATTGGAATGATGTTTATGTTCATTATGAGCACAGGTAGTATGGTTCTATCTAGATATAGTTATGAGAATTTTTTTCAATTGTTGGAATAAATGCAGAATTTGTGATGTGTTCATTACAACCATATTAAATTGTCAGTCTTGATTTTTGCATCTGAGCTTGCTGCAGCTTGGTGATCACAGCTGAAATGTCAGTAGGAGATTCTGAGAATGGGGAGATGATATTTGATTTGCCCGGACTTTGAGCAGTACCTTCTTGCTGGCATCTGCTTCATTATGAGTAAAGTTATGACTGCCACAGCTGCTATAGATTTAGTTCTCATTTTATTATTAATGTATTCTTAACTGAGTTTTTTCTAGTGGGTTGATGGATGTGAGGTGGTGATAAATATGTAAGTGAATGTGCTTCTCTGAAGAGAAGGCCTCTAATGTTGCTATATTTTGACTGTGGCCTTGTAGGAAGCTGTCAGTAATGAGTTGATAGTTTGTCTGTGGTGTGGCAAACGAGAATGGTGTTGTTTTTTTTTGAAGTTTTGAAAGTTAACTTTCAACTGTGGTGTTGATTTCAACGCTCCTGTGCAATCTCTTTATAGTTGTTGGGTGTTGGCTTTTTTTGTTTTTAATTAAGGACTGGAGAAGGAGGCTTCTTTGAATAAAATAAGTCCACTTACTCTTTATTCAGGCAGGTAGAATCAGCAGAGACTAGGATAGCAGTTTTAATTTAGCTACTCTTGGCATTATCCAGAAAACTTTACTGACAACTTTCCATAATCTCTCTGGCTATTAATATAGCTATATGGCTAAACATATGATAATATGATTATAGATTATGTGAACTTGAAGAATTATGTCCTAGGTTTTTTTAATTGGCCCCCAGTAGTTTACTTTGCTCTAGATATGGATGAAAACTCGGGGGGGGGGAAAAAAAATGTAGATCTTATTTAAAAAAAGTCAGCTTAAGAATGTGAGACTGATTCTGTTTGTGCTTTTGATCCTTGCCACCTTCTCTCCTTTCATGTTTTTACTTCTTTTTCCCCAGGTTTTACAATAATTTTAGGGGGGAAGAATGGAGTTAGCAACACTGAACAAGTACTTGAAGTTAAAAGCCTTGACTACTTTACCAAGTCAGTTCTTTGCTAGAGTTCAGCTCCAGAGCTGAAGTGCCTGTGATTTCTCCTTAAAATTAACATTACGGCCAGCAGTGGGAAAAGCTTTTTTGATGGATAAGTCATGTACTTTCAGCTAGTGTTCAGTAACCACACACCAGAACTGGATGATCACCCAAGCACTATGTTCAATCCTTGCTTTCCACAGTATTTATTTTAGTGGAAATGCATTCACTGAAAAATAATCTTCTAAAGCTTATTGGCTTTAGATGATTCCAGTAGACCGGAATCAAAGATAAACTTACTGTGACAGTCTGAAGTATAGCAACTATGATAACAGAAAAATTAAATTCTCTAGAAGTTTAGATTATTTTAGAGTCAATGCTACCCAAGTCTAACACTGTGGCGGGAAATAGACAATCTAATGCATTTTTTGCAATTGGTTCAACTGCTGACTCTTATTTGTCTTTGTGGCCTTACAATTTTTTTTTTGATGAAGGCTAGCCTACTTTATTTTAGTGGAAAAAATGTCAGTAAAACTGAAACTAATTTCATTATTAATGTTATGTATCTGTCATACTTATCAGCAACTTATTATGATTCCTACTTTGGTTTTGAGCATTAGTGGGAATTAGGTCTTCTCTATTGTTCTGTTGCCGTGGATATCGATGATTCTGGGTGTTCACCCAGCTATCCACTGTGAAGCCTGATAAAAAGGCAGCATTTAGCTTGAATGTTCTTGACTCAGCTTTGTGATAATGCTAAGTCAAAACAACAATCAGTGACAAATGTTTTTATATTTTTGACATGAATTATTTTGACTAAACAACAAATTGTTTGATTTTTCCCGCATTTAACAAAATCAATTTGTTGTTGAGTATATATTTTCCTCCAAAAAATGACAAAAAAAAGAGACTTGGAAGACTATTGAGCATCACTGTATATTTCCTGTTTATGTATTATTTTAGCAAAGCTGGTTTCATTACTTTTCCTATTGAATAATCATATGCTTCAGTAGTCAGATGATAATAATAAGCAAAGTGAAATCTAAATAGCCATAAATTTCAAGCATGTACACTCAGGTATGCAAGTCCATTTTGCTGAGAAAATCCATTAGATATTGTTGACTTCAGGAAAGAATCTGTGTGTTTTGTACTTCATCTCTTTTCAAAAGCTTTTAGTCTCTTTGTGACCCTTTCAGATGTTAATTCCTGTGCAAATTTTTAGATCTGGTATCTTAAAAAGAGGGAGAGAAGAGACAGGAGCTTCTCATCTGTACTTTATAAAGGAAATACTGTTTCTTCAGTTGCTTATAACTCAGTTACAAGGCATATGCACTTGAAGATGGAGCTATTTCTAATCCTTGAGGCAGAAGATGCATCTACACAGAAGCGTAGGCCTTCATTTGGTTTTGAGCATTCTCCACTTATTTTGAGAACATTCTACAGGCTCTGTTCTGAGAAACTTGTTGGATTCAATGCTGAGAGCTGTTCACTCATACAAATAAGCTCAAATTCTTGAAGGAAGGACTCTAGTTTTCAGGCTTTATTCTGTAGACAAGGTAGAGTTTGCAAGCAAATGACAGCCTATAAAACGTAAACCCAAATCACGGACTGCATTGGAAAAAGTAGCAAGTTATCTTTTCTTTTTTGTATATAGATAAAGGATTTTATGGTTCTTAAATTACAATTTTTGTAAATACAGCAAGTTTTTCTCTGCTAAAGATTCTCAATAGGTGTTGAAAAGGAAAAACTAAAACGTTCCATTTTATGACATTCATGATATTTTTAAATATATAAGAAGTTCACAAAAAAAATTATATTTCCTGTTATTAACCAACACTTGATTTTTGAGGAATCCTTTTGAAATATTTGAATAGTACGAAGTGGAAATAGTAAATCTGCCTGCAGATTCTTCAGGTTTCAGTGCAAAGAAAGAAGCGAGGGGATCTTTTTTGTTTTATTTTTGTTTTTCTTCACAGCTGTGACACAAGGCCACAGAGTTGATAAAGGGCCTGGAGCATCTTCCATATGAGGAAAGACTGAGTAACCTGGGTCTGTTCAGCCTGGGAAAAACAAGACGGGGCGGGGGGGGGAATCTGATTAATGTTTATAAACATCTGAAGGGAGATGGGAGGCAAATGAATGATGCCAGGTTCTTCTCAGTGATGCACAGCAATAGGAAAGGAGTAATGGCCTAAAACTTGAACATAGCAAGTTCCATAGTAACATGTGGAAGAACTTCTTTATGGTAGGGGTGATGGAGCATTGGAACAGGCTGCCCGGAGAGGTTGTGGAGTCTCCTTCTATGAAAATATTCAAGATCTGTCTGGATGCCTACCTGTGTGACCTATTGTAGGGTACTTGCTTTATCAGGGAGTTGGACTTGATGATCTCTAGTGGTCCCCTCCAACCCCTTTGCTTCTGTCATTCTGTGATTCTTTCCATTAATGAGTAGTTCAAGATTTAATTTGGAAAAAGAAAAAAAAGTATGGGGGGGGAGGCATACAGGTCTGGTGGAAAATTTACCAAAAAATGATTTAAGCTATTACTAGGCTATTCGTAATTTTGTAGATAAATATCTATTTTCAGGCTATATTTTTCTTTCATTTTCATGGATACAGATCATATTTACTGTTTTCCCTAAGTAGTTCAAACAAGCTGTGTAGAGTAGATGTCGTAGAGCTGGGTTCACAAGAGAAAGCACAAAAAGTCTGCACGTATTTTTTTTATCACGTTTTGTGTCGGGAAAATGGATGACAAACTTCCTAATTTCTACTGATGTTCACTTGTGTATGATAATTAGCCCATAACATTGTTCAAGTCTAAATGTGCAGGTGCTTATTAGTGACAGAAACAATATTCATATATGAGAACAATGACAATTATTTTAGAGGTCTTGGAAGTATCATCCTCTTTTCCTGATTCTATAAAAATAGCTTTAAAGTCCTGGACAATCCTTCACTGCTTCATTCTCTTTGTAAAAACAAGCAAACAAACAAAACAAAACAAAACAAAAAACAAATAACTAAAAACCTGTTATTGAGGTACAGATGGCATTGAAATCCCTGCTAACAGCTTTCAAGAATACATCAAGGACAAATACTTCTAAGCCTTTATGAAAATAAGAAACATCAATATTCCCTACCCCATTCTGCTGTGTAATAATCAGAAGATTTAGAGATGCCATCCGGGTGGTTTTAGCTGTGACATCTGGAAGGATAGCTTCTTGCTTAATCTTACTCTCTGCTAATCAAGTGTTTCTGAACCTCTTTTAAATTGTGAATTTTTCTACAGAGTAAATCTGTGCTGTATTTCTCCCTTTTATTTCTGTCATTTACTTCCTCATTGTCCTCTAAAAACAGTGAAACAAAACACAAATGTCTTATCCATACATGACAAAAAAAACTTTCTTAAAAACCTGTTTTGTTTGTTATGGACTTTTACTTTGCGTTTCAAGTTAGCACTGTGAGCTTCACCAGCTTTTCCTCCAAGTAGAATGAGAATGACTTACCATCAAAAGAGCAGTAAGAACATCTGACTGTATTTGCTGTTTAAATGCGAACCAGAAATTCCCAGTACTGCTGCTTGCCAAAGCAAATGATACTCTTCATGCAGAATTCTCCCTTTGGAGAAGAATCAGAGAAAACAAGTAGTATGAGGCAGATATTAGTCATGACACTTAATATGCAACTAGGAAGTGCCAAGGAACTACAATGTGATGGCAGTATGGAAGTGTTCATTCAGCTGTATGGTTACAGTCAGTTTGTGTAAGCTGAATGTGGTCATTCTCTAAGAAATATTATAATAGGGAATAGGGTTACACTATAAAATTCCAAACTACAAAACCTTGCAAATGAATTCTAATCTGATTCTGCATCACAACATCACAAAAGTTTGTGTATCGAGTCTGAGTCTGTATATTTGAATTACATCACAGATCAGTGCATCTTTAATTTGTCTGTGAAATTTTCAGGAAATTGCTAAGAGAATGTTCCTTTGTTATAGACATCTACCAATTTTTAGACTGTTTATCAAGGCCCATTTTCAGGCCATTCCTTGTTTAATGTGACATACCTGTAAGCTGTTTCTCCCTTGCTGTATGTCTAGTATCAAATGTCCAAGAGGAGAGACCTTTTGCGTAACTGCACACTTTTCATATCTTGAGTGCTCATTCTGTGCATTTGAGATGCAGTGCTGATGAACAAATCAACCCTATGTTCCATGTACACTGTGGGCACCAAATGCTTGATTACTGTGCAACATCACCGAAGTGGTGTGATAGTATGCATCCTATTTATTTCCATGGAAACTACAGCAGATACAAAGAGCACAATAATACCACTTGATAGAGCAAATTCTCAGCTTTAAAACACGGTTTTTCAACGTAGTCAATTCCATTAGCTGTGCATTTTTTCCACCGATGAACAAGAGCCTGCGTGCTATGCTCATAAAAATCTGCACCAGTGGAGGTGACCCACTGTTTCACAGCTGTTATGATGGTGTCATTGCTAGGAAAATGCTACCCATGCAGTCCATCTTCAATCGGTTTGAACAGAGGGAAATGAGAAGGCACTAGATCTGGGCTACATGGTGAGTGTGGTAGAACAGTCTGGCCAAGATTGGCAACGTGGTCTATGGTCTTCTAGCTGATATGAGGGCTGGTGTTATTATCTTGTAAGAAAAAAAGTTTTCTTCTTCTTCTCTGTCCTGACTCTGGAAGTTTGAGCCTTCAGCTTAGTCAGTGTCACAGTGTTGAAGTCAGACTTGATATTTTGTCTGGTTACCAGGAAATCCAGAAGGATCACCCATTTCCTGTCCCAAAAGACAGCACACATCACTCTATGTGATGCGAGCTATGTCTTGAGCTTTTTCTTCAATGGGGAGTTCACATGCTGCCACTCCGTGGACTGCTGTTTTCATCCCAGCTCATAGTGATGACACCGTGTCTCATCGCTGATAATGATGCTGTCTAGGAAGCTGTCACCTTCAGCCTCATATTGGTTCATCAAGTCCTGACCAACTTGCATATGGTGCTCTGTGTTCCTATGTAAGCATTCATAGAATCACAGAATTACCAATGTTGGGAAATACCTTCAAGATCATCCAGTCTACCTATCCACCACCAATATTTTCCACTAAACCATGTCCCTTAGTACAACATGTAAATGTTTCTTGAATGCATTCAGGGACAGTGATTTAACCACCAACTTGGGCAGCCCCTTCCAGTGCCTGACCATGCTTTCAGAGAAGAAATTTTTCTTAACATCTAACCCCTGTGTCTCCTGGTGCAACTTGAGGCTGTTCCCTCTAGTCCCATCACTAGATACGTGGGAGAAGAGGCCATCCCCCATCTCATTCTACATAAGATTTGTGCTCAAGACCCCTCACTGGCTTTGTTGCTTTTCTCTGGACATGTTCTATGGCCTCAATGTCTTTCTTGTAGCGAGGGGTCCAAAACTGAACACAGTACTTGAGGTGCAGCCTTACTGGCGCTGAGTACAGAAGGACAGTCGCTTCCCTGCTCCTCCTGGCAACTCTACTTCTGATGCAATCCTGTATGCTATTGATCTTCTTGGCCATCTGGGTACACTGCTGGCTCGTGTTCAGCCAAGTGTTGACCAACACCCCCAGGTCCATTTCTTCCACACAGTTTTCCAGCCACTGTCCCAAGCCTGTTGCATTCATGGATATTGATGCCGATATTCAACTCCATACGCAGTTTTGTGGTCCTAGTCTGCCTATTCATGTAGGTTAGATAATCGACATGCTCTTCATTTTGTCTTGTGACAGCTGTGTATAGCCATCTGGAATGTGTTTTGTCTTTCACGTCATTGTCACCAGTGCTGAAAAGCACCATCCACCACCTCACTGTGCTCACATCCGCTCTTTGGTCTCCAGAAGTGTTCAGCAAGTGTCAGTGAATGTCAACAGATGGAATTTTTTCCACATGGAGGAATTTGATTATACCCCTTTGCTTCATATTCATTTCTGTGTCAGATACCGTTTCATCAGAATGTCCCTCTGCTGCTGTCTGTCATATGACAACAAAAAGTAATAGAATATTAGCAGGAAAGTTCAGCCTCTAGCCTCTACTGACCTACCACCTACATCCACTTCTGGCATCATGGGGCAATATAATAAAAAAGGAGGCATTGCTTTTGGAATAGATTACTCTCCCACTGCCTACAGATTCTATGGGATGAATAGGTTTGAATAATCCTCAGTCAGGGCAATGTATTTAGGTGTGGATTTTCTCTTCCTGCTAAAAGTGGGATTGAGAACTTTGAAGCTCTTTGGAGCAGTCTGATGGACTGCTATTTATCCTTTGCACAGGGACACTTCTCAGTAGCAGTGCTTTTGACCTTGATGTCTGTACTACTCACTTCCAGCCATTCCCTGCCAGCGAGGTTCTTTGCCGACTGCTTCCACTGGCTGGCTTCTCTGCCAATTGCCAGTTGTTCTTGCTATCTCTATCCACCGCTTTACTCTGTCAGCCTGTCTGCTGTATCCCACTTATCTCCCATCTGTTCATTTCTGCTCTTGCTGTGCTCTTCTCCTCAGACATGTTTCTTTGCAGTCCCAGTACAGTTTCAGTGCTTTTAGAAAAGATACAGTAGTATCCAACTGGAACTTTGCTCTATTCCTTCTATTTATTTTAAAGAAGAAGGGCTCAACAACTTCTCCTTATTTTTTTTAGTCCAAATCTTTTGTCTTGAGATTTTATACTGCAACATTCCTATAGTTTGATTTTGCCAACCTAAAATAGTGGAGATGTTAGCTACTTATGCTTTCTGGTTACATTTTCCCTATTTCTACCATTTAGATAAGGTTAACAGGAATCTTGCAAAGCACTACAAGAATTACCTAAGCTACAGAAGAATCAAGTTTGCTAGCCACAATCTTTGGTCTTTTCCAGGCAGTTTCATTGCTGTCCTAACAAGACCAGCACAGCCCTTGCCTCATGAGACTTTCTATTGGCATTTCCAGGGAAAGATTGCTAATCACTCAAAACATTTTAGGTGGTTGGGCTGAAATTTCGATTTAGGAGAACAAAGGTACTTCATGTCTCATATGCAGAAGAATGATCATACATCCCAGTGAGATGATTGATTGGATTTTTTTTTGTTACTTAATATTATGACTATTTACATATATTCATTTTATGATAAATTGTTTTGTGAAATCTCTGACAGTCATACCATTGTTGAGTTTCTGAATTTGTGCAAATACATCAGAAGTATTCATGTATTACTGCAGAGCGTTGTACTCATTCCTAAGAGAGCTCTGGCTTTTGGACATTTTCTTTGTTTTCTTGAGTACCTTTTGAATTTTAATCATGGTCTCCAAAATGCTTGTAATCCCTCCCAGCTTAGCATGATCTCTGAATTAAATAAATCAGGCTCCTTGTTCCATCATCTAACTCACTAATAAAAATATTAAATAATGCCCTACTGAACATCAGCTCTTGTAAACTTCATCCAAGTAATCCTCGCATTTGTCAGTATTTAGATGTTGTTATCAAGACCTATAAGCTTATTTTACTATGTTTTGCACTGGACCATGTTTCCCTAGTTTGGCTATGAGTGTATCATGTACTAACTGTGGCTTATTTATGCACGCCATACTTTAGCCTGTAAAAGTCTTTCCTGAGAATATTGTTTTACTTTTTTTTTTTTTTTTTTAGCATGAAGCATGCAGCATCATTCTTTTTAGACTCAGATAATTTAGCATGGTTTTTGCTTCCTTGTACTTCCAAGCTGGTATTTTAGAGGATGTATGCTCATCCTGACCAACAGCTGGAGGGACAACGATCTCATATGGCATGATGGAGTGTTTCCACCTGTTTGTGGTTTTGATTTGTTTTTAAAATGTAAATTATGCCTACGTTTAGGAGAGCTGTTCAGTGTATATTAGCAATTTAGGTTGATACCGGTGTATAAAAGTGCCAAAGCAGTTCTTGTTAATATACTGTAAATGATCTGAGAGTCAGAGTTAATGGATGGTTACGGTGTGCTTGTTACTGGCATCCTTCTCATTTTGAGTTGAAGTGAAAATGAGAAGTAGGGAGGAAATGTTTGATGAATACATTTTTATTTCCTGTTGAGTGGCAGCTTTATTTTTAATGACATAGATGAGTGTGGTTTGGTTTGTTTGTTTGTTGTTTTTTTAATTCACATTTTCAACTGAAACTGTTAGCAAATTCTTCCATTACCTCCATGCCTACTGATGCTTGGTGTCCAAACGTGTGGTGCCTATACAGCCCTGTGCAGTGGAGTTTGTGAATGTTCTTGCTACTGCGGAAATGATTGAAAGAAATTTTGCCTAGAAGACGCGGTGTTATCATTGTGCAGCTCTTGCTCTTAAAGTGCCATATTATCATCTATCCTGTTTAGTCAGCTCCATTAGCTACAGTAGATACGGAACCAGTACTGCTTTTGCTCAGTTAGATTTGTTAACTTTGACATAGTAAAAGAAATATTTCTGCAGCCCATCAAGAACAGAAACTGTTATGCTCTATTGCAGTAAGTGGGAAACTAGGAGATCAACTCCTCTCCCAGACACTACAGTATCTCTATGTGGCATCTAGCAGAGATAGGATAGTTCTTGGTGAAGAAATGGATGTGTGTATTCAAATGGAAACAGGATTAAATCTTATGCTCTTGTAACGTAAGTGTGAAGTGCTGCTCTTAGGAAACATGAGATTTCACAAATGCATCATGGGGAAATGACAAGCTGTACATCTAGTATAGCAGAGCGTATTTGTTTGCATCTGAAGCTGAACTGAAATCTCACAATGTGATACAGATGAGAGGTAGTTGGTCTACTCAACAAGCACCACTCAGGTCTCAGAGACACTCTTGTGTCTAGTTGTGAACGCTGAACTTTAATCAGTGGTTGAAGAAAATCTTTTTGGATCACATTTGTTAGAGGTTTGGAAATTTATCTATTGAGAAAGGAAAAATGAATTTATTTAGAATTTAATTTAAAAAGGATTAAATTCTTGAGTCCATTCAGCATATTTCCTTATGTACAATATAGCCAAAAAGAAGTCTTCCTCACTGGAGATTATAAACATCAGATTAGAAAAACCTTTTTTCAAAGACGGTCTATATATGAATCCTCCAGATTTCTTAATGTCCTTTTTGTGTTTTATTCTGGCATCCTTTTTGCTTAAAAATCTCCTCCTGCTTTCTAAGAGGTTCCTTACAAGAAAATATTTTTGCCTTGTCTTGAAAGCCTCCTTACTACTTGATAGCATTTTACTGAAAAAGCTTTACATGGTATTTATGTCCTCTTGTAAAGAGGCTGAGCTGCAAGTTTCAGAAAAAGACATGAGAAAGTGTTTAATGCAAACTCCACCAATCTTCTTAGGCAGAGTGAGCAGAACATTAGGTCAGATAAAAATATGTTGCACTTTGGAGAGTTTTCATGAGTGTTGGGGATTTCTGTGGATGATAAGGACGTAGTACTAGGGATATTTTAATTATCTCTGTATGAGAGGTAGAGCTTTGTTTTACTGCATCTATTAACTATATTTGACAGCTGGAAGTAAAGTGAACGCTAAAACTAAATATGGCTTCAGTCCATCAAACATCCACTCCATTTAGCTTGTTCTCATTCAACATTTTTTCATCAAGTTGCTTCAAAATAGAAATTGTGATGTCATCATGGAGACTGACAGAAGATAGAAAAAAAGCTAGCTGAAATCTCAAACAATTTTCCTGTAGAGATTTGGTGCCTGATAGATATATCTCAATTAAAAACACTGCATGTTTCTCTATGCAAATTGTTGTGTTAGAACTACTCTATATTGTGTTGTGGTATGCTATCTTGGTTAAAGGAGGCTGGTTATAGTTATTTTTTCCTAAAGAAAAAGAAGCTACGCAGCAGTAAATTGAATCAGAGGTAAAAGGAAAAATAATCACATTCCATGCTGCGTCCAAACATTTTTGATTGCTCTGTGTCTGTCTTATCCAAGGCAATATGTTTTTTTCTGCTACAAGGCAAGGAAGAAATCAAACAACAATACCAGCTATGTCCAGATGATTGTTTGGAGTGGGAACAGAAGGTGTTCAGTGCTCTGTTTTTCTTCCCAGAAATAGCAGAACGTCTCTGCGTAATACAAAGAACCATAGAATGGCTTAGGTTGAAAGGAACCTTCAAGATCATCTAGTTCAATCCTTTCCTGCCATGTGTACAGTTGCCACCCACTGGATCAGTCTGCCCAGAGCCCCATCTAACCTGGCCTTGAATGCCTACAGGGATGGAGCATCCAGAGCTTCACTGGGTGTCCTGTTCTAGTGCTCCACCACCCTCTGAGTAAATAATTTCTACCTAACATCTAATCTTAATCTCTTCTCTTTTAGTTTAAAAGCATTTTCTCTTGTCCTTGTCACTCTCAGACCATGTAAAAAGTCTGTTTGCCTCCTGTTTGTAAGCTCTCCTCAAGTACTGGAAGGCCACAATGAGGTTTCCCTAGAACTCATTGAGTACCTCAGCCTTCTCTGTGTCTGAGAAAGCGAGTTCTCCCTTCTCATATATTAGAGGGAGTACATTCTCCTTTGCCTGTCTCTTCTAACCAACACAACTAAAGAAACCCTTCTTGTTATTTTTCACATCCCTTGCCAAGTTCAGTTCCATCTGCGCCTTGGCTTTCCTGGTCCTGTCTCTGTGTTTATCACAATAGTATTGGGTTCTCCATTTGTATTTTTTTTTGTTTCATTTACTAATTAATTAACTATTCTGGAAGCATTTTTTTCTTAAATTCTTGAAAAGTTCCCAGCATGTTGTCGTGTTTCAAGTATAAACAGGTACCAAAATTTTCAGAACTTTAGATTTCAGTCTAGAGGATCACCGTACATAACCTGGCATTTTAAATGCTTAGATGTCATTTGTTGCAAATCAGCTTAGTGTTTTGTTAGTGTTGTTTGTTTGTTTGTTTTCTAAATGCGTCCAGCAGAGGATCTGCAGTAGAGCTGAAACAGTAACATTTTAATATGAATTGTTATTGCTAGTTTATGACAGCTGGGTCCCAAAGTGATCTGGATGAAAAGGTATAAGAAACAGATTGGTAGTCTTAGCTGTAGAGAGATCTTGCTCTCTGCAGCTTGTCAATTGGATACTGGAATATCAGTATCTTAAAAATACCCTGTTCTTGTTCATTCTTCAGATTATCTGAAGTGAATCATCTGAAAATTTTACTTCTCTCAAAGAATGCTTCCCTTCCCATCCAGTGTTTACTGCAGAAAAGGATTAAGTAATTTCACTAAACCTGAACAAAGTTCATGAAGTAGCAGAAAGAGTTGAGCAGGGCTATAGCAGGGACATGGGTGCAAAAGTTGAGAACTGTACACAGAGAGGTCAGCTCACAGTGCATAAAGTAGAGGACTGCAAGAGGACTGTGGTCATGGTATGGCTACTTGTGTTTCAGCCTTGCCTCTGCACCAGGATTCTTTAATTATACTGGGCAAATAACATAGCTAAAAGTTCTCGAGCATAACTTTTTACTTCATGTTAATTATTTTCTGAAGATTTTACACCAAAAACTTAGGATAGATTAATTTAATTTTGGAGCATTTAGCTGTAGCAGTGGCCAATTCAACAGGAACTGTGGTTTGGAGGTGAAAAGTGTAGTATAATGTGAAGTAATCTGAAAGATCAGGCATGGGCTTCTCAAACTTGGTTGCCCAAAAGGAGCTGACGCTTTTGATCATTCTTGTCTTAATCTTTGTGCTCCTGTTCTCAATGTGTCAGATACATGAAAGCAAATGTGCTCAGTCATTTGTAAAGAATGGAAATAGACAGAAACTTTCATTCTTGTATATATATGAGCCCTCAACATTAAAGTGTGTTTACTTGAAATATGTTTAGATCTGTGGTATCATAATTAAATTGGTCTTGGGTGACAAGAGAATAACGTTTTTTTTTAATGGTGTCATAAGAAGAAAAGGAATCTTGCTTGTGGGTGGTGTTGGTTGTTTTGTAAGAGGTAGATGGTTGTTTTGTGTGGGTTGTTTTTTTTGTTATGTTTTCCTGCTGGAATGTCAGAAACAAGATAGAGAAAGAATATAATGGTATTACATAGGAGAGAGATGCAAGAGAAATGGTGAATGGCACTGTGAAGGGCAGAGATCTAAGTACTGTTGTTATACTCCAAAGCCAGGGATGAGATTCATAATTTTACAAAAGACTGTAGAAAGGCACATATTGGGAAAGTCTGATGTATGTCTTCATATTAACAGTTGTCTGTTTTTTTCCTTTAGCATTGTGCTTCCCACTAACCAACTTGCAGAGTGCTCATGGGGGAAAAAAAACACACAATTAACAAAGCATAGCAATTCAGTGAAAAGACTCTTTGTTTTGTTTAATGGCCTTGAACAGCTGTTTTATACTAATATCAATGAGTGAAATAGAGCAAAGAAAGAGTGGACAAACCTTGAATTCTCCCTCCAGTTAAAATAAATGGAAATAGGTACTCATTTCTTTACCTAATTCTCTGAAATCTCAGTGTTATAGCTTCTGGGCACTGTGTTCATTTGTCTCTGTAGAAAGCTAGGATGAGCTGCATGATAGTATTCCCCATATGGAGTGTTTTTTGTTGTTGACTAGTAGTAGATGTCTCAAAAGAAATAATAGGCTAACACATTTACAATTACATATTTGATTTAGCTATATCTTGCTTATTAAAATTATTTATTAATTAAATTTCAAATACTTCTTCTGACTTGCTAACTTGTTTTTAATTAAATCCTTGTTAAGTTGATTGACTTAATTGAAATAAACACAACGCTCTGAGAACTGGGTTATTCTGAATCTAGTTAACCTTCAAGTGAAGGGTTTTATTCTGTAGTGTAATTACAGTTGAGATTAGCTTCTTATGCACATAAAGAGTGACCTTTCATCTTGTCCAGGGTAAAGAAATACACGAAGGTATTTAATGCACAAGCAGAAAGTACACAGATTTTAATATAGGATATAACCTTATTGCTTGTTTTGTCTTTTGGGACACTCTTGTTCAGATGAACATTCTATTTTTATCTGTGAAGTTCGAAAAAACATGAGTCAGGAGAGAGGTCCTTTTGGTAGGCGCTATGCAGAAACCTCAAAAAGAATAAATTCTTCTACTAACTTAGTCTTCATTTCTGACTGCGTCTTGTTTTTGTTAGGCTGCCTTTCTGGATGTCCTTGTGCTATGTCTTGAATAAAAATGAATCTTTAAAATTGTAGTTTTTCTCTCTTTCTCCTTCTATTAGGCTTGTCAGTTCTCTTTTTTAAAAAAAGAAAGATGAAAAGCTCTAGTGATTTCTGTACATAGGCCTCAAGTGCAGAACCATTCCCATCAAGGCTTCTCTTTGTTTTTCAAGGCCCCATTCATTGGGAATACTTCTGTTAATTGTATTGTTATATCTCTTCATACTTCATTTAAATGCTGACATGGGACAAAATACTGCTGTGTTTTAATGAGTGTGGTAATGACTAGAGGCATAGCACACACATAGAGGGAATAGAAATGAAAAAATAAGTTTATCTTTTAATTGACACTATCTGCATAAAGAAAAGCATATATATACCACTGCAGTCTAATAGATATAGGTAGCCTTAAAATGCACCTTTACGTCGGGACACCCTTAATTAGTGAGTTGTAAGTTGTGTTCCTGGACACCTTGCACAATGGTTCTATTCATTGTTTCCATCAGCTATAAAGTAAGATATAAGCATTCTTTCTTACCGTTGCAAAATAACTCAATTTAAAGTTTCCATGTAAGTATCTTGGTACTGTTTATCCTGTTAATATGGCAGTGTGAGGATAAATACTGAAATTAGAGAACTAAGGAGTCTTCTCCACTGAGTTTTGTTTATACCACTATCATCAAGAGCAGTTTGGCTTCAGCATCTGAGGAAGGGACAGGCTGATGCTCTTCAGTTTGTGACTCCTTATAATCTGTTATTTTTGTTCCCACAAAAATTATTGAATTAGTGTTCTACAGTCTGCAGAACAGCACCAGTATAAATTCTATGACAGGTGAAAGACCTTCGAAATGCAGAGAAATATCCTGGAATATATACATTATTCTCTCATGGTTAATGGGACAGTTAAAAGTTAACATTCAAACGAAGCCCTCCTTTGGAGGCAATATTTATAATATAAATGAGATAGATTATATAGCAAGCCTTTTTGCTTATTTGAGGTTCAGAATGCATACATCTGTAATGAATATGGATTTAGGCCATAGGCTGGGGAAGTGAAAGTTTTAATTCACTTGATGCAGGTGCAGATTATAGGTGTGAGAAGGTTGGTGCAACTGGATTCCATATAAAACTTCTTTGCTTGAACTCTTCCTCAACTTCAAAAGCAAGAGTTGTGGGAGGTAATATTTTCCTTTTGTATTTTAATAGCATAGAAATGGTCCCACACGCGCACTAGAATTCATTGCTGTTGTCACTGGTCTGTTAATCAAGCTTTCAATGTGAGCTGATATTAAGTTGTTAAAATATCATTCCAAGTCAGATGAAAAATATTTTAGGTGCTGATTAGCTTATAGAAAGACTAAGTCCATAAGTGTTAGTTTGTCTACAAGAGGGATTTAATAATATAAAAGTCACAGCTGATGATTTCAGAGTGAGAAGTCATGCGTTTTTTGCTTTTGTTGTCTGTAGAAAATATTTTTAATAATCTAAACCCTAGGCCTCACCGGAGAATTATTGATGTCATCCTGTTTTGCTTAATCCCATTGATTTACTGAGATTTTCCAAATAAATTGCAAACAAGCATTTAAATAATAGGTGTCATAATGTTGTAGACCTAGCCATGGTCCATGTTGCTGATTATTTGTGTCTGGTAAAATACCAGTGCACAACTCAGAATAGTAAATATGACTAAATACAAATACCTAATACCAGTGGAGAGGCCAGAGACACGAAGGACCAGCTGAGGACAGTGTCCTGCCCCACCTTGGAACAAGCTGCTGTCCAAACTATACTATATAAACTGCAAGTGCAATAAGCAAGAGATTCCTTTGTTCATTAATTTTATATTGACTCCAGGTTGTATATATTAAAGGTGTTTCATGGAAATATGATGGAGTTGGGGTACTAGAATTCAAGCATGTGTAGCCACATCTGGATCTATCAGCTCAGAATTGAACACACTTGAATGAAGCTCCTGATCTTGAAATTAAACTTCTAGATACAGGTGCAATTAGGTCTTGGAGGGTCTACACATCTTTTATTCATGTTCATCTTTTCTGCTAGCACTTACTATTAGGAGTAACTGTGTCTTTTACTTTTTTAAGCCCTTTCTGTTTGAATGGTGTGGAGGATAGAGAGCTGATACTGAAATTACAAACTGTCACCGGTTTGCTGCATTAAAACTGACCAGGTCAGTTGGCAAAACTAGGCTTACCACATGTATTAGCTACTTATATCTAGTGTATGAAAGGTTAAAACACCCTTTTGTTTTTACCTCAGGTTTGCTGTAGGCAAGTCTTTTCACCTCTTGAGTTTTTCAGTCTATTCTTGTTGTTTGTCTAAAGATTGTTGAACTCATGTAAGATGGAAAAGTTTGCAGTTGTTTAGGGCATAACGCTGGAGTAAGTTGTCCTCTTGGAGAGTTCTGAGCACTACTGCATAGTGCTCAGTCACCAACAGTAATGGGAAATGACTGTCACTCTGCTGCTGTTGGAAAGTCCTCCTAGTTATATAGCTGGGGACCTTCGCAGCCCACTTTGGGTGGCACCGGCCCTAGCACTTTCAGGAGAGGTCTGTGCCTCCCTTTTTAGGAGAGCTCAATACCAAGTGGTATGACAATGGAAGATTGCTTCTAGGTTAAGGATGACATATACAGAGTATCTGAAAAAGCTCATACTGCTTCAGACAGGCTAGTAATTTATTTCAATAATAAACACGTGATCTGAGTTTCTGTGCCTGTCAGTCTAATGTTGTAAATGAATATTAAACGTGCTTTCAGAATTCAGTGGCAGAATTTAATAAAATACTTTTTTAATACTTTTTAATATGTTTAAAGTGATGACAATTATTTTTTTAAAGAGACACTGCAAATCTAAAAGGTGAAGTAAAATTGAAAAGGTTGAAGCTGATAAGAAATTTTGCTTCTTTTATGAAAATGCCACTCAACACTCAACTGAATGTGTGACTACTGTTTTACCAATAAAGATATATTATTATTTTAATTCCTCTGATATAGCCAATCAGTCAAAATATCATACTTGTCAATTTGCCCTTGGTCTCTCTATAATGCTCTTATTTAAGTTTTCTTACTCCTTAATAACTTGGTTCTACTTGGTTGAAGCTTTAAAGAGATGAAATTTCTCTGGCAAATAATAAGATCAAAGTCATCCTTGCTTGAGGTGTTGATATTTTCTTAATTGGATTGGATTTTCTTTTCCCTCTTAGAAGTGTCACATAGAAATTAAAGTATAGCTTTTTTTCTGTTTTTTTTTTTCCCTATCCTCTGTTGTACTTTCTCACCCAGATGATCAATTGCAATCCTTATTTGTTTGCAAGGCTTTACATCTTGTGGTTTTGCAATGTGATCTCATCTTTTTCTTTTCTAAGATCTTCTGTCAAGAGACTCCAGGGAGGAAGCAGAGTCTTCTTTCTTTAGAACACTAGAAGTTGTGCTGTTGTGACTTTCCTTCAGAAAATGAAGTTTCTTCTACTTATGTATATTCAAATGGAGAATGTTTCTGGACGGTGTTATAGTGTATTTTTCTGTTCCATTTATTCTCACAAGTTAACTCATTCATGATTTATTTAGACCACGTGATTAAGCCTAAAAATTAACCTGTGACAGTGCTTCCTGTTCTGTTGGACTATTCTCGCTAAGTTTAAGTAATGATATTTGCTACTAATTTTTTATATCCAAGGTATGATATCTTCCACAGGCAAAATGTGTATATTTGTTCTAAACTCATTTCAAATTGAAAATGTTATGATTTTGTTACAGTTCAGGTACTTTGATTAAAAGAGTCAGTGCATGGGGAGGTTTGCCCTCAGTTGTTTCCTTGATTTAACACAGATTTGTGATTTTACCAAAAGCTGCTATGGTCAGGTAGTGAGCTTTAAAACAGAGGGTAAGTGCTCCTAGAGATCCTTTGTGGTGTTGCAGAGATTCAGTAAAATTTCTATATCTGAAGTCTGCTTCTCTAAAAGGAGAGCAAGAGCTCTCATTACTCTGTTGTTTGCTGAGAATGTATAATCTTAATGAGTAAGACTTTCATATAGTCTACAAAACAATTATGCTTCTTAGCTGAAATACTTAGGTCAAATGAAGTTTTAATTTACAAAATGTAAACAATAACTATTATGATCTTGTCAAATATACGCTGCTAGAAATGATAATGAATCCTGACTCTGGATGCCTATCTATAGGCTAAGGAAGAGACTATTTGTCTCTGTTCCAAGGTAGTACACAGTGTGTGTGTTTCTGATTGTATGGATGCTTAAGTTGCTCTGGGGAAGGAGAAAAAAAATCCCATTTTATTTACTACAGAGTTCACTGGGTGGACCTCTGTTGTGAACTTCATTACCTATGTGTCTGTCAGTGGAAATAAGGTAGCTGTTAAAAACTTGATGCATTTTGCTGATGTAGAAGAACTTGGCTTCTTTTTCTCTAAAAATACCCACATTATTACTTTATCTCTATTTTGGTGTAGGAGGAAGTCACTATTTGAACTGCAGTATACTATACAGAACCTGCTTAGCCCTTTCAGGTTTATGCTGCTTGGGACAGAGTGCCCTTCACTTCATTGCTCAGTACGTTATCTATAGGTGTAACACCATGTACAGAAACGAGAGGTACCGGAACAGATTTATGAATCCAATATTGAAAATGTCCATGTATTTAAGATCAAGTTCCTGAGGAGCATGGAATATTTAAATGGCACTCGCCAGTGATGTTAGGGGCTTAAAACAGCAAAGAATGCAACAAATAACTTTGGTATTTTATCTAGAATCCATTAAGTATTCTTCTAAGTCATCTTTTCAGAGTATTTGTTTTTAGATCCAGAAGATATTCATTAAGCATTTATATATTAGGATGTCCCAAGATCAAGGTTGGTACATAAAGCCACAGTAAAAAAAAAAAAAGGTGTTGTTAGAGCAGTTTGAATTTATAGGGGAAATAAATAAACTTCCACCCCATCTTTCTTTGTAGTGTCTGATTTACTTTGCTTTCCTTGTGACAACCTTAAGGTCTTTTTTTCCCATTGACTTAAAGGAGGCATATATATATATGTGTGTGTGTGTGTGTGTCTCATAAAACCTGAAAGAAATTTCTTGTATCTCCCATCCTTGAATAAGGAACAAACACTCCCAGATGCTGCATTCATTGATAGTTTCAGTAAGCCAAAATCTTCTTGCAGAGGTGGAAACAGAGCACGAAGTTTTGTGAATAGTTATCATGATCATCTACTTCTCGAAGAATACTGTTACGTAGAATTATCTTGTGAGTGTCTTCAGGAGAGAAAGGGAATTGAAACATCACTGTTTGGTCTTGTAAACCTGGCTAAGGTGTCATCAATTCTGTACTGGGAGGAAAGTGGATTAGATTGGTTTTGGCCTTGGCTTGGTGTGAACATAAAAGAACTTCTAGAAGAACAGTCAGCAAATGCATGGATTAAAGTAATTGTACCTCATAACAGGTGACAGTCCCAAAAGGCCATATTATCACTAATTTCCATTACAATTGAAAAAAGGAGGGTTGAAAAAACTTACTGCTTATCCAGATATTATTTAGAAAAAAAATACACCACCTTCAATATTTATAACTGCATGAATTTCTGGACTCAGTGAATCGGTGACAGATTTCTAACTAATGAAATTCAGCCCTTTTTTCATCCTCTGGCTTATATTCCTAGATTTTGAAGCTACCCAGTTGTCCACACAGGTCATTCTTTCAAAGGAGAAACTTACTATTTGCATTTAAAAATTAAATTAAATCAGCAGTGTCTTTACTGACGTGGATAACTACTTACATGAGGCTTTGTTAAAGAGTTCTTGAAGAGCTTTGGTATGTTTAGAAAACAAAAGTAATAGTTAATTAACTGCACAACATCAGTGATTGAGTGTACAATGTCAATGTTTGATTGCACAGTTGCACTTTTTTATAATCATAAATTATGGAACAAAAATAAGGCCCAGTTGTAATTTTTCTTGTACACATTACAATGTCTAATCTAATTTGGATAGGAAGAGAACCAAGAAGGTAGGTAAGGCAGTTACCATTAACCAGGCACAAGTTCACTAGGGATGTGAAGGGGTGTTGGTTTTTATGTTTGTTGTTTGTTGGGCTTGGGAGGAAATTTTGTTTTTATGGACAGCTCAAGTGGTTTGAGTACTGGTACTGTATGAAAATGCTCTCCTCCATCTTATGTGCCTGGTATTGTACAAAACAATGTTGTAGCAGTGATTTCCCTAACAAAGTAATAATGAAAGGAAAAAATGATGAACTTAAAATAACTTTTTTTGGCAGAATTCTCAAAGGTAGAGTTTTCTTGGCAGAAAGTCTTCTTTTTTCTTTTTTTTCAGAGATGATTAATGAAGATTATGAAAAGTTTCCTAATTTCTCTGTCACAAAAGATTTGAGTGTGTAAGCAGAATATGGAAAAAGTGGAAGAGGCTTGGCTGAATTTTAGTACAGTTGTTTCAACACATTTGTTTTATTTGTTTTTAAAAGTTTCAGTAAAATTTTCTGCTACTTAGCAATGAAGTTGGTTGGTTGTTATTTGGGTTTTTTGTTTTTGTTTATTTTTGTGGGTTTTTTTCCTTTAAAATTTGGAGGTAGAGGAAACTTACATTCAGTCTCTAGTTATGTAAGCAAATGATATATGACCTTGTATTAAGTTTCCTGACTGCAAGATAATATTGTATTCAGGTGTCACCTAGTATCATAAAACAGATTTCTTAGGCAAAATCTATCTGTCTATATCAATACTCCATGTATAACATAGCACATATTTTATAAGTTACATACTATTCTCTAGTTGCACTGGGATTTTGCAGTGGTCAGAGTTTCTCATCCTATTTTGCATTTTCTCTCACTACTTCAGATTTTTTTTTTTAAATTATAATTTGTTTTTGCAGACAAATGTTTCTTGGGTGAATTACCATTGTGCATTGAATTACACAATATAGATGACAATTCTAAATACATTAAGTCAGAAGTCAGAATTACTTAATGTCATTTATCTTCCTTTCTGCTGTTTACAAAAAAAAAAAAAGCACTGGAAATAGGATTCCTTAGAAATGAGGTTGATGAAACTGGTGCTTTCTGAATTACACAGCTCAAAATAAACACACAAAAAAGGAAACATCCAACTAGCTGTAAGAAAAGCATGACATTTAATTTAGAACTATTTGATTTTTTTAATGTATTTTAATAGCAGGTGAGAAGCTGTAGGAAGGTTCAATATTTCTTTTATTTATGTGTTAGAAATTTATTGTAGCCCACTACACTTAAGATTATGTGTTTTTTCAGAGAAATACAAGGAGTTTGCCAGGAATAGAATGAGCCTGAGATGAGTCCCTCCCTTAATTCTGGGACCATCACTGCACAGCTGGAACAGTGTCAGAAGGTCAAGACTAAGGAGTGACAGCTATGAGGACACATTTATCTAGGACACTTGCCATCATTCTTTCTGTTTACAGCTATGCATTAGGGAAGTTATAATCATAGAAGTAATGCTCTTTGGAATACTACTTCAATTAGGTTATGTTTTTTCAAGCAGCTGATTACATCACTAAAATCATATTTAGAAGACTTAAAGTACACAGGAAAGCAGAGAGCACTGTAAAGGATACATTTATTTATAGTACAGAATAAAAATTTGCCAGAATTTGAACACTTTTTCATGCCAATAGTTGAATAATTAAATGATACCGAAATAAACATATGTTACAAAAAAAAAAAAAATCAACTCTTGCCAAGTTTTTGCCCTGGAAATGAAGGTAGATTTTGAAAGCTATGCAAATGAGGTGTTACTTTCTTGTGCAGGTAATACCACTTTTTTAGGGCTACCACACAATCTTTACATATCAGTTTTCTGATAACTATTAGAATACAACAAAGAAATGGCTTAGGATTTCATGCTCAGTAAGTAGCAATGATGCAGCAGTAAATGTCAAAGACAATTAATGCTTCTTTCTGCCATCATACTGCTGTGAAGTAACAGTTTGCCAGATTGTATTTTTGTTTCTCAGAACCAAACAAAGGTCTAATGCCTCCGATTGTAATGCTTTTCCCAGCAGTCCCTTACTCTCACACAAGATGCGTGAAATTAAGCTAGCCTCAAACATCATCATAATGTAGTTTTGAAATTCAAAACTTGCTTCTCGTTTTAATCTCTTAATTCAGTGCCTAGGGTGTTCCCACAAAAGAAACAAATACTCCAGAAAATACTAAGGTGATCCAGAGCCAAGTAGTTTGTGGTATTTGTTCAGGAATATGGATATTAGTTGCTGTTATATTGTTACTGATAACTTCACTGCATTCTGAATTTGTTTTTAGCTGATTACACTTTTCAGATGGTTTTGCCTGCAGATTCTTTGGTGTTGTTGAGAAGTGCCTCCCCATGAGGTATGAGGGCTGTTCTGAAAATAACACTTCCTATTTTACCATGTTGGCCCATGACATCAGAAGTGGATATTGGTGGTATGGCATTAGAGATTGAATCTTCCCACCAACATTCCATTACATGTTGTTGTCGTGTGACAGATGGCAGCAGAGGGGCTGTCTGACAAAAAATGACCTCTGACATGGAAGTGCATATGAAGCAAAGGGGTATAAACTGAATTTCTCCATGCAGAAAAAATGTCATCCATTGACACTTGCTGAATGTTTCTGGAGACCAAACAGTGGATGTGAGCACAGTGAGGAAGAAGATGGTGAATTTCAGCAGCAGTAATGGTGACAGCAAATCACCTCTGCTAGTGCAGATTTTTACAAGCACAGCGTGCAGGCTCTTGTTCATCGCTGGCAAAAATGCATAGCTAGTGGTTGTGACTATAATAAAAAAATACTTTTTGTAACTGAGAATTTGTTCTATCGAATAGTGCTACTGTGCTCTTTGTATTTGTTGTATTTTCTATTGAAACAAATGGGAGGCATTGCTTTCAGTGCAACCTACATGGATTTTTGTAGTGGAGATAAGCACAGGGAGTATGAGAATTTGACTTCCATTTGATCACCATTTAGAAAAGATCTTTACTCTTGAAAAACCTGTAAGTATAAACTGAGCAAAGCATGATTGGTGTTCTAAAGATTTTCCATAGAAAATCTGTAGAAAATCTTTAGAATCTCAGATGTATTCTGAACTTTCTCAACTTTGCTAGTAATTTGATGCTTGATCTTAGCCAAACTATTATATTTTTCTGTGTCACTGCTTCTTAACTCATTCATTGTATGGTTTGCCTTTGTTGACTTTCAAAAACAACACTAGTGTTGACAATACAACATTATCAAAATGATCAGTTATTTCATTCTTAGGTGTCTACCAACACCGTTATAAAGATGATTTCCAAGAAAACCATGTGAAACAATTAAATCACTCTTTCTGCCAAGCGAAGTTGGGAAGATTCTGCAAGGGCACGTGACTATGTGTGAAAACCTTTCTCTTCCAGTCAGAAGAAAGATATATAGCTTAGAAATCTATTTTAATTAGGCCAGATGATAGTAATTCACTGATAAGATTTGTAATTCATGTCTGTTTCTATCTTTCAAGAAAATTTCACCTTGCTGACAGTAATTAAATCATTCAAGTTCTTTCATCTTTCTGTTGGCTTTTCAGCCCCCTCTTCAGTTTCATTCCTTATTTCATATGTTGAAACAGCTTTAACTGAACTTTTTTCAGTCCTGTGGTGCATAGGCGTCAGAGGTTTCTCTCCTAAGGGCCTCTGGAAGTGACAAGAAACAAATTCATGTATATCATAAAGATCTGTCTACACATGTAATTTTATAAGATGCTCCAACATTCTCTTAAAAATTTTGAAAAGGCCTTCCCTTTAAGACGTTGCATTTTCAGATTGTAAAACTTTCTATAGAACAGTGTCTCGTGCTTTGGCAGATTGAGAAGAATCATTCTTCCTTAACTCAGCAGTGCTCAACCCAAGATACTCACTGCGGAAAAGAGAATGATGGGTAATTACTTGTTATTATCTGCTGTGAGCAACTAGGGTAGCAGGGGTGAAAACATATTGGCTATACTCCTCTATCTGTTAGAAAAACTGAGAGCACAGGGTGAATGTTATGCAACAGTAAATAATGGAAACACAATCTACTCATCCCAGTTAGCTACAGTTGGCTTGTTAGGAAGATGTAGAGATCTTTGCCAGTTGAAGGGAAACAGTGGGTTGCCTCTTACCTGAAACAGGTTGTAAATTGTTCGTATTTATACAGTATCTTGTATAATTCTAGTGACTAGTGAGAATTTCAAGCATATTGAGATAAAAAATATGAATGTGTGATTTTTTTTTTTAATATTTTGTCGTATTTGTGAATATGCAACATCAAAAGAGATCTAGAACCAGCTCATACTAGTTTTAGAACAGAGTAGACACAATTTACTTCATGCATCAATATGGCTTAGGGGATGACCTTCTTGAAAGGAGCTTTGCAGTGGAGGACCTGAGTGTTCTGATAGATAACAGGTTGGCTGTGAGCAAGCAGCGTGGCCTTGTGTCTAAGAAGGCCAATGGAATCCTGGAGTGCATTAAAAAGAGTGTGGCCAGCAGGTCAAGGGGGGTGATCCTCCCTCTCTACTCTGCACTGCTGAGACCACATCTGAAGTGCAGTGTCCAGTTCTGGGCTTCCTAGTTCAAAAAAGACATGGATCTCCTAGAATGAGTCCAATTGAGGGCAACAAAGATTAGGGGCCTGGAGCATCTTCTGCATGAGGATATGCTGCTTTTGTGATTCACATTAAGCTAATATTGTAGCACTTGTGGACTTGTTACTGACTTCAAAATAGATCTTTCATATTTGCATGGTGAAAAGGGGACCATACGACAAGACATAATGAAAAACAGAATGTGTGAGAGAAAGGAAGGAAGAATATTCTCCCAAATTCATATATAATTTTTTTAAAAATCACATTTCATTAAAAAGATAGTTCTGCTAAGCAATACAGAGTTGACATATTTCCTTACTAAATGTTAACTTTATCTAAATGCCATCAGAATCTACATTCTTTATTTAATGTTTGTGCAGATTCTCTAAATTGTACCAGAAAGCCCCATAAAAATGGAGATTTTCAGGCCATCCATCCACTAGAGTCCTTTGACTGAAGTGAGAGATTTGGTGTTAGGTGACAGATTTCCAGTACTCTATCTATTGAAACACTTCATAGGCAGTACTGTAGTTGCATTTGATTTTAAAGGAGATCAAAACAGAGAGTTTTTAATATTTATTAAAGATTGGCTGAACCTAAGGAGCTTCTTTGTGGTTAGAGACTTCTGCAATCTTTTTGTTATGCTTTTAAAGTGAGATTGACATATTTTAATCATAAGAGAACCCAAAGCTGTCAAAGCTAGGGGACTGAAAGCTAAAGCTGTTAGGTCCATCAGTTTGTACAAGTATTGCCTCTTTTCTACTTGTATCCATCCTGAAACTTGGGTCACTATGAATGTTAGGCTTACATCTCAGTTTGTAGTTAGGTTTGTGAGTTTTTGATTTGTTGGTATTTTTTCTAAAATATGGTTCAGTGTATTGGTATGATTTAAATATATTGTGGGACTTAATAAGATAGTAACATCCATCTTCTCCATGTGGGAGTGTGAATTAATGGTTAAAGACAATGAGCCACAATTCCGTAGTTCTATTCTGGGCTCTGTGCTGACTCACTGCATAATTTTACTGAAGTCATTTAAATTCAGGTGAAATGGGCCCCTGTGAAGCTGATGAGATAATATCTGTTTCAGTCTTTTGTATTCAGTGGATTTTTCTATACAGCTCTGCCCTTCAGTCATCAATGTAAATTTATTAATATGTTAATATGTTGTTGCATAGCATCCTTGTAAAGTTTAATTAAATTGCTTTTTTAATTTTTATATTATTTATTCAAAGTTTGTTTTGGTTTTGTTTGTTTTATTTTTCCATAACAGAAGCAGACAGAAAAAAAAAGTTTTTATATTGTGGAAACATTTTTTCTAAAATTTTACTCTCCTACTTCCAGACAAAATAACCTTTCAAAACCCATAGGAACCCGTAGTTAATTGCCCTTTAGTAGAGTTGATACCTGGACCCTTGCTCAGATCTCTTGAAAACTAAATGATCCTTAGTGATACTTGAATCTCAAATAATACCACTGAACAGTTTGCTCTCTACTGTAAGGAGTACCTCTGTCATTTTTGTGTGAAAAATCAAGAGGTCATTACTTCCTTTTTCATATGTAGATGGAGTGAAAATCAAAACACTGATCAAGTCTGCCAAGTGAATTTGTCTTTCAGCAAGCTATAAAATCATAGAATCATCAGAGTTGGAAGGGACGCTTAAAGGCCATCTAGTCGAACTCCCCTGCAATGAACAGGGACGCCTACAGCTACATCAGATTGCCCAGAGCTTGATCCAGGCTGACCTTGAACATCTTCAATGATAGGGCATCCACCGCCTCTTTGGGCAACCTGTTCCAGTGCCTCACCACCCTTCACAGTGAAGCTTAACACATGACAAACCATTATTTTCTTTCCATTTCCTTATGGGAATTGTACTCTGTATTTCTGTGTTCTGCCTTTTTGTTTGTTATCTGTGGGATTTTTTTCAGCAAATATTAGACTTGGTCAAGTTAGCATTCAAAATTCGGAGTTGGAGTTGTTCACAATCCATGTATCTCCAGTATCTTGGAAGTTACTCTAGTCTTTTTGACAGAAACGTTGGATGGCCTACAAGTTCTTCACCTCCGTATAGTTCTTCCACTCTTACAATCCACAGCTGACTGAGGAGGATATAAAATTATGGCTCAGAGTGACTTCACATGAGTACACATCCCAGTAGTGTGAATGGCAGTACCAAATGGTGGTGATTCATTCCCTCAGCTCCAAAATTGGCAGCATTCAGAGAAAAAGGATTAGTTTTAAACAAAGAAATGCTTTATCCAACAGAGAGTACAGACATTATAGAGTAATTAATCAGGAAAGTCATTCTGAAAGTAGATTTACCTGCAGGATTTCTTGTAGAGGGAAACTAGAATTACAGTAGGAAACTATTGAGGACTGAAAGTTGTAGAGAGAATTGCATATTTTAAGGGCTCCTCAAATTACACCTGAGGAAAGGTTCACTCTGGGGATGCTAATGAAATGGTTCCTGTTTGTGTGATTCAGTGTTTTCTTTGGATAATATCTCTCCAGTAAGGTAATTGCAGTTGGCTGTGAAGCAGGAAAGCAACTAGTTTAATTTGCTCTGTTTTCCACTTCAGTACCACCTCAGGCTGTTTCTTGGCTTCTCTTATGAGATTTAGCAAAGTCTGCCTCATTATTAGTGATAAGGGAGACCTCAAAGGAAAACACAGATGTGGCAGGTAACTATATTGGTGACTTTTGGCTGTTAGTAGCCCTTGGGAATCATTGCTGATCCGTGGGTAAGCTGGGAATTAAAGACTTTATAGTACTAGAACAGCTTTTGTCTTTCTGAAACATAAAAGCTGAGCTGCTATTCTCTTATGGCTATTGCAAAGAAACTCTGGTGATTTGGAACTCCCTGGCTCAGCTTCACTTTTTTTTTTTTTTTTTTTTTTTTCTATTTTAAAGTGTCTGAAGCAGATAAAATTCATACCTTTTCTCCTGGTGATTACATTGTCTTCAGCTGAACCACAGTCGTTTTGCATAGACTCAAATGAGAGGTTGAAAGGGACTTCTGGACCACAAGGCCAACTTCAAAGCTAGATCAGATAACTCACAGCTTGTCCCATCAACTTTTGAATTGCTCCAAAAGAGGAGCTCTGTAGCTCATTCCAGTCGCTACTGCAATGAATAAAGGAAGTATTTTCAGTTATCTGTCTCAGTAGAACAAAGTTGCTTCCCCTTACCCCAGATAAGTTATAATTTGATACTACTTCCAGGCAAATGAAGTAATATATAGGCACTACAGCTATGGTGACCTACAGAAGTTTTAGGGAGTCCAGATAGTTGCCATTTATCTTCGCAGAGATTTTCAGAGGTCCAGAACATTAGTGGAGCCAGCTAAGAATTGTGTTTAGTGGAACCCTGTTATCGGTGGGTCTTCACTTCAAGTCTTCAGCTCCCAGTGTGGGAGAGGCGATGATGTTTTTCCTAGAAAACAGTTCTTTATTCTGATAAGAATTGCAATAGAATAAGGACATGCAGAAATAACAGAAATTCAGAAACTAATTCCTGGAAGCACAGATGCCTTGGAAGTGCAGCTAAAATTTTAGAAATGAATGCTTGGAAAAGACACCCTAAAACTCATTAGTATATAACACAGCTTGTGACACTGCAGATTTTGATGAGTTTTTGGTAGTTCTTGAAAGGCATGAGGTTTTACCATTTTTAGAATATGCAATATCAAGTAGTCTTTCCAGCACACACATCTATGTTAAATTGGAGATTTAATCATAAAAATGTCTTAACTTACAAACTTGATAATATATATGTAGCAAGAAAAGATTTAAAAGGTGTGTTTTAATGATTTCAACACCAATTTTTCACTTTTCTGATTTCCTGTTCAAAATGTTACTACTATGCTCTTTTACCTCTGAAGTGCCTCATTCAGAATAGCTGTTCAAAATGCATTCCAGCTTTTCACTCACATTACTGAGGTTAAGGACTACTCCATTTTGTGTTCCCTCCCTTCTGTTGTTATGGAACAATGCTTGCTGTATATTCTGCTGACTGGGAGATATTCATACATAAGATTTCAGTAATCTCTCTGTAATCTGCTCCATTTATGTGGACTCACCAACTAGATGTAGTCTGAAAGGAGTTAAGAGCTGAGGAATTCCTTCTGGAATCAACTGCTGTGCAACCACACTGTTAAATCTGAATTTGTTATTCATCTCCTTATTTTTAGTGAGTCTCCTTCCTGGGAGTGTTCAGTATATTCTCCCTCCATAAATAATGATTGATTGAATTAACTTACAGCATATTGGAGAGAGAGATGGGAACACCTTCCCAACCTTCCCGCTGGGGCCCTTTATGCTTCTCTAAATGTGCAGAAAGGAAACTAGCTTTAGTCATCAGAAAACATACTAATGCCCAGTTGTATAAAGGGAAAGACAGCCTAAATCTATCTCAGTGCTTGCAGCAGCGGAGTTAGCTGACAACTCATTAGTGCACATTAATTGTGACCCACCTTACAGGATGAACTAGTAATTTCGTCTGATGTTCATGGTGTTTCTTGCTCACAGTAAGGAAAAAAAAAAAAAAAAAAAAGTGAAATTTCATTTGATTTGCTGAAGTTTTATTCTTGATGTTTTCAAATTAATTTTGTTGTTATTCTTCTGGACAATTTGATGTCTGGAGAGAGGTAGGCAGAAAGCTAAAATGTTTACAGTCACTCCAGTTCTTTCAGTATGGAAGTTATTTAGCAATTCTTTCAAAAGCACATCTGTGAATACTATTGGTTTGCTGTATTTTCTATTAAAAATGTTCAGTTCTTTAACACTGGTAACATTGAACATCTGATGAGAACGCGTGGGCCTTGGTGCTATTCAGCTGCCCTTCTACTGGGAAACCAAAATGTGCATTTTGCTGCTTCCAATGAAAATGTTTTCGTTTCAAGGACGGGGACACTTATGTTTTTGTGAGACCACTTTATCGCTTATTGTTTTTTATAATAATATTTATTTCTTTTTTTAAAATTATCAGGTTTATTCACGCAAAAAAATCATGTCCAGAATGTCCAGCCATAGCAATATCAATCTTCTATGTGAAGTCCACTGATGTTGGAAGACAGTGTGGATTTGCTGAGAAATGGATTCTCTCAGCCATTCAGTTCATATTGAACATGAATATGCTCATGAACATTACTTTCATTATTACGTATTTACAAGTAGGCAGATATAGCCAGGCGTGTTAAGTGGGGATAAACAGCTGAGGACAATGAACCTCCATTCCTTCTTTTTGAATAAAGGGGAGGAAGAGAAACAGAGTTTTCTTATGACACAGAAAAGCTTTTTTTTTTTTTTTTTAATGAAATTTTTCATGAAAAGCTGATACTTATAACAAACGTAGCTAAGTTTCCCCTTTTCTGGGGCAGAGAGGAGAATTAGAAAAATCTCCTCATCTAGGCTTTCTCTCATATTCCCAAATGAACATAAATTTCTTCTGTTTTCCCAGTCTCTTAAAATGATGTTTTATTAAGTTCCCATTCAGAATTACATCATTTCACACTTATTTCTTCTTTCCTCTCTTCCATTATTCCAGGGAGTATTAACAGTTCCTAAAAATTTGACAAGAATCTTAAACATTTAAGTTGCACATTTGTTCTAATGCATGTTGAATGTAACAACAGAAGAGCAAAGAGAAATAACATGAAGCCAATCAGTCATTGAAATGCGAGTGAAGGAAATGTATTCTATGTTTATCCACTGTTGCTGTTGAGGGTATGATATTAGATAGAGGATATGAATTTTATTTGTTGTGTCACTTCAAACAAGCAGTTATCACAGAAACAACTATTTTCATATGCATCTTCAGTTAACCAAATGTTTTTCAGTACCTGCTGGCTTTAGAAAGTGGAGCGGCTGATGAGTCATAGTTATCTATTTCCCTGTTATTTTCAGTTCCAATTCTGTCCTATTTTGCTGTGTGTATTGAAATTGGCATAGTGGCCCCTTCACTGATTTCATCCAATTCTTTCCATATTCAACAACTTTGTTTTTCCTTTTCTTTCTGAATGTTTTTAGAGTGACAGGTTATGCAAGTATTAATTGCAAGTCCAAAGACCAATGTCTTCTCACTTTACTCTGACATCCCAAGGATTATTCATAAAACTTAAGGGTTTTCTTCATGCCTGCACGTGCCCTCTCCAATCTTTAAATTCATTCTTTCTTATTAGCACTTTGCTTAAATAAAAGTGCTTTTATAGCAAGTTGCTTGTTGCAAAAAGCTTGCATTCGAGATGTTTGACCAGGTCTGTTTTCAAAGAAATTTGGGAAATTTTTAGAAACCTAAAAACTACATTCAGCATATTCTGCTTCTCTCAGGACCTTTTCTCTTCCAATACCGCCAACCAATGTGGGTGGATCCCCACATTCTGGCAGCTGTCTGCTCCAGTATGGTCCTGGAAATCTGTGACCATCTCTGTGGCCCCATAAGCAGAACCGGTTGTTATTTGGCAGTATGCTCCTGAAAATGCCATGTGTAGTAGAAGCACTTACTCAGGGATGACAGATTCTTATTTCAATGAATGAATGAACAATTTGTATGATTTGTTTTCGCCCACTTTGTTGGAATATATTCATTCCTTTTAGAGAAATAGTTTCAGATTACTATAGTTTCAGATATATATGTATTTGTTAAAGGGGGAGGGTTAAATAGGGGGCAATAGCTTAAAATGAGAATCAGTCAGATTTTTCTCCTCTTCAACTAACTTTATATTTATTTGTGTTGTTTGTTTTGTTTTGTTTTTCTCCTTGGCAGCCAAAGTTCATAAAACATCACGAGGGTCATATTGTTCAGGATTTCAAAGAGCCACCGTTTACCTTTGTGGATACAAGTAAACAGGCAATGGTGTCCCGACCATCTGCTCAAGCTGCTTGAGAACAATCTTCTGTGCAAATGGCATGAAAGGTAATTTAACCTCAGAAGGTGCCCACAGAGCTTCAGTTCTGTTTACCATTGTCTCTTTGCCAGTCTAAAAATAAATCATTCTGAACAAAAAAAAAATCCCTCTTTTTCCAATTTAAAGAGCAGATAATCAGAGGAGCTCATTTCAGCTAATTTCAACTAACAAGGGGCTGTTTTTCCCTTCTAGTATTTTTCTAAGTAGCAAAGAGCTTTTCTGGGATAAATGGTAGCTGTCTTATAATTGTCTTTGTTTGCTGTAGGAGGCTGTTGTCTTTCAGAGTACAGAATAGGATATGGTCATAGAGTGGTATTCAGTGCTTGGTGATGCACACTTTTGACATTTTAAATGCAGTTCTGCCTTGATGCCTTTGTTACTTTGCTTTGCCAGTCCATGCCTTTTTCACTAGAAATGCACCTTTGCTACTATATTATAAATATTTTTTTATAAATTGTTATATTTTTATTTATTTTTTATTAAACAGCTAAGAAATTGAAAAAGAGGTTCCTTTCTAAATCAAAATGGAAACTTCAGCTTTAACCTCTATTATCTTCTGCCATCTACTGTGCTAATTTCTTCAGTTCCAACCACTACAAATAAAGCAATTTCTGTCTCCTTCATGCTCCCTTACTCTTTACGCTCCATTCCTCCCACATCATTGTAGGTCAAACTAGTCCAAATTTTGAGAATGTCCTTTTGCTAAGGTCCAGGGTCAGACCAGACATTGTAGAGCATGTTCTCTGGGAAGCTGTGGCAGTGCAGACATGATACGTGCCTCAATGAGAGGAGAAACAGAAAATGTGTTTTCCTGTCTGTGTTTTCAGATAGTGTATTTTGAGGGAATATTTGAATATCAGCAGCAAAAGAGAAGATAAACATAATTTGTATTCAACAAATGAACTGATATTAAAGTGGCAATGGAGATAGCGTGTGAGGGGAAAGAAGTTTTGCTGCTGAATTAGCTATATCGGTTTAGCTAACCTAATAAGGCATATTTTATTGCCATAAATGCACTCTGGACATAAAACAGAGGGAACAAGTTTTCACATTAAGCTGTGAAAGAGTGTTCTGTCTTCATGGTGGTGTATATTTTGCTCTAGTTTAATAACATACACCTGATTCATGTTTTTCTTGGACGTTTTCACTTAGATTTTTTTAAAGGAGAAGAGGTGGAACATGACAGATTTGAGAATGTTTTATATAGCTTTCAACAAGAAGGAATTTATAGCAACTTGAAGTTATATAACTTCTAACTCCACTTTTTCCTGGCATGATTTAGATAGTTCTGGTGCTTTCACAATAATTCAAAGGAATATGCAATCAGTCAATCTATCTTATCTATTTTAAGCATTTTCAAGGAACCATCACTGTACTTTTTAGTTCTAAATCTGAATAAAAGCATCAGTTTGCTATAAACATTCATTTTGCAAGATATCAGAAAGGGTCTTCATTTGTTTATGAAGACTTGATCAAATAAAGGGATCCCACAGCACTGTTAATTGTACTGGGTATACAAACAGCATTAATTTGTGCAGGTAGATTGGGACAAACCTCAGGTGTCATAAGACGATGGGTTTAATCTCCATCAGTAAACTTGTTTGAGATAATATCTGAAAGATAATATAGGACAATTATAGGACAAATTAATACAACAAAGTTTTTCATGAAGAAATATCTAGGATAATCTAGGAAGGCATTTAGAAATTCATCTAGATGCTTTCAGAATGATGTTTGAATATTATGAAATAGTTTATTCAAATAATTTTATGATATTGTTCAAATTAATCGTGTGGCTTTTAGAGTCAAGTGAATAATTCATGAACTTCTCATTTCATGAGCTGTAATTATCTGCTGTCGTCTGCCATGATCTCAAGCTGTGGCTGGCTTTCTCTTTGCAGTGAGTGCAAGCAGCTGTAGGCGTCTAAATATGTGCTAGGTGTTTAAATGCTAATGTGTAATCAATGGACTATAGGTCTCTGTCATAGTTAAACCAAAAGAATGATACAAAAGGCAAAATTCTTCCAGGTCCAAATCACTGATACCTTTGTATGCATCGAGTACCATATGAAATGCTCCAGGGTATGTGAGACATCCACTTGGAACTGATGCATATGACAGAGGGCCTGTAGGAGACCTACAGTCTCCTGAAGTGATACTAGGAGGCCAGAATAAATGCAAGACATCTCAGAGGACAGCTGAAATGGGCCGTATGTGGCAGACAGAAGTGTCTTACTTGCTTGTAGATGACAAACTTTGGATGTGTTAATCTAAAAGGTGAACTCGATCACATGTAATTGTTAATTTATCATATTTTCTGCAAACAACTGCACTGACAGGATAATCACTTAAAGAATTAGAATACGGAAAGCTACCCGGGTTTTGTCTTGTTTGGGTACTCTGGTCCTTTGTAGGAATATGACATTTCTATGATCTTACCAAAGAGCAGCTTTCAAGGGCAGGCTCCCGATCAGGAAGTTTCAGCTCTGAGAGTGTTAGGGACAGAACTGCGTATCTGCCTTGCCTATTGCTTGTGATCAGTAGCAAGATCAACAAAAGCAGGTGAGGGTCCATGCAGGGGTGCTGGAAATTCATCAGGTCTGCTGATGATACCAAATTGAAGGAATCAGATGATGCACTCAAGTGCAGGGCTGCTGTCCAAAATGGCCTAGACGGGAGGGAGGAGTGGACTGACAGGAGCCTTGTGAAATTCAATAAGAGACAGAAGTGAAGCCCTGAACATGGGGATGAGAAGCTCCTGGCAGCAAGACAGACTGAAGGTTTGCTGCCCTCAGAGTAGTTCTGCTGAAAAAGGCCCTAGGGGTTATGGAGGACAACAAGGTGAACATAAGCCAGCAGTGTTTCCTAGCAGCACAGTAGGTTAGGTAGCAATCCTGGTCTGCATTATGAAGTATGCAACAAGCATATCAATAGAAGGGATTATCTGTCTTCATTATGCACAACAGCACACAGTCTTGCTCGCCAACCCTCTCTACCCCAGTACAGGAAAGAAATTAATGAACTGTAGCATGTTAAGCAGAGGGCCACCAGGTTGGTAAGGACAGTAGCATTTTTCTGAGGAAGAGAGATTGAGGGACACCGACAGATGCAGTCTGGAGGCAAGGTGTCTTTGGGGGCACACTAAAGCAGCCCCTGATACCTGCAGGGAGGTTACAGGACCACAGCTGTGCATGGTGGGAAGACTAGAGATAACAGAATCATAGAATCAAAGCATGGCTTGGGTTGGAAGGGACCTTAGAGATCATCCAGCTCCAACTCCCTGCTGTGGGTAGGGTTGCCATTCACTAAATCAGACTGCTCAGGGCCCCATCCGACCTGGCCTTGAACACCTCCAGGTTTGGGGCATCCACAGCTTCTCTGGACAATCTGTGACCGCACCACCTTATGAATAAAGAATTTTTTTTTTAACATCTAACCTAAAGTTCATCTCTTTTAGTTTAAAATCATCCCTACCTATCCTATTACTATCAGACCATAAAGTTTATCTCCTTCCTGCTTGTAAGCTCCCTTCAAGTACTGGAAGGCCACCATGAGGTCACCCTGGAACCTTCTCCGAGCTAAACAAGCCCAACTCCCTCCACCTTTCCTCATAAGAGAGGTGCTTCTGCCCTCTGAGCATCTTCATGGCCCTTCTCTGGACCCTCTCCAACAGCTCCATGCCCCACATGAAACCTTACAAGGGCAAAGTAGAGGGGAACAATCACAAGAAGTTAAGACTGGCTATCAGAAGAATGGTTTTCACCCTTGCTCAGTGATGCATTGGGTTGCCCAAAGATGCTGTGCTAGCTCCCTTCTCTGAAGTGCTCAAGACCCAGCCGGAGCACCTGTTCAAGAACCCAAGTAACCAAGTCTGGTTTCACAGCTGACCTTCCCTGGGGCCGGAACCTTGGACTAAAGACCACACAATTTTCCTTCCTACCTGAATTTTCCTGTAATCTTAAGATGTATTATTTCAGGATGTGAAGTGAGAAACTTCTTTCTTCAAGTCTGATTAGACTTAGAACGGTTTCCCCTTAACTGTAGGTATAAGGACAAACTCTTTCCTTTTCTTATGGCAAAAATGTCACCATAGAGTTAACTGCATTAACCCGATTATAGTGANTTTTTTTTTTTTCTATTTTAAAGTGTCTGAAGCAGATAAAATTCATACCTTTTCTCCTGGTGATTACATTGTCTTCAGCTGAACCACAGTCGTTTTGCATAGACTCAAATGAGAGGTTGAAAGGGACTTCTGGACCACAAGGCCAACTTCAAAGCTAGATCAGATAACTCACAGCTTGTCCCATCAACTTTTGAATTGCTCCAAAAGAGGAGCTCTGTAGCTCATTCCAGTCGCTACTGCAATGAATAAAGGAAGTATTTTCAGTTATCTGTCTCAGTAGAACAAAGTTGCTTCCCCTTACCCCAGATAAGTTATAATTTGATACTACTTCCAGGCAAATGAAGTAATATATAGGCACTACAGCTATGGTGACCTACAGAAGTTTTAGGGAGTCCAGATAGTTGCCATTTATCTTCGCAGAGATTTTCAGAGGTCCAGAACATTAGTGGAGCCAGCTAAGAATTGTGTTTAGTGGAACCCTGTTATCGGTGGGTCTTCACTTCAAGTCTTCAGCTCCCAGTGTGGGAGAGGCGATGATGTTTTTCCTAGAAAACAGTTCTTTATTCTGATAAGAATTGCAATAGAATAAGGACATGCAGAAATAACAGAAATTCAGAAACTAATTCC
Organism: Pavo muticus; assembly: GCA_016647715.1. Taxonomy (NCBI): domain Eukaryota; kingdom Metazoa; phylum Chordata; class Aves; order Galliformes; family Phasianidae; genus Pavo; species Pavo muticus. The sequence continues at coordinate 2,957,263 of JACDJE010000023.1, read as the reverse complement.
TGGAAGCACAGATGCCTTGGAAGTGCAGCTAAAATTTTAGAAATGAATGCTTGGAAAAGACACCCTAAAACTCATTAGTATATAACACAGCTTGTGACACTGCAGATTTTGATGAGTTTTTGGTAGTTCTTGAAAGGCATGAGGTTTTACCATTTTTAGAATATGCAATATCAAGTAGTCTTTCCAGCACACACATCTATGTTAAATTGGAGATTTAATCATAAAAATGTCTTAACTTACAAACTTGATAATATATATGTAGCAAGAAAAGATTTAAAAGGTGTGTTTTAATGATTTCAACACCAATTTTTCACTTTTCTGATTTCCTGTTCAAAATGTTACTACTATGCTCTTTTACCTCTGAAGTGCCTCATTCAGAATAGCTGTTCAAAATGCATTCCAGCTTTTCACTCACATTACTGAGGTTAAGGACTACTCCATTTTGTGTTCCCTCCCTTCTGTTGTTATGGAACAATGCTTGCTGTATATTCTGCTGACTGGGAGATATTCATACATAAGATTTCAGTAATCTCTCTGTAATCTGCTCCATTTATGTGGACTCACCAACTAGATGTAGTCTGAAAGGAGTTAAGAGCTGAGGAATTCCTTCTGGAATCAACTGCTGTGCAACCACACTGTTAAATCTGAATTTGTTATTCATCTCCTTATTTTTAGTGAGTCTCCTTCCTGGGAGTGTTCAGTATATTCTCCCTCCATAAATAATGATTGATTGAATTAACTTACAGCATATTGGAGAGAGAGATGGGAACACCTTCCCAACCTTCCCGCTGGGGCCCTTTATGCTTCTCTAAATGTGCAGAAAGGAAACTAGCTTTAGTCATCAGAAAACATACTAATGCCCAGTTGTATAAAGGGAAAGACAGCCTAAATCTATCTCAGTGCTTGCAGCAGCGGAGTTAGCTGACAACTCATTAGTGCACATTAATTGTGACCCACCTTACAGGATGAACTAGTAATTTCGTCTGATGTTCATGGTGTTTCTTGCTCACAGTAAGGATGGGGCAAAAAAAAAGTGAAATTTCATTTGATTTGCTGAAGTTTTATTCTTGATGTTTTCAAATTAATTTTGTTGTTATTCTTCTGGACAATTTGATGTCTGGAGAGAGGTAGGCAGAAAGCTAAAATGTTTACAGTCACTCCAGTTCTTTCAGTATGGAAGTTATTTAGCAATTCTTTCAAAAGCACATCTGTGAATACTATTGGTTTGCTGTATTTTCTATTAAAAATGTTCAGTTCTTTAACACTGGTAACATTGAACATCTGATGAGAACGCTTGGGCCTTGGTGCTATTCAGCTGCCCTTCTACTGGGAAACCAAAATGTGCATTTTGCTGCTTCCAATGAAAATGTTTTCGTTTCTAGGACGGGGACACTTATGTTTTTGTGAGACCACTTTATCGCTTATTGTTTTTTATAATAATATTTATTTCTTTTTTTAAAATTATCAGGTTTATTCACGCAAAAAAATCATGTCCAGAATGTCCAGCCATAGCAATATCAATCTTCTATGTGAAGTCCACTGATGTTGGAAGACAGTGTGGATTTGCTGAGAAATGGATTCTCTCAGCCATTCAGTTCATATTGAACATGTTTATGTTCATTTTCATTACTTTCATTATTACGTATTTACAAGTAGGCAGATATAGCCAGGCGTGTTAAGTGGGGATAAACAGCTGAGGACAATGAACCTCCATTCCTTCTTTTTGAATAAAGGGGAGGAAGAGAAACAGAGTTTTCTTATGACACAGAAAAGCTTTTTTTTTNAAAAAAATTGGAGATTTCCTAGTAAAGCTTTACAGGTAAACCTCACAGTCAGAAAACGACATGTTTTCACACTTGTTTAGAAGTAAGACACAAGTCTTTACAGTGTTCACCTGCGAACTTTCATGTTGAAGTGGGCATGAGATCCTTTACTTCAACACCTATTTATTTGACAGATGTTAATTTTTTGGGGAAAAAAAGAGAGGTTTTTTGTATACTTTTGGCATTCTTCCATTTCAGCACTTAAAACCAAGTCATTAAATATTTCTGATGGCTCTAAATAGAAGAAAATTAGGTCAGCAAAACTGGTATATGATGTCTTTAGGAGTGGTGATGTCTTGAAAGACACTGAAAATTCTGAGGTTTACTCCAGCTGTATATGAAAAGATGAGATTTTGAATTAACACTTCTTGTGAATCAGTGATCAGTGCATAACACAATGAAATAAGAAAAAGTAAAGTACATGACAAAGTGTTGAAATTATAGTTAACGGTATGTTTAATATTGAAATAAAATTTGTTTTACAACAAATACCTCATCACAAGAATCATGGAGGAATGTAATATATATGGGAGTGCACAAGGGAGAAGTACAAAGGATTTTAGGGCATTATGAAATAACTAGGTTGATGTCAGATAAGGCTGATATAACTGAAAGTTACAATATGCTAATGAAGTTTAGAAATCTTAAATTATTTAGTGATTTTACCATGCTAATGTAATATTATCTGTTTCATAACCTATACTCACTGCAAATGAAACAGCTATTTTTTTAGGCAGTTTTAGTGCAGTGGTTAACCACCAAATACCAATAGAGATTAATCCTCCTTTTATATTATAAAATGGTGGGCCAAAAACTGAACGTGAGGCAGCAATGTGTACTTGAAAAGCGAAACTGGGCTGCATCAAAAGAAGTGTAGCTAGCTGATCGAGGGAAGTGATTCTCCCCTCCTGTTCTACTCTCATGAGATCCCACCTGGAGCACTGCATTTGGCTCTGAGGCACCCAGCAAAAGAAGGGCATTGACTTGTTAAGGAAAGTCCAGAGGAGTGCCATAAAAATGACTAGAGGGCTGGAGCAGATGCTGTAACATGTTGCCCAGTGAGGATGTGGATGCCCCATCTCTGGATGCATTCAAGGCCAGGCTGGATGGGGCTGTGAGCAACGTGGTCTAGGGGGAGATGTTCCTGCCTATAGTAGGGAAGAGGAGCATGCCTAACTATGCTGAAATTACTGGCGTACATAAGCCTTCTAGGCAGAGAGGCATATTGGAATTTAGTAGAGTGGTGGTGGTTGTTTTTTTCTTTTTGTTTTTTGTTTTTCAGCAATCATCACAAGAACTCTTGGGACAGGTAGGCTAGGAAATCAGATCTCCCTCTCTTCAAAATGCATTGAAATTCATTCTCTCCCCACCAAAATGTGTCACATGAAGAAAGATGACTTTCTACTTGATCTCTTTTTGATCAGAAAATACCTAGTAACTGAAATATTCTGAGTAGTTCTATTCTTCGTGCTAGAAGTATACAAATTTTGTTGGCAAACCTTTGCTTTGTCTTTATATGCCTTCAGTGCTTACTTAATCATATGCAGTGGTTTTATGTATTTTATTTGACATTGGATTTGTTTCAGAAACATAGATGATAAAATCAGAATTACAAACAATTTGTAGTCCATTTACAGTTGTTGTGTCTTAGTTTCAGCTAGGTCAGAATTGGTTTTTTCAGTGTCTGGTACGATGCTGTGTTTTGGTTCTAGGAGAAAAACAATGTTGCTAACACACCAGTGCTTATAGTTGCTGCTAAGCAGTGTTGTTTGGAGCCAAGGCCTTTGGCAGCAAAGGGCCCAAGGAGTTGGGAGGGAACGGAATTGGGACAGCTGACTTGAACTGGCCAAAGGGATATTCCATATGATATGACATCATGTGGAAGGAGTTTCGAAGGGAATGGGGGTTCATCTGGTTCTCTTCTGCTGCTTGGGAGGGCTAGCTGGTCATGGGGGGATGGTGAGCAATTAAAAAATCTGATAGTGGAATATAATTTAATGGAATTCTTAAAATCTGAAATGCTTAAAAATGCTCAGACAGTTTAAAACAAACAAACAAAAAGCTATGTAATCTGAGAATGCAGGCCTGAATCCTTTACAGTAGCTGAGGTAATGAGTATAGATAAGACTGTCCTCTTAAACAGTTTATATCCTGGATTTTAGATGTATGAAAAGAACACTGCAGACAATACTTGACAAATTGTTCCTACTATTAAAAACCTTTATTTGAAAGCTGAATTTGCCTAATCTTGGCTTCTGATTGCTTCTGTTACTAATTTTCTACTGTTCTGTGGTATCCATATACTGAGACAAGGTTGTCCCTTAACTTCTTTTTTTTTCAGTGGACATTTGGTGCTGAGCACAGTTGGTCATTTGCTCATTTTCATGATTCTTTCCTACTTCTACTATTGCTATACAGTGCTGCAGCAGGCAGATGGGAAGAGAAAGAGGACAGTTTCCTCTTTCAGTCAATACCATTACTAAAATAGGAAAAAAAAGGTGCTGTTTGTGCCCTATAAGTATATAAACTGTATTCCTTGTAACTTCTGTCCTCTGTGTAATGCATGATGATAGAAAATAATTTGAATTTTTTCTGATGACTGGATATTTTACTTTCCAGAGGAAATATGAGCATCAGAAGTTCCTATTATCATCTTTTCACATCAGCAGATGCTATTTTGGCTACAAACTAATATACTGCGAATGCCTTGAACTATGCAAAGTTCAGGCTGAATGCTTTGTTACTGGGGACAGTAAGGTAGCTGAAAGTCGTCTTTTATGAATCACTTTTTCTGTTAGTTCTCAAAAGCATTCGTTAAATAGAAAATGTGTAAAGTATAGTGGATATGCTCAATTCCTAGGGGAATTGCGCAACATGAATTCCTTAATTTTAGCTATGCCAATTTCTACTCTGTTGAATTTTGTTGTGGTTTTGCTTGTGATCTGTTTACTGAAGTATCAGCGTGCTTAAACAACTTGTAAGGATAATATTGTAAAGTACTTTGGTTAACTGTGGTCCTCCCTTTTAAAAGATCTTTTTACAAAATGAATATATTTTTTCATTAATTCTGGACGTATTTGTATGTTTTTGGATTAATAGCGTTGTGGAAAATTCTAAAAAGAAATCTTGAAAAGACTAAGAGAATATATAAACTAAGAAATTCTTTAATTATGGAATGAGTTTTCTTCAACTACTTCAACTGTTACATACTTTATATTTAATAGATGAATGTTGGAAACAAGAGCTTTCTTTTCAAGCAAAAGATGCAATGAATGTGCAGCAGAATCTTGCTTCTTTTCATCCATTCATGCTATTTGCAGTGTGGTGACTTACGTTAAACATTTTGGTAGCCTCCATTGTATCTATGGACTTCCAACTGTAGCTAAAATTAAGTAAAGAAAAGAAAAGTAGTTCTAGTTCATACAGATAAGGGTGCTGAAAACCCAGATTCACAAATGAAAATGTGAACATGAAGTATGTTTCTTTTCAGTTTTATTTTCTGGTAAAACTGAACCCCAATAGATTTGAAATTCTGTCTGCTCACTGGAGAAATGTCAGCTTGCCCACAGCTTTGCCACTGCAAGTTCTTCTGTTCAGATGGGAAGAAATAACATCAGAAAGTACAATTAGTCTACTTGTAGTAAACAAAATCAGTATGATTTTTGCTGGCCAGTAAAAAATGTTCTACCTGTGAAATTAATTATATAGTAAATATTGTCTTTACATTCTTCTTTTTTTTTCTTTCTGTATTCTGATAAAAGAAGTAGGGTCTTTTTTGCTTCATCTTCATTATTAGTTCTATCATTAATATAGCAGCACCTGAGATTTATAATCATACTGCACAAATCTTTTGAAATATTTTTGGCAAATTTGTGGCTTAATTTACGTCTGGACTAGCCCCAAGGGAAGTTGCAGTACTTCTTTTGATGCTGACTCCCTTTTCAGTGAGCTTGTTCCCTTAATCAGTGCTGAACCTCTCAGCATTCTTGAGAATATTGGGACTGTATAATAAGCATTTCCACTGTAGCCCACTTCACTGCCTGTAGCTTTGTCTTAGAGCAAATAATGCAGTGGGAAAGCACTGAGAATACATAATGAGTTGCAGAGAACATATGTAAAATTAAAATCAAGACTACTTGTACTTCCTTTACATTTTTCAATCATCTTCACACTTATTCCTTCATGTTGTTAGAAATTCATCTTAACAGTCTGAAACTCAGTTAGGAAATTAACATTAATTATGATGAGGGGCCTCTAGACTATTTTTAATAATGTGCGTACTTGTAACTCCTCCCTATACACTGGAGTATACAAAAAGAGCCTTCTTGCTCTTTCGGATTGTGCATTATCCAGATGTAGAAAAATGAATAGCATTTGAGCATCTGTTGTGGTTAATTTCAGATGATTTCTACACATTTTCCTAGATGCTTTTAAAAATGTTTTCATGTAATATTCACTAGAAATTAGCAATGCTAACCAAATTGACCTCACAGAAGAAAAAGTATCCAAAGCAAAATGTAGAGAGAGAAAATATAAAATGCCCAAATGGACCATGAGAGCATAAATTGGTCCTACAGAGTTGTTATGGGAAGTTCTTATTTATCACGTCCAACAAAATTACGGTCTTTTTCTGGGCCTGTGCAGATGCATATCATGCAGGCAGCCTGTTCTCAACAATAAACAGCGGTGGACTTGACTTACAACTGATTTCCTTTTGTACTTTCAGGAACAACAGGGTATAAAACAGCTGTATGGAATGGGAAATTCAGTCTGCTTGTCATAAAACATCATTCCTTAGTTGAAGTTATTTTCTGCACTTATACAAGAAATAATTTTGTATTTCTTGTATTACTGAGGATATAGAAGAGCTTTTTCAGGTGGGTTTTTTTAGTTGAATAGTTCTGGCAAACTTCCCATAAAGCTGTCAGTTTCTAAATAGGTCTGGTCTAAATCAAAGATACAGTAAAATCTTCCATAATCTTCCTGTCTAAACCAAGGAAATTTGGAAAAATAAAAGTTACATCAAAAGCTCCATTACTCTTTCCTCTAGAAATTTGTTCATATATCAAAGATAAACAGCCCCTCTTAATGTTTGGGCAAAACTCTGTGCTTCTCTGCTATCAACATTTTCATATGATTAATGGGCATCTTTTCTGACATTCAGAAAGGGAAGCTGTATGGAAATTAGAGGGATGTTGTATGCCACAAATCTTCCAGATCTGTCTTTTTTTAACTGTTAATGTTTTGAGTGGACAGTAAGATGACAAAAGTGAGCCAGTTCTGTGATTCTGGTACTCTGAGCTGCTGAACATCCATGAAATCCCATGTGACACCTTAGAGGAGCACTTTAGAGGTCTTCTCTGTGCTCTGCCTGTGACTACATGCTTCCCAGCAGCTGTTCTCCAGTCCCAGGGACGCAAAAGGGAGGAGCACAGGGGCCATTTCATTGCTCCTGTTCTGTATTTCTTTGCTTTTCTTTCTGTGGTAGGAGTAATTACTAGTTATTGGATAATTGAATGTAAGTTTTTTGTCACTACAGCAGTGTAAAGCAGCCTCTGTCATCCCAAGAAAGTACAGTGTATAGGCTGCTGTGTAAGGAGAAGAATTATAAGATGCTTTTTCCTTTCATGAACTGTAACAACGTAGGCCACTCCAGCTTTCTGAGTGAATGCCTCCTGAGTATTAACAGCTCCTATTTATTTTCTAATGGATAAGCTAAGTTATACAGAAACATGAATAGCACAGAACCCCACAGCATGCCCCTGTGGTACATGCGTCTTGTCTTGCAGTGTGTCATTTGCAAACATAAAGCAAACATAAACTATCCCTTTTGATTATTTCTTATGCAAAACTAGAAAAAAATAGGATTTTTTTTCTTCCACGTCTCTTGCCTTAGTGTAACAAATCTCAATTCATAGTGATTATTTTTAAGCATGGTTGGGTATTCAATAGCTGATGTTCTTGCTAGGTGCCATCCATACTTGAAGGTGATATCCCAAGAAAAATCTGATATTTTGTTATTCTGAGTGTAGTCCACATTGATTTATTTTTTTCCCAATTGGTTAAAAATAGCTCTGAGGCAAAATTCTACTGTAAAGGAATCCACTTGGCACAAAAATTTTGATTGAACGTGAGTATAAAGCTGAACAGCAGCTTGGAAGAAAATGTTTGTTCACCTTTATTATCTTGGTGACTGATACCAAGCATAGCTGAGTGGTCAAATAAAATAAAAGCCTTCTAGGCTTATTCTTGCAAGTACCACTTCCATTTCCAGCAAAGACTCTTACTTATCTCTGTTTCCAAATGGTGCCAGAGGCCGGTCCGGCTGCTGATCACTGTACAATTCCATGAGGAACAGGGAGCTTGCTCTTCTGCTTCAGCTGAATGCATGCATGAACGCTAATGCTTCTAACTTCAAGAAAGCTCTTTATGATTGACTATACAGCATTGTATAATCTACATTAGATAGGCTTAGTCTTCTCGGTACTGCTGTGTTCAGTATTGTATTATTCTCACCCAAGAAGAGAGCTCATGTATTAGTTTCTTTTGCCAATTTTTCCAGCTTGGTAGGCGCAATTTTGATTACAGTTTATACTTCATTTAACCTCACTATTCTGAATATTTTACCGCAGGCATTTTTTATGATATTTTTCTTCCATAATTATCATGTCACTCTTTTCTAAACAGAGTAGATTTTTGAATTCATGTTTTCCATTTTCAACATTCTTCTGTAAGATTTGAAGGTCTGTGAGGGGGAAATACAACTTCCTTCCTTCCATTCATCCATCCATCCATCACAAGTCTGTGATACTCTGCAAGAGTGGATCTTTCAATTTAAGTATATTATGTTAAAATTATATTCTTTCTATAAACTTTTAATTGAATCCCATAAATGAGTAGGGAGGAAGAGTTGCTATTGCCAGAGTGTCAGGAAAAAGATGGATATGAAGGAAGTAACAGTCATAAATAAGGTGTGATGAGTGTAATTTAGCAGGAGACACATTTTTCTAGAAAGACATCCTCAATGCCTACGTTCTTTGGTAATACGAAGGTATAAATATGGTGGCCTCAGCTGGAAAGGATCAGTGCATAAGCTTTATCTTCAGAGGCAGGAAACATTCTTCAGGCAGTGGCTAGCATCTGAGCCAAGGAGGGATTTTTGCGACTCACGTCAAAGGTAATCTGTTTTGTGTCTGTGTTTTATGAGAAGCACTAGTTTGTAATAATATTTATCATCATTTTGGCAACTTCTTGGTGGTAATTCTGTCTGCTTGCTTGTTTTGGGAAGCCCAGCTCAGTGAAGTAATAAATAAAATGGGCAGCGCTGTGGCAAAGGCCAGCAGGATAATAGGAAGGTGTCTCTTTGAATTCCTTTCATATTGACAGTGCCTCATTTCCAATTTTGTGCAAATAATGTGAAAAAATTAGTAATGTCAGTCATGTTTCAAAGTGGAATGTTGCTGGTAAACATAATACCATAGGAGCTTGTATTCCTGCCAGGGTGGCATCTTTACTTCTTTACTTTGTTATTCAGACAGACTTAGCTCTTTTGTAACTGTATTTCACTTCTATAGAGCTTTCAAAATATAGCATAATTGCTTTTCTATAACAAATTGATTGCAGTGAAGATAGTACTAGTGGTTCTTAATTGCTAAACTGAATACTTCGGTGTGGTAGAAGAGCATGAACTTTAAGTAACCTGTGAGTATTTAGAGGAATAGCAATAACAGATATTGTTAGAAAACTGTAGAAATCAAGTATTTTCTATTTTTTTTTCTTTTTCTAGTTCAGAATAGTAGTCATTTCTAGTACATACTAATGAGTCAGGGGGATAAGTCATCCTTTTAAAAATATCACAGAGTATATTCTTATTTACATCAGGTTTTTAACTGGTTTTCAGGCTGGACATTAGGAAAAAATTCTTTAGCACGAGTGAAGTCAGATACTGGCACATGCATAGTAATATGTTTTAATTTTTGATTATCCCTGAAGTGGTGAGGCAATTGGGCTAAATGATCTTTGAAGGTCCCTTCCATCTGATCTACTCTACTCTATTCTCTCCTAATTTAACATACTATCGCTACTGTAAATTAAGCATATGCTACATCCTCTTAAACCATATGAGTCTTCTTAACACTGTCAGAGATCATATATTTGTGTTGCAGACGCAAGCAGGAAGAGTACTGCTTGATCAGGAGAGCAAGTGAATTCATCTCTCCAGTAAGTCTTGCTATAAAAACACCATAGAACTATGCCAAAACAAACAAAATGTCTGTTGACTAATACACATGTTGGTTGCAGGACTGTCCCTCAATAGAGTTTTCCTGTACTGAAAGTTGAATAATTTGAAAAAATTAATTAGGTAGCTCATAAGTCTCCTACTGGTCATTTGTCAGCCTGTCTAGCTAGAACTTATTCCTCGTATGTAGACATATATTACCAAGAATTTATACTGCTAAGTTTTAATAAGGGATAAGAAAAAAGAAATACAAAGAACACTGACACAGTTGGTTGCACTGAGCACCTGATCAATGTTACTATACCAAAAGTGAATAAAATGGGTGAATAGTACTGATGTAAAATTAACTGCCTCCCAATGCAGACAAGGAAAGCCTACCTAATATTTCCTCTAAAATGAAATATATTGCCTGGGTTCTTTTATTGGAATATGATATAGAACCCATATTATTCTTTTAGAATCCATATTTCTTGATTGTCTCTGTAATTTATGTTTTTTTTCTTGTTTTTTTTTTTGTTTGTTTGTTTGTTTTTGTTTTGTTTTTAATTTAAGAAGAGTGAAGATAATCTCAAACTTGCAATTGAAAGAGTATGTGGAAGGATTCTAATACAGGACCAAGAGGGGAAGAAAAAAAAAAAAGAAAAAAATAAATAATGTGGGCATAGAAGCCACAGTAGCTAGCTTTACACCTGTCTCCTCACTGTCTACCCATCGAGTTCTCATATGCATACATTCAGTATGTAGTGCTCACTTAATCATCCACAGCAGTGAAGTGATCTGGAAGGGATGCGAATGGCTTCACACTAGCCCATGTATTCACTAGAACAGCAGAGCTATCAAGGCTGGAAATTGTTTTGCTGCACCTGTCAGCAGCATACAAAGGACTGAGAGACAAGTTGTGGCTTGTTTCTCAGTGCTGAAGCAATGCTGATGTCCCTTGCCAGCACAGGCTTCAACTCTGGAATTGAACCTGATGTGGAGCCGTCAGTAGGGGAATATGAAAAGTGCCAAATATGCACATTAGGACTGAAAAGTACAATTTTAGTGGGACCAGTGTGGTGGGTACTTGAGATGTATTAATGATATCCTTATCAATAACTCAGCAAATAACATATTTAATTAAATGATGTAGTTTAAGATCTCAACCTCTTGGAAAAGTTTCTGGTTCTGCATGTATGTATTTTGCCAAATCTGCCTCAATAAATCCAAACAAACTGGTATGTTTTCAGCATTCCCTGTCAGAAAACCAACCAAACCCAATACAGAAGAGAAGAAAAAGTGATTTTGTCCTGCTGATGGAATACAACAGCACACCAAGGCATGGTCTTAAAATAGCTCAGTGAAACAAGATTAGCTAACTCATGGAATCATAGAATGGCCTGGGTTGAAAAGGACCACAATGATCACCTAGTTTCAACCCCCCTGCTATGTGCAGGGTTGCCAGCCACTGGACCAGGCTGCCCAGAGCCACATCCAGCCTGGCCTCAAATGCCCCCAGTAATGGGGCATCCACAACCTCCTTGGGCAACCTGTTCCAGTGTAACCAGCTTTTCAAAGGGCATGAGATTGGACTAGGAAATGAATGTGACCATTTCTGTATAGATGTTGTTAAATTTCATGTAGATACCCTTCCTTTCAGCCAAGTGACTTCTTTCAAAATCATTTTCTTCCCTCAGAGATTTTGGGCTCATCAACAAAGCAACATCAAAGCATCTTAATTGTGCAAAGCCACTGTGATGGTAGGGAGTTAATTAGTTAAGACAAGTCTGGGTGGTCCTAGCAGGCAGTTGAGGACCTGTGCTGCAGCAGATGCCTGAGAAAATACTAAAAAAAGGGAAAGTGGGAATGAAACTTAGCAGAGGGATATGATTATCTGCTGTTCTGCGCTCATTGAGGACCTGACCAGAGACTAAATGATGGCATAAAACTGCAGAAGCTGACATGATGGTGTCACACAAATGTGAGTTAGACTGCTGGCAGAATATCTAGTTCCCAGGTGGGGATTCTTCCTTTCAGTGATTGTATTTTTGTTCCTTATTACAAGACTTTGAAGGAAAAATATGGATGAATATACCTGTGTGTTCTTTGTGTTAAGACATTTTATAATGTTCTGAGAGAAATTCAGGTATGAAGCAGTTTGCATTTGTGGGTTTTTTGTTAAGTCTTAAAAAATGAAGTATTTTTACAGGTTTGTGCAGATACAAGAAACAGAAGTGAGTGAAGATAGTGTACGCAGCATGTTCTTATTTTAACTAACAATTATTTTTAACAATTTTCTTCTGTTACAATCCTTGAACGTAAGGTAATCATAGATAAATACATGATAGTGCAATGACAATCAAAGGTAGTATGTTGTGTCTTCGGGTATGTGTTGAACATCTTCTTATGTTTAAAAATATGCATATGCCTGTTCTGATGCATCTTCTTAGAGACTCAGAACTTTTAAATTAACTGTTCTTACTGTCTCCTGCTTCCCAGACTGATGAAGTAATAAAGACAGAGTTTTAGCTCAGTGGTAAATGCTGAGGTTTAAATAACCCCTTTATATATAAAGTTGGGCTAAAATTTGTATCTGAGCTGTATTAAGTACTTGCAAACTGGCTAATTATTAGTGCTGAAACAGTCACTTAATTAAACTGTGGTTGTAGAAGTGCCCTGACTATAAATTCTCTGGCTATAAACACAGTTCGTATTTAAAAGTTGTTGGAAGATGCTTATATAGCATAACTACAAGGTCTAATATTTGTCTCCTTGGTCGTTCTAATTCTCAAACTTGTCTCAAAACGAGCGAAGTTGTTTTGTAAAGACTTAGATCTTTAAAAGTCAGTAGAATAAAAATGTAACAGTATCCTTTTCTTTCTGCTTTCTTTAGGAAAGTCAAACAAATACCATATATGTTCTCCCTCAAAATCTTTGGTTAGTTTCACCCAAGAGCAAAACTTCTGTCCCAAACATAAGGACATTTTGTCAAAGCATTGAGGAAACCCTTGATTTTCAGATTGTAGGAAGGTTAGTAACATTCCTGGTGCCCATAAAAATGAAACATTTTGAAATGGGGTTACGTAACTTGCTGCTAGCATAGAAATGTCTTGGCATACATGTTTAATGGATTCACCTGTGGTGATGCTTGAGGGCAACCTTCAAGCGTTAATGCTAAACTCTAATTAGTGTAGACAGGATCACAGCACTGGATTCCAAGGGAATGTAAGATAACCTGCAGACAAATTATCACTGAAGTAACATGACAGGTCTTGACAGTATGTTCAAATCATTTACGAAAAATAGAAATATATCCATTGACTCTAGTGTTTTCTAACAATTTGGCTACCAAAACATTTTGCACCCAATAGGGTAGCTAGACTTCTGGGTAAGTACAGAAGTGGCACTGTAGCTGGCGGGTTTATGGTAATTCCATAAGCAGCAAAGTGTCTCTGCAAAGGAGAGATAAACAGCTAGTAATCCTTGTAATTCCCCACTGATAGCCTATCCATCTCTGCTATAAATTAGAAAGCCCAGAGATTAGGGGCTAGGCAGGGTGTAGCTCACAGCATTAATCACAGTATTAGGACAGCAGTGTGCTCAGATTCTATGTCCAAAGGGCTGGTATTTCTCTCTAGGTTAAAGTGACATGATGTATTTTGGAATACATATTGATCAAACTGCCAATGCAATGCAGAGATGGTTTTGCAGAAGACACTGTTATACACTTCCTAAAATTAAGCTGTCAACTCTGGACTTGGAAGTAATGCATTAATTTTCACTGTGAAAGTTGTAGCTGTGGTTTTGTAAGGTCTTCCTGTTTCCAAACTGAGATATATTTTTAATGTGTTTAGCATTATTTAGATGGAATCAGGGTCAGTTTATCCTCAAACCTCTCAGTACAGGAAGGAAATTGTGCAAATACTTCTGGATCTCTTGGAATCTATATGGGGCTGTTATTGCTGCACCAGTAATGGATCCATCATTTGTGTACAAATTTCTGTTCAGACATAAGTTGTGAATGGGCACCTTGAAATATTTGTTGTCATCTATTAGTTCTTAGAAGTGCATGGCTGAACTAAATACATCTCATGAAAACATTTCTTTGATAATAACATTTAATTGTAATGATGGCCAGAAGCTTTCATAATAGCATGACATACACTCCAAATCCTATATAGCCTTTTCAGAATTACATTTTTTAAAGAAACTGGATACTTTAGTCCTGTGCTTTTTGTCAGATAGGATTTAAGTGTTCAGATTTCTGCCGTCTCATTTCAAAGTCCTTTTGAATAAATTGTACCCTGGGAATTAATTTACTCTGTGCATTATTGGCACTTCAGTCTTTGGTGGGGATCTAGTTCAATAAATTCTTTTCCGAATCTGGCTTTTTTATTGTTTTCAAAATAATTTCTTTGTGCTTGCATGTATGACAGTAAATTACAAGGCTTTTGAGATAGTGAAAGTGTTTCTATCTATCTTTTTGCTTTAAGGTTTCCAGGGTGGTAAGGGTTCTTGTGTTGCAGTCATGAGAAAGACAAAATAAGGAATTTCTGGAGGAAGTAGCTCACTCACTACATTATGAAAGATGTTTGCCTAGCAAAGCTAGGAATATGCCTTAATGCACATTTATAAGCAAAAAGAACATTACAACTGAAAAAGCTAAAATTATAGGGAAAAAATAAAATTGTTTGTGTCTGTAGTATTTTGAAAGGGTATGAATTGCTGTCTGATTGTTAAAGACTGATAGGAGCCAGGAAAGAGCATTGGCAAAGGAAGAACCTTTTATCATCAATTTGGACTCAGCAGAAGCTATAGCAAATTTGGAGATTCAAGTAACTGCCAATAAATCTCTGCAAGATGGCAGCATTAGACAGAAGACAGTCTCAGAGAATACTGACTCAACAAAAACAAGAGAGATGTTCATGAAAAAGCAATTGGAGCAAATGCACCCTGTAGTATAAATGTAAAGTTCAAATTGGATACTATGGAGATAAGTGATCGTGTTATTTAGGCCTGTGGATCTGAGGCATAAGCATTATATTCCACTAGCATTTCTATAATAACATTGGACTGCATGGGTAAATGAATTTGTAGGTCCACTATTTTTCAAATTATTCAGCGTTACATAGTCAAAGTGCTACTGCCACTGATTCCATGGTATCCTGAGTTCTGAGCACTTTGAAAAACTATACCAAAAGTCTTGTTCAGATCATCCTTAATATGAGAAATGCCAGTGTAGTGACTGATTATAAAAAAAATGTGGTTCGTATTATTTGCTCTAATTTGGTATCTTATAGGAATTCTGTAGTTGAGGGGGAAAGCAGGTTTCCAGGGAAGTATTCATCTGTTTTAGCCATAAGACTGTGTTTTTTGTTTTTTGTTATTGTTTTTTTTTCCGGTAGGCTGTTGTCCTATTCACTCTGCTTTCTTTCCAAACTCATAATAACATAAAGGGCATTGTAGCCAAAAGGTCTTTGCCTGTGCAATTATATTTCATTGGTTAGCCAGGGACAACCTGTCCTGGAAACTACAGGATCCTTGGAAAAAAAATGTGTTGTCACGTAGTTGTAAAGCATATTATGCTGATCAACAGAGGGCACAGTAAGCTTATGGAAGGAATAGGGTAGTATCCCATATCTTTTCTGAATTTGATTTACTAACCTCTCTGAAGTTATTTGGGGAGTTTAAATCATTTATTAATCTTAACAAGCTTCATGTTTGGCTTTTGATATATTTTTGATCCCTAAATTTGGGCATTTTATTGTAGCATAGCAATGATGGATATATACATTGCTTTATCATTGGTTCTCTTGCGTGTTACACACAGGTGTCTGCCTGAGGATTTAATTGGTAATAATTAAACAATCTTTTTCTTGCTCTTCACTACCAAAAAAAGTCTTAGTATCTGAAGCTGAGTCAGCTCTCTCTTTTGCTTAACCCTAAAAGAGTGGGAGAATAACAAGAGACTGATTAACCTTTCAGGAATGGAGTTATAAACGTTGATGGAGCAGATGCTTGTTATGTGAGACATGATGAGACATGACTTCTCTTGTGCAGCGTGGTGTCTGAGTTAACAAGTCTGCTCAAGACAGTCATGCTGCTTCCAGAGACTTCAACCATTGTGTGTACAGTGGTCCTGCACTGTGCCATGTGGACTTCTTACTCACATTGAGTATAACTGCCCCAGTATATGACAGAGGCACACCCTCAGTTCTGGTTATCGTAGAATCATAGAATCACTAAGGTTGGAAAAGACCTCCTTGATCATCCAGTCCAACTGTCCACCTACCACCTATATTTCTCCACTAAACCATGTCCCTCAGTACAATGTCTAAGCATCTTGAACTCCTCCAGGTGCAGTGACTGCACCTCCTTCCTGGGCAGCCTGTTCTCATGCCTTACTGCTCTTTTGGAGAAGAAATTTCTCCTAACATCCAACCTGAATCTCCCTTGGCGCAACTTGAGGCCATTCCCTCTAGTCCTATTGCTAGTTATGCAGGAGATGAGGCCAACACCCACCTCACCACAACCTCCCTTCAGGTAGTTGTTGAGAGCAATAAGGGCTCCCCAAGCCTCCTCCAGAATGAACAATCCCAGTTCCCTCAGCTGCTCCTCATAAGGCTTGTGCTCCAAACCCCTCACCAGCTTCATTCCTTTCCTCTGGACATGCTCCAGAGCCTCAATGTCTTTCTTGTAGTGAGGGCCCCAAAACTGAGCTTTAGATATCTTGGCTGTATCCAAATCTGGTTGACAAATGAAAATCTCTGTGTTAGTTTAAATGAGGAGACAAATTTTTAATAAATGTTAAATAGGATAAGGGCTGTATGACATTTTGTGTAAGTGACCCCCAGAAAGCACAGCATGAGAACATGGAGCTGATTCTTACAGTTATATCAAGCTGGAATACCTTGTCAAGTACTTAGGCTGAATTCCTCGTTGTAATATAGCTCTGACTTCAGTGTAGCACAACTGCTGTCCAGTCCAGGGAGAGGAGAGGATGTCACTAGGTAAGCGGTTGGTATTTGTATGCCAGGAATAAATAAACTGAGCCAGCAAAATGTTTTAGTACATGTCAAAATCTGCAGATATTCATTTATGCAAAATCGTGGGCCAAAATGTAGTTGCTAAAATGATGCAAATGTTGATAAGGCTGTGTTATTTCTAAGGGCCCACAAAATGCCTGTGAAAAAGAATTACCTGTGTTCCTAAAAGATACTCCTTTAAACATGGTGCTCAAAGTCATTAAAATTGTGATAATTCCTTCCTAATCAATCTCCTTACTTAGTGCTCACTAATGGATATGTGCATATAACTGCATTTATCTTCCAGGAGAATTTTAAGTCAAACTGCATAGATTACATACCGTTATTCATTTACATGTGATTATAATGTTTGTTTAAAATATAACTGTTTCCATCAACACTGCAGATAATTTCAGGTTAGCAGGTGCCACTTGTCTCCTTTGAGCTGTTGGGGTTCTTGTTATGTTGTATCAGAAAATTGTCACATCTCCATTATTAAGAGACCCTGCTGCGTTTGGGCTGTTTTTATGCATAACTTCTGGATTCCTATTCCCTGAAAGAAGTTGTATTTTCCGAGTCAAGTGCATTATTTGGAGAATCTCTTTCAGAAAGACTGGGTGGTCATTGCTATACTTCATGGAGTTGGTTGGCTTTTTTTTTCTTTCTCGGTGTTGTCAGGATGTTTGTGTTCTCCACCATCTTCTTAAGAAGTTCTCATTCCTGCAGTTCCCCTGTTCCTCACTCTGCTGACAATCTATTGTATGTTGGTTGCGTTTCACCTACCATGCTGAAAATTAAAACTATTTTATCAGGTAGTAGCCCATACCATTTCTAGAAGTTCAGCGTGGCTATTCCTTGCAGAAGGAAAGCCAACACACTCAGTTTGCATCTTGGACAACTTGGGCTTGACCCAACTTATCCCTTTATAACCAGAATACAGAAAAGTAGGAAAACTAACAAATACACACATTGCCTTATTCTCCAGAGTGGGAAAGCAATGATTTTCATTGAAATGCTTAGTCTCTTCTCCTTTCAATTCCTGGAAGCTCTTTGCCACATTGAAGTTTTACAAAATAAAATGATTTTTTTTTTTTTTTTTTTTTACACTGGCAATCTTTTATAGATAAGAGTATTTTGATACAGAAAAAAAAAAAATATTACCCATGTTAAGAAACCTTGATACTGACTTTAGCTGGGTTTTCATGTGTGATTTTATGACATTAGGGAAGGTGAAGTCCTTCTCTTTGCTTCCTGCAGAAGTGTCCTTCAAACTAACATTTAGAGGTGAGAAGCTTACACTGCTATATTGTGTTTTGTGGGTTCCTTACAAATGTACCACCTGGAGGAAGTAAACTTCAAGGAATTTGGGAAAAAGCAAAATGTAGTAAAAAGTGGTCTGAAATTAAGATTTATCAAGAAGGCAGTTTTTGAATACAAATCTTCTAATTTAGCTGTATTCTGAATAGCCATTGTAGTTCACCTCAGAAAGGCTTATTTTTCATGCTCTAAGACAAGGCAAATGTCAGCCCCTGCTGAGTTCTCAGGGCAGCACTCTGCATGGTTAGGCAGTCACCAGTGCAGTCAGAAAACTGCACATCTGAATACAGAAGCTGAATTTCCCCTTACTTGCAAGGCTTCCTTTAGTTGGTGTCATAGGAGATAGCATTCCACCTCGGGCAAGAAAATGTGACTTTAATGCTGGAGACAGATCTCATGCTTCAGTACAGAATCTGAAGTGTAACCGTTGTTTGTTTTTATTTTAGCAGGGAAAAAGAGCAATAATCCCAACTGGCAGTCCAAAAATAACCAGATTGGAGGGTGGAAGGAAAAGAAGGAAAAGGGAAGCTAAAAATGGAGAGGTAAATTGCTATTCTGTAGCCACAGTTCTCATGCAAGAAGGAGCAGAGAGGCACTATTACATCAGGAATATGTGTATATACAATGTTTCAGTGATGTATGGTGACTCTGGAAACGAGGAACACCACTGCTACACCACAACATTTGAAATGGTTAATGAGGTATATGTGAGATGAAGAGGAGGGCATCATCTCTGCTACAGGTGTTAATATCTTGTGGACAGTTGTCTCACAAATTTCCTACAGGCCTTCTGAATATTAGGCCATTACTCTTTCTGGTCTGTTATTCGCTATAAGGTTATATTTCTTGATTTTGTTAGTGCTTTCTAGTCTCATGTATATAGTTCTGTTCCATGTGATTTGAGCATTGGGAAGGACTGATTCCTTGCAATGAAAGATGGTGGTACAGTGGCTGATTCTTGTCATTCCTTTTTCCTTGATCATCAGATTATTGGTATTGTGGATGCTGTGGGTTAACAGCATATTTAGGTCCTGATGTGCTGATACTGTACATTTTCTTCACATTTTGCAAACGATACACCTCAGCTGCAGTGGAAAGAATCAATCCTGAGATTAATTCCCTCATCTTCTTCTGCTTCGAAAGAACTGAGCTGTGATATGATATTACTTGGGCACTAGAAATTCAAAGGGAGAAAAACAGAAACTCCAAGACTCCAACAGCTGTCTGAATCCATTCTTGATGGCTATTGCTTTTTTCCTCATGAAAATAAATTTCAGTGTTTTCTTCCTGAGCATTTTAAAAATTCAGTATTTTCTTCTTGGAAATTACTGCTGGTAGGTATTACATTGGCTGCCTTTTAAATGTTCTGGCCATAAATGCAACACAGTAGGATATTTTAGCAGTAAAGCATATTTCTTCATGTTATTTTACTATAATTTCATAACAGTGTTTTATATTACATATTTGAAACCTGGTGACTTTCTTCTATAGTTTGTATTGGTGATTGCAGTAAATGTACTCAGATTTCTCTGCTCATTTTTCTCACCGGTGCTGTAAAAGAATAGATGTAATGAGTAAAGACTGCAAAAATTCAAAGCTGAGTGGTATGGAGGAGGTTGAATTTACCCTAATTCCACTCAATGTCTGTAAGTGCTACCTCTTCCTTGATTTTATGCAAAAGCAAATGCAGCGTCCAGCATCTGGGGTGGGATAACGGTGCAGCAGATCAGATTGGGAGGCCGTCTGAATAGAAAGCAGCATTGTAGGCATTGGGGACATTGGACGTACTCACAAACAATAACTTGTGCATCTAAGCCACATGCCTTGCAATAAACAGTCCTAGTCAATGTTTGCAAGTGCAGCTAGCAGATCCTTCCCCTCTATTTGGCACTTATGAGATTGCATGAGGAGAACCATGACCTGTTTGACGCTCCCCACTAAAGAAAAGGCATTGACATGCTGGACTGAGCCCAGCAGAGTCTACCAAGATGGTTGGAGAGCTGAAGTACCTATGAGGTTGTGAAAGGAGAGGCCAGGGCCCTGGGTTTGTTCAGCATTAAAAAAAGATTGCTGATGGGAGGTCTTACAGCTGTCTTCATCTATCTGGGGCATTCTCAAATTCTGTGCTGGGGTCTGTGAAAGCCAGACAAAAGTGAAACACAGGAAATTTGAACAAAATGCCTGGGGGGAGGGGTGGAATTACAAGGATAAATTGGCTGGAGCAGATGTCCTGATAGGCTATGGAATCTCCATCCTTGGAAGTAGGCCAAACTTGACTGGACTTGCTTTGAGCTGGATCCTTGAACGTAGACTGCTGCCAATTTAAATGGCTCTGTGTGTACTAGTGAATTAACAAGAGGGAGATAAACTGCATTTTCCACCAGGATTGTGTAGCATAGAAAGCACCTCTTAAGTTAGAATTTTATGGGTGCATATTTTATTTTATTATTTCATTTCTGAAACAATTCTGACTCTTTTGCCTTAACTAACCTGAGGACCAGTCTACAGTTTCTCATTTTAAGATGTTTTGATTACTTGTATATTTACCAGAGTTATAACTGTACAACTTCTGTCTTGTAATAACTGTAGAAACTGATAAGGACTTTAATGATACAGTGCACCATTTCTTTGTAAGCTTTGATCAGCTGAAGTAGATAACAAAATCAATTTCTGAATTATTCTCTTTTGAGCTTAGCTTGGATACTGTCTGTATGTAGTAGAATTGATTTACATTTTGGATACTGTCTGTATGTTGTAGAATTGATTTACATTTATCTGTGTCTCAGTTTCTGCTTCAGGCTCTCTGTAAGTTTAGACAGATATGAAATGGATATTAGAGATTATAGTAGTATTTAGAAGCCTCTGTTCAAAACTAAAAAAACAGATTCTAGGATCATAATGTATTAATTTTAAACTATGTAGTGCAAGATGAAGAGTAACCGGTGTTCCTAATAGCTGAGTCCCAATATAATCCAGTCTCTGACGGCATTACTTTGAAAGAAGAATGAGAAAAAATGCATTTTGTGTAGTTTTATTTTTAAAATCATTTACTTGCTTTGAACCCATTTGCAAGATGTTATTCTGTCCTCAGGAGGCTGCTTTCATTGACTTTCTTGAGAATGGGTGTTGCTTAGCAGTTTACCTGCTTTGAGGCCATCAGGCTGGGCAACAGTCCAGTTAACAAAAAGTTTCTTAAGCAAAAATTTGCTTGTACCACTATGACTTGTCTAACACAAGTGGTTTATTTATTGTTATTTGTCAGCCAGCTGCATATGGTGGCCTTCCACTGTGTTTGGGTCTCTCATTTCAGGAATGGTGCTCAGCATCTCACCTGCACTCAATTTAGGACGGTCCATTCTACCTACACTCAGCTAAGGGTAGTTCATTCCACCTGCAGTAATCTGGTAGCCCTTTTATCCTGGGAGACCTGAGGGAAGGTTCTGAGCTGAATGAGTTATTCTGATGGTGGCAGCTCTTTCCTTGATCTGTTCATATAGAAGTCATGCAACTCTGCTATGCTCAATCAGGTCAGATTTTTTCCATATGTCTACAGGTAAGGTGCCAAGAAATACATTTTCTCTGCTGAAACAGCTTGTCCAGTATGCAGCCTGTGCAGCCTGTTTGCTTTCCAAGTGGTCTCTGGCAGGCAGGGTGCTAAGAAAGATTTGTAGGCATTCACCTAGCAGTAGTTGTCCTCTTGCATGCGAAGTGCCTATGGACTGAGCACTGTGTAGGTGTCCATCTTTGCTGCACCCATGGTTTCTTGGAACAATGGTTGTACCTGTGAGTTTGCAGAAGGCACAGTTGCTTTTGCAGTGAGGGCCTAAACAGCCTCTTGGTGTAGCTGGAATGAATTTTGACATGCTGGTCAGGACAGCAGTATGGCACTGAGCTCTATGCCATTTCACAATTTCATGTGCTACTCCATTGAGTTGGGTAGCATTGGAAAGTGCTTTTGGTGCTTCTCCTGCTAAAGACTGTCAGTGATGCTGAAAAAGGAGAGAGCCCATTCATCATGTTTCCGTTGCTTGGATTATTGGGAGTAGGGAAAGAAAGGATTAAAAAAAAAATTGAGCTGAAAGAAGGGAATGTGTTGTGAAAATAAACTCTTTTTGTGTGGATTTTCTAGCCAGTACATCCAAAGAATGCTAATTAATTGCCAGTTTCCCAAAACGTATATTCCTCCTAAGAACTGCTCTGAATGCTGTAAAAGAATTGTGTCATCAGTTTGGCCAGCTGACAAGGCATATGGCAAAGTCTTTTAGGATGCCTGTTATTGGTAATGATAGCTGTTTGTGTGGAGCAGTGCTCTTCTCTAAGCAAGGATAATGCAGCAGTTGTCACTAAGTGGAGCAAACTGCAAAAGAACTAAAAATAAAAGAAATTAAAAAAAATCGTTGATCCTCAATTTTAGAAATGCAAGGAAAGAGAAAAGCAGTGCAGTCACCCAGGGGAGTTTCTATAGCAGCAGAGAACTGAAACACTCAGGCGTGTTGCCAAGAGCTCCAGTAGGTCGTTAATCAAAACTTCCAGGTTTCCTGCTAATCCAAGGTTCTGTCAGAATCAGGAGGGAAAACTGTCATATAATGATGGGTTACTTAAATTTCATTTAAAAAAAAAAAAAAAAAAAAAAAAAGGACTGTTCTTATCCTAAGTAGCTTTTTGTTCACCCTATAAAAATATCGTTCCTATTGGACTTTTAATTGAAGTGATGTATACTTGATGTATGCAGATACATTCTGATACTGTTATCCTCTTTTGTTGGCCATAATTGGATGTTCCAGTAGTAACATGCAAATCTTAACATCCCTCTTAGGAATGGGATAAGATAACATTAAGAAAATTAAACAGGTGTATATGTAAAGCAAACAGCTTAATTGCGATCTAAAATTTAAGTAAACTTTGTATAAGCACTCTGGTGATCTATATAGTTAACAGTAATATATAGTTTAGCTTCAGGCATTGAATTAACTGAAAAATGTCATCCACTTCCCTGTTTATAGGGATAGTTGGCTTCTTAATATTATCACACAGTAGGCATTTTTCTTCAACTGATGCTGACAAATCCCATTATCTAGGAAATGTTTCTGTTGCATAAGCTTAACAACAGTGAAGGCAGTGATTTCAGTCTTTTCTATCTTAATTTTCTGGGTGATGGATTTTTCAGTTCACTCTGAGGAGGAGAAAATGGCAGGGCATAAAACGAGCGTGTGCTCTTTGGCACGGCTTTCTCCTCCTCCTGCTCATATGGCAGAACCACAGCGGGCCTGGTGAGGGAACCTGTGTGAGGCAGCAGGGCAGCCAAGAGGGAGTGGGGTCACCCCCACCAATACAGCATTAATCGACGTGATCTGGCACTTCTGGGGAAGAAAATCACCGTATGGGAATGGTTTAAGAATACGTGGGGATGCTAATTAGCTTGGAGAGGTATGTTCTTGTAGGGGTTGTGCTGTCTTAGAAACTGGGAGATGATATGTAAGCATTGGCTTTCCACGTAAAAAGCCTTAATTGCCTCTGGCCTGAGTAAATCTTTGTGGAGGGAGAGAAGTTTCTTCCTCCATGACTCTTCTTCCCAGAAATGCCATGTGCCAACAGGATTCTTTCAAGGGAACAGTTACGAGTGCTGATGAAGTAGAAACATAACGTCCATTTGGATTTTGCTTCGTAGGGTTTTTTGTTTCCTCAGATTTGTGTTGTGTGGGGTTTTTTGTTGTTTTGTATGTTTTTTTGTTGTTTTTTGTTGTTTTTTTTTTGTTTTTAGAATAACTTGTGACAGCTGATTTGATCAAAAGTTTTTAGCAGTATAGTTTTGATCTGTCAAAATGGAGTAGAGGAATTTGCTGATGTGGAAGTACAGTACTGTAAAATTGCTTTATAGGTCTCAAATATCATGTTATAGTTATTATTTATCCCCTACATTTCTGCTTACTAGAATTTCTGATATTGACAGTAGGGTTGTGAACATTGTTAAGATTGCTTTGTGACAGGATAAATCAGCCAGTTATGGGGCAGAAGCATGCTTAATGGTCCTAGGAGAAACTAGTCCACAGTAATAAACTTGAGAAGCTGGTGGATATAAACTGAAACAATTTCAGTCCAGTATGGATACTCAAACTGGTAGTTGTTTGGCTTTAGCTTGCAACTTTTATGCTGTAGCAGTGTAAGAATTATATGGCTTGCCTTGGCTCCATTGCTAGTTTAGAGTGCTAAGCCAGAGTGCAAATACAGGGTGAATAAAACCAAGGCTAACAACTTCAGATTTTCCTGAAGATCAAGCTTAATGCTAGGGTTATTGGATTACTTCTACTTTTTTGCCATTTTGACAACTCTCTTGAAAGACCTGTCCACTTTTCTGTCCAATGTGGGGTGGGAAGCTGTTGGTGTAGGTACGTGTAGGATAAAATTAATTAATCGGGTAAGTTGACAGCTCTGAACATGACAAGTTGCAGTGCAGGCTGGAGATCTCGCGTAAACACCCTGAATTGTGACTGGCCCTGAAAAGCCTATGGTAGAGCATGTTTGGCTATGAGTTCAGCGGTTACAAATTACAGATGAAATTTGTCTCCACATTTGGTTCAGACTATGCAGCTATTGGAAAGCTGAGCAAAAAGTCTGAGCTACTGGATTGTGGTTTTGTGTTCAGGGTAGACTTCAAATTCCCCGAATCCACCAGACATTCACATAACAGACGACACCATGCTTATGATTCTGGCAACCTACTTGTACGGGCATAAATTTTTGACCTGCTTTCTGCAGATATTTGGCCCTTTCTTAATCGTACTAAAATTTTTTCCTGTTTAGTATTTTTTCAGATGCTCTTGTCATACAAGCTGCTTTGTTAATTATGGTACAGGCAAAGATTTACAGAAGGAGTTTGAAAGATGAAGACACTGAAAGAGTTCAGTATTCTCATTGATGCAGAGCTGACTGATTCATGAAGACCACTTCTTTATGGTGGTCTTCTTCATTTCTGCTTTTTCAAGGAAAAAGGAAACAATAATTTGGACAAGAGTCTTGAGATACTCTGATCCTTTTCAGTGGTGTTTTTCTAGAAATCCAATTACAAAATGATCAGGAAGCTGTTCTGAAATCATGTCCTTGTGGTAGCATTCTTTCTTTTGCAGCNAATCTTTTATAGATAAGAGTATTTTGATACAGAAAAAAAAAAAATATTACCCATGTTAAGAAACCTTGATACTGACTTTAGCTGGGTTTTCATGTGTGATTTTATGACATTAGGGAAGGTGAAGTCCTTCTCTTTGCTTCCTGCAGAAGTGTCCTTCAAACTAACATTTAGAGGTGAGAAGCTTACACTGCTATATTGTGTTTTGTGGGTTCCTTACAAATGTACCACCTGGAGGAAGTAAACTTCAAGGAATTTGGGAAAAAGCAAAATGTAGTAAAAAGTGGTCTGAAATTAAGATTTATCAAGAAGGCAGTTTTTGAATACAAATCTTCTAATTTAGCTGTATTCTGAATAGCCATTGTAGTTCACCTCAGAAAGGCTTATTTTTCATGCTCTAAGACAAGGCAAATGTCAGCCCCTGCTGAGTTCTCAGGGCAGCACTCTGCATGGTTAGGCAGTCACCAGTGCAGTCAGAAAACTGCACATCTGAATACAGAAGCTGAATTTCCCCTTACTTGCAAGGCTTCCTTTAGTTGGTGTCATAGGAGATAGCATTCCACCTCGGGCAAGAAAATGTGACTTTAATGCTGGAGACAGATCTCATGCTTCAGTACAGAATCTGAAGTGTAACCGTTGTTTGTTTTTATTTTAGCAGGGAAAAAGAGCAATAATCCCAACTGGCAGTCCAAAAATAACCAGATTGGAGGGTGGAAGGAAAAGAAGGAAAAGGGAAGCTAAAAATGGAGAGGTAAATTGCTATTCTGTAGCCACAGTTCTCATGCAAGAAGGAGCAGAGAGGCACTATTACATCAGGAATATGTGTATATACAATGTTTCAGTGATGTATGGTGACTCTGGAAACGAGGAACACCACTGCTACACCACAACATTTG
Organism: Pavo muticus; assembly: GCA_016647715.1. NCBI lineage: Eukaryota > Metazoa > Chordata > Aves > Galliformes > Phasianidae > Pavo > Pavo muticus. Next base: position 2,930,861 of record JACDJE010000023.1, on the reverse strand, counting down.
AAATGGTTAATGAGGTATATGTGAGATGAAGAGGAGGGCATCATCTCTGCTACAGGTGTTAATATCTTGTGGACAGTTGTCTCACAAATTTCCTACAGGCCTTCTGAATATTAGGCCATTACTCTTTCTGGTCTGTTATTCGCTATAAGGTTATATTTCTTGATTTTGTTAGTGCTTTCTAGTCTCATGTATATAGTTCTGTTCCATGTGATTTGAGCATTGGGAAGGACTGATTCCTTGCAATGAAAGATGGTGGTACAGTGGCTGATTCTTGTCATTCCTTTTTCCTTGATCATCAGATTATTGGTATTGTGGATGCTGTGGGTTAACAGCATATTTAGGTCCTGATGTGCTGATACTGTACATTTTCTTCACATTTTGCAAACGATACACCTCAGCTGCAGTGGAAAGAATCAATCCTGAGATTAATTCCCTCATCTTCTTCTGCTTCGAAAGAACTGAGCTGTGATATGATATTACTTGGGCACTAGAAATTCAAAGGGAGAAAAACAGAAACTCCAAGACTCCAACAGCTGTCTGAATCCATTCTTGATGGCTATTGCTTTTTTCCTCATGAAAATAAATTTCAGTGTTTTCTTCCTGAGCATTTTAAAAATTCAGTATTTTCTTCTTGGAAATTACTGCTGGTAGGTATTACATTGGCTGCCTTTTAAATGTTCTGGCCATAAATGCAACACAGTAGGATATTTTAGCAGTAAAGCATATTTCTTCATGTTATTTTACTATAATTTCATAACAGTGTTTTATATTACATATTTGAAACCTGGTGACTTTCTTCTATAGTTTGTATTGGTGATTGCAGTAAATGTACTCAGATTTCTCTGCTCATTTTTCTCACCGGTGCTGTAAAAGAATAGATGTAATGAGTAAAGACTGCAAAAATTCAAAGCTGAGTGGTATGGAGGAGGTTGAATTTACCCTAATTCCACTCAATGTCTGTAAGTGCTACCTCTTCCTTGATTTTATGCAAAAGCAAATGCAGCGTCCAGCATCTGGGGTGGGATAACGGTGCAGCAGATCAGATTGGGAGGCCGTCTGAATAGAAAGCAGCATTGTAGGCATTGGGGACATTGGACGTACTCACAAACAATAACTTGTGCATCTAAGCCACATGCCTTGCAATAAACAGTCCTAGTCAATGTTTGCAAGTGCAGCTAGCAGATCCTTCCCCTCTATTTGGCACTTATGAGATTGCATGAGGAGAACCATGACCTGTTTGACTCTCCCCACTAAAGAAAAGGCATTGACATGCTGGACTGAGCCCAGCAGAGTCTACCAAGATGGTTGGAGAGCTGAAGTACCTATGAGGTTGTGAAAGGAGAGGCCAGGGCCCTGGGTTTGTTCAGCATTAAAAAAAGATTGCTGATGGGAGGTCTTACAGCTGTCTTCATCTATCTGGGGCATTCTCAAATTCTGTGCTGGGGTCTGTGAAAGCCAGACAAAAGTGAAACACAGGAAATTTGAACAAAATGCCTGGGGGGAGGGGTGGAATTACAAGGATAAATTGGCTGGAGCAGATGTCCTGATAGGCTATGGAATCTCCATCCTTGGAAGTAGGCCAAACTTGACTGGACTTGCTTTGAGCTGGATCCTTGAACGTAGACTGCTGCCAATTTAAATGGCTCTGTGTGTACTAGTGAATTAACAAGAGGGAGATAAACTGCATTTTCCACCAGGATTGTGTTGCATAGAAAGCACCTCTTAAGTTAGAATTTTATGGGTGCATATTTTATTTTATTATTTCATTTCTGAAACAATTCTGACTCTTTTGCCTTAACTAACCTGAGGACCAGTCTACAGTTTCTCATTTTAAGATGTTTTGATTACTTGTATATTTACCAGAGTTATAACTGTACAACTTCTGTCTTGTAATAACTGTAGAAACTGATAAGGACTTTAATGATACAGTGCACCATTTCTTTGTAAGCTTTGATCAGCTGAAGTAGATAACAAAATCAATTTCTGAATTATTCTCTTTTGAGCTTAGCTTGGATACTGTCTGTATGTAGTAGAATTGATTTACATTTTGGATACTGTCTGTATGTTGTAGAATTGATTTACATTTATCTGTGTCTCAGTTTCTGCTTCAGGCTCTCTGTAAGTTTAGACAGATATGAAATGGATATTAGAGATTATAGTAGTATTTAGAAGCCTCTGTTCAAAACTAAAAAAACAGATTCTAGGATCATAATGTATTAATTTTAAACTATGTAGTGCAAGATGAAGAGTAACCGGTGTTCCTAATAGCTGAGTCCCAATATAATCCAGTCTCTGACGGCATTACTTTGAAAGAAGAATGAGAAAAAATGCATTTTGTGTAGTTTTATTTTTAAAATCATTTACTTGCTTTGAACCCATTTGCAAGATGTTATTCTGTCCTCAGGAGGCTGCTTTCATTGACTTTCTTGAGAATGGGTGTTGCTTAGCAGTTTACCTGCTTTGAGGCCATCAGGCTGGGCAACAGTCCAGTTAACAAAAAGTTTCTTAAGCAAAAATTTGCTTGTACCACTATGACTTGTCTAACACAAGTGGTTTATTTATTGTTATTTGTCAGCCAGCTGCATATGGTGGCCTTCCACTGTGTTTGGGTCTCTCATTTCAGGAATGGTGCTCAGCATCTCACCTGCACTCAATTTAGGACGGTCCATTCTACCTACACTCAGCTAAGGGTAGTTCATTCCACCTGCAGTAATCTGGTAGCCCTTTTATCCTGGGAGACCTGAGGGAAGGTTCTGAGCTGAATGAGTTATTCTGATGGTGGCAGCTCTTTCCTTGATCTGTTCATATAGAAGTCATGCAACTCTGCTATGCTCAATCAGGTCAGATTTTTTCCATATGTCTACAGGTAAGGTGCCAAGAAATACATTTTCTCTGCTGAAACAGCTTGTCCAGTATGCAGCCTGTGCAGCCTGTTTGCTTTCCAAGTGGTCTCTGGCAGGCAGGGTGCTAAGAAAGATTTGTAGGCATTCACCTAGCAGTAGTTGTCCTCTTGTATGCGAAGTGCCTATGGACTGAGCACTGTGTAGGTGTCCATCTTTGCTGCACCCATGGTTTCTTGGAACAATGGTTGTACCTGTGAGTTTGCAGAAGGCACAGTTGCTTTTGCAGTGAGGGCCTAAACAGCCTCTTGGTGTAGCTGGAATGAATTTTGACATGCTGGTCAGGACAGCAGTATGGCACTGAGCTCTATGCCATTTCACAATTTCATGTGCTACTCCATTGAGTTGGGTAGCATTGGAAAGTGCTTTTGGTGCTTCTCCTGCTAAAGACTGTCAGTGATGCTGAAAAAGGAGAGAGCCCATTCATCATGTTTCCGTTGCTTGGATTATTGGGAGTAGGGAAAGAAAGGATTAAAAAAAAAATTGAGCTGAAAGAAGGGAATGTGTTGTGAAAATAAACTCTTTTTGTGTGGATTTTCTAGCCAGTACATCCAAAGAATGCTAATTAATTGCCAGTTTCCCAAAACGTATATTCCTCCTAAGAACTGCTCTGAATGCTGTAAAAGAATTGTGTCATCAGTTTGGCCAGCTGACAAGGCATATGGCAAAGTCTTTTAGGATGCCTGTTATTGGTAATGATAGCTGTTTGTGTGGAGCAGTGCTCTTCTCTAAGCAAGGATAATGCAGCAGTTGTCACTAAGTGGAGCAAACTGCAAAAGAACTAAAAATAAAAGAAATTAAAAAAAATCGTTGATCCTCAATTTTAGAAATGCAAGGAAAGAGAAAAGCAGTGCAGTCACCCAGGGGAGTTTCTATAGCAGCAGAGAACTGAAACACTCAGGCGTGTTGCCAAGAGCTCCAGTAGGTCGTTAATCAAAACTTCCAGGTTTCCTGCTAATCCAAGGTTCTGTCAGAATCAGGAGGGAAAACTGTCATATAATGATGGGTTACNAAAAAAAGAAAATCAAGTATATCTTCAAGGATGGCATTTAAATGTTCTTTTCACATCATGAGCATTTAGCACAACACAGTTTGTCCTCATATCTGATGTTTCTAAGCGAAAAACACTTCTTACGTTACTTATTTCAATTGATGTTCAGAAGAAATTCAATAAGGAAGATATTTATTTACTGAAAGAGTGTATCAACTTGAAAAAATGCAATGAACTGTTTACAGATATATTTATAATAATTTGGAGTATGTAATAAAAATAAATAAAGGAGGAGGACAACTTTTCTTCCAGGTATTCAAATAGAAATAGATCCTTTAGGCTATATCTCCATGGTGATTGTAAATATTAGCTAGCCATGATTTTAGGAAGTGTTCAAGGCTTGTGAGTTGCTTCACTTTTTGCATGGCCAGATTTTGTAGTAAAGGCTTCACTATCCAACATTTTATCAAGAGATACAAGATCTATTTCTAAATGTTTCAGCGCATAACCCTTTATTTTGGAAGTCTGAGTTGGTTTTATACCCCTGTGTAAAACTTTAGCATTTGGAATTAAATGGAGCTTATTTTAGCATCTTTGCTTATTTGTCTAGAAGCACTTTCAAGTGCTTGAATTCTACAGTAACATTAAACAACAGCTTGTTTTGTTTGTTCTGTAGCAAGGTGAAATTGAAAAGTAGCTTTGCAAGCAGCTACCCCTGTAGATTAAAAGCAAATTATCCAGTTTTCTGATGCAATTTGAAACACGTGCATAATATGAACTCTTAGAATCTATTGCAAAAACATTTAGTTTATTTTAAAAGTTAAAAACGGGAAAAGTGCATTTTCTTAATTTTTTCCATATGGACTTAGTTCTTGCTCCCTAACAGTACTTTAAGATTAAAAAATAAAATTGAAAAGAAAAAATAAAAACTGAAAGGCAAAGTAACTGATTCAGTAAAGCAGAAAAGACTCATTAGGGATCTTCCATGGCAGCTCCATGCTGGCATTTGATCATTCAGCTGTAGTGATTCAATCATTCCACACAGCTAACTTACTGTGTTTCTTCATTCACGTCACAGGAGATTATGTGAAAACCCTGACCAGTGTTTGCCTGCGTAGGCAGACTGAACTAATCTGTATTCTTGCATGCAAAGAATAAGGTCCTGGCTTGTAACCTTGTTAGCAACCACAGGGAACCTCTCAATGTAATTTGAAAGTTGGAACTCTGAGTTTGGAGAGAAGGGAGATTACAAGAAGCATTGCTCGGCTTCCTGCTAAACAAGGAGAAGATATTAGTTCAGTCAGAAATCTCTTACTTCAAGAAGATTTGTATTAAATAGATATATTTATCATCAGAGTTTATTTTTACAGGACAAAATGGCACAGCAGGACAGAGGTGTTTTTCTGAGGCACTCAGCTTTAGATATAAATTTGGTTAGGAGAAGAAAAATTGAGAAGGAAGCAAAGAAGCACAAGCAATTAAATATAACGAAAAGTGTAGGTTTGAGAATGGTAGCACAACTTTGAGTATGGGCAGTACAGGTGCCAAATGGCTTTACCAAAATTGTTTCCTATTTCTACTACTAATAGTGGGGAAAAAAATAAAGATATTTCTATATTAGGTTCTCACACATTCTACAAATTCTCTACAGCTGTTGTAAATGCCTGTTGCCATCTTGCAAAGAGTTTCAAGATGGATTTTGCAGTGACAGTTCAGCTAAATTATGTTGTGGTCCAGTAGTATGTTGTTACTATTTTACTTCAGGTCATTAATTGAGAATGAGTTGACGCTGGGCAAATAGAAGAGTAGAAGTTACAAGGCCTGCTAGGAAGCTCAATTAGAAGGGAAGCTCTTGAAAGAGAGATAATGCTGACAAAATAAAATAAGTGGTCATTCATATGTCTTTTGCAAGTCTTTTGGCACTTTGTCTTCTACTCTTATTTCCAGCTTCAATATATTAACACATTGTCATCTTAAATATTTCCTTTTTTTTTTCTACAATTCTAATCGAAAAATGGTTACAGAGTTTGCAGAGACTCTTCTACACTGATACTAACCAACATTTTGTAAAACAAGTATGATAAACTGTTCCTCTTCTCCACTTTCCTAACTGTAAGAAACAAGAGAAGAAAGAGAGAAAAAGAAATAACTGTCCGAATCATCAAGACTGACAAAAAAATTCTTCACGTTAACTCTGTGACTTTATTGTTCTTGATGTCCATTCTCTCACTTCTTAATCATTCTGTGTTTAAGATACCCATTGCAATGTGATGAAAGAACTGTATATTCTTCTGACCAAGCACTGTGACTGTGATTCTTGGCAAATTTACGGATAATTTGTTTGAATGATAGTTGCAGTAATATTTTATGTTTGGGAGTTGATTGTATTTCAATCACTGTTATCGTAGATTTAGTTTTCTAGACTAAGAAAAAGAAAACAAACCACTTAAATAGGTGTTCTGTATTAAAACAATATCATTGATCTCAGTGAAAAGGTTATTGTTCTTAATAAAGAACTTAGTTGTAGTCTGGGAAATATGTCATTAAGCAAACAGCAAGAAGATATTAATGACCTTTAGTCCTTCCTAACAGGCAAACATTATGTCACAGCAAGTGCAATGTTCTTTTTCAATCTATATTATGAAGTGACTTCACTGTGAAATTTATCACTTTTGAGTATTAGTGAAAGTTTGGTCATTTATTCAGATGTTCTACCTGGTCTTCGGCCTGTAACAGATAGATTGAAGGGTGATGAAAGAAGCAAAACATGACACCATCTTATAGAATGAGGGGAAAACAAATATAAAAAATATTATTTTCCTCTATGGTTGTTTAGCCATTTCTTCCATTATTGAAGCCTAAAAAGAGCAATTTCAGTAATTTATTTATGGAATAGATTAGCAGAACATATGAACATACGCATTTTTCCATAACAGCTTTGGATGGTAAATGCAAGACTTTATTTATTGGATAGTTGTAATGTATATCAAAGCCCTTAAAGCTGGAAGCACCATAAAAAATCAACCCTTTATCTCAAGGTTCTAGTAGCCTTTCAAAGGTGAGTAAAGTTCTCAGTGATAAATTCACAAGATTAATATTAGATTTCTTGCTCTTTCAGATGGCAAAGATGATTTGATATTATTTATGAAGCAACTGATTCCTGAATTATTTTATAAAAGTGTTAACAAAACTCTATTCATGCTGAAAAATTTACATCCCATCATGTCATCCTGAATTCCAAATGTATGGCTAGAAATTATGAAGTTGCTGAGCAATAAAATAAGATAGAATCTTATTAAGATAAACAAATGATAATGATTCTCTACAAAACATTTACACATTTTTTTTTTTCCAGCCATGAGTTCAGTCATCTAACAAAATGCTCTTACATTGGTGAAAATTATTTAGAATAAGTAAATTTACAGTTTCTTCTTCCTGCAGAAGGCAGCTCACTATTCTAAATGAAAGCTTGTCTTTTTATTTTCACCTTCTTTGAGGGGTGTATGTGAAGTGAAAACTGTAAGGAAGAGACCCACTAACACCTGTGTCTGATGGAGCTTCTCATAGCAGTCTGCAATGCAGGAAACAGCTGTGGCACTGTGCTTACTGCCCAGAAAATCTTGTGGTAATGATGACACATTTGTGTGGTGTGAAGTTGCCAATGAACAGTGTCCCCATCAATCACTGAAAATAGTAACACTGAATGTGAGGTGGTGTCCTAATTAATAGGAAGGACTTATTCAAATGAGACCTTCTGTGGTCATCATTTCTGAGACTGGGTACTAGGGTAGAGTTCATGTATTAAGATGGTGTAATTTGAACCACTTGCCTATGTTTCTCTGCTAACTGCAGAGAGAGCCTGTAGAGACTAACTTCCCAGTTCACACACCAAAGTTTGGGGAATCATGTTAGGCAGCATGTGCAAATCTAATCAAAACCTTTGAGTTCCACAAAAAAAATCTGGAGATAGTTAAATTGTGAAACTGGGAACAGAGGGGTTTTTGGGGTTATGCCAGTCCCAGATGACTGGTAAATGCTGGCCCTAATAAAAGTATCCAGCTTTTGTCAAGGAAGATAGGTGGCTGTTATTTAAATGCAGTCCTCATGAGATTATGTATATTAGTAGAACCCTACAGTGTTCTGCTCGTCTTGGAAAACCGGTATCTTGACTTATTGTTATTTTATTGTTCGAGGCTCAGTTCATGAGCAGATTTTGCCCTGTGCACAGACTCAGCACTGTTATTTTATTAGTCTCTGACTGCCAGCGATAAGTTCAATCCTAGCCTGGAAAGGAATTGCAATTGCTGTTTCATAAAATTTGAATTATCTTCCTTGTTAATTCCGTAAGCAGAGAAAACTATTTGATAGACTGGATGCATTCAACAAATTGTGAAAATCTCATATTTGGACTAAATGACATAAAGAAGGATCTAAGCATTTGTAAGTCAGATCTGCATTTCAGACACCTTAGGACTGGAATGGTTTAGACAGATGGCTATCCTGGTACCCTCTCTAAAAGTCAGTCCAAATCTCTTGAAAATGTTCTGCCCAAACAGTCCAGCAAGTGTTGGAATAATAATATAGTAAAAATAAGTTCTGAAATGGTACGTGGCTACAAATATTGTCATTGGCTAGTGTCAAATCATTAGTTCTCTGTTAATGAAAATCAGTAAGATCAATTGCATTTATATCAATATCCTGTCTCCAACAATGACCAAAAATTGAAGCCTAGGAAAACTTATTAAAAAGTAGAGTGTTCACAATTCCACTTTCTATTATATTCCCTCAGCTTCTAACTGCTTCCTTTAGGCTAGGTCCCTGGACAAGGACTGCATTTGACAGAAGTTCTCTCTGTGTTCAATGAAAGGCTACGTTTTCACCTATGGACATCTNTTTTTTTTGAATCTGGCAGAGACTGGTGGATTTTTTGGGTTTTTTTTTCAGCTTTAAACAGCTGCTCCTTTTATGAGATGTGTTGTGAGTTACAAATGTAAATTTCATCTTGGATAAGTACATGAATTTTCGACTGCAATTGGTCCCCTGACATTCTATCCCCAAAATAAGGGAAAATAAGGACATACAAGCTGAAGGAGGCACACACCCCTGATATCAAACATAGTTTGTTTTAAATATCACAATCATTTTAGTTCTTTGAATTATGAGATTACTAAGGAGAGAATGGAATACCACTAGGGATCAGGTGATCCTCTCACAGGTGTTTTCCAGCTTTTCCATGAAGTGGTAGAAAAATGTGTTGCTGAAATCCCTGTCTATAGAAAAAAAGTTTTGTTCAAAGAGCCACATTTACAGTCATCACTGATTCATATCATTGTGTTACACGTTTCAGCTGGGTTCCTATTGCCATATATTTCAGCTAACAAGAAAAAGAGTCTCTTCTCTGAATTGCATTTCATATACCATTTCTGTTTTTCACATCCAGCCCACATAGTGCTAAGCCTGAATAAAAGCAGATTGGCTTCCTTTTTTATTCAGACACTTTTATGTATATAAGGATTAGCAAAAGAACTACATCAAAGTTACAACCCACTGAACATGCACTTTTTTTTTCCATGAATTGGGTCCAACTTCTGTTTAAAGAAAGCTGGTTAAGGGAAGGGACCAGGTAGTTTCTTCACATTATGCACAATGATACTTCTTCCCAATTCACAGATCAAGCGACAGCTGTTATTGGGAACTAAGGAAGCCATTTTCCTATCAGTTCAAGTGAAATATTAGTCTTGCCCCATATAAGCTTAGTATTTACTGGGTACTGAGTCAGTAAAGAATCACTAGAGATCTTGACTAGAATATGAATAGATTACCTTTTATTGGTCTCAATGAGAGGAAGCTGAGAAATATGCCAGCTATTTAATTATTAACATTCAGTATAAATCAATAGCAAAATAGGCTTTGATGGTGATCTTCAAAAGGTTTTTAATCATTACTCCCCTTGCAGACAAAAAGTAAGCCTGAACACTTGGGGCTTAGCCTGTGTTTCTCTTAACTGTATAGGAAGGTTACCACTGTGATGTTGCACTGGCTTTAATAGCAGTAAATAAGATAGCACCAGTCATTTAAGCATATTGCTGTTCTGGGCTTCATTGTTACCCTGTGGTATACCTGGATCATTCCAGAAGCACAGATGACAGACTAATGAAAAATATTCACTTAAATCCCATTGAAATTAATTAAATTGTCTGATATGACTGTCTGCTGAATTTGGACGTATGTGATTCACGTTCTCTGCAAGGAGCAATGTCACCCAAATATGCAGTTCTGCTTTAGGGCGGTGTTCCCCTGCCACCTTCCAGGATGATAACAAGAGCGGCTTCTCAGGGATTCCTACAAGTTCTGCATCCTTCAACACAGTTTGAATTTGCAAACCTGTTTTGGAATTCCAGTTGATATTACAGAAAACTACTGTAAGTAAGCCTTTGGAGAGTGAATTCCCTAGTTTGTGTACCATAGATGGTTTCAAGTGTAGTGGGGTTGGGAGGAAGTGTGGGATATGAAGCAGGATGGGGAGGTGGAGAATAGTTTAATGCAGGAGCTACTGGCGGTGCGAGAAAAATGTAATGTTAGAATGTTAGTACAGAGTAGGAGTTACTAAAATTTCAGAGTCTTGAAGCCATGCTGCAACATATTCAAAACCTTTGGCTTCCTCCTGGCTTCCCTATAGCTATCCAAAATAGGATCTTCCTCGATTCCTGCTGAAAGTCCCCACCCCCCTTATTCCATATTTCTTCTTCAACCAAATCCATGTCCTTCTACTGTCTGCCTGCTGTAACTCTGTGTTGCCTGCCCTCCCCTGCTTCACACCCCAGTACAGAAGCTGTGCTCATACTGGGTTGCCAGTCCTCCAGAAATGCTCTCCACTGCCACCCATGCAATTTCTCAACCCTGACCCTGCTAGAAATGCACTCACAGCAAACTGTGCCCTGGCTCTCTGCTCCTACATTTTTCAGGTTGCCTTATGTGCCTGCAGTTGGGTGTTTGTCTGCCATATCAATTCTGCTTCATACAATGGGTCTTTGGGGGAGAAGGAAAAAGCAGAGACCAGGCTGGAGGGCAGCAGCTGGTCCCTGTGAACCTCTTTGGCTAGAGGCCTATTTCTGTATATTCATTGTGATACTCAGTGACTTAGAGGTAGGCTCACTGATGAAATCATTAAGCCTTCTTGTTTGCCCAGGGGTCATGTAATAACATTTATCGCATGCTGGTCTTCCTGATAACTTTTATGTTTTTCTTATGATGATGTGACTCAGACTGAAGCTACATATATAATTGTTCATATGTCCTATTTTACTGTCTTTGCAATTCTGGTCAATGGCATTATGTTATAGTTTATATGACTATTTTTTAAAACATCTGTTTCAAGAAGTTTGATTCAAAACACTCTCACGGGGTAATTTGAGAATCTGATGTTCAAAAACCTTATTTTGAAGTTCATGTGCTTTGTAACTTCTGTGCAATTTGCTCAGTGGGATTGCTTTACCTGTAGTTATTTTCTACTGTAGTGATACTGGTCATAGGAAGAAATTTCTCTTGGTAAACAAACTTCTAATGGCTGCAATAGAAAGGTCAGAGCGTATTCTTTTTTTCCTTCCCTTACCTCCCCATACATATGTTTTTCTATTGCTGTTGTAGTGCCTCCTTCAATTCAGTGATTAAGTGGATCTCTTTCACTGCTTATGCTGGTCATGTATTGCTTGGTGTGGTGTTAATGGTGCACACTTATTGCTATTTTATTGTCTATTGTCAAGTCAGTGTAAGCCTGTGCAGACTCTATCTCTGTACCTTCATAATCTGAGATTTATTGCTTGCTCTCAAATGTGTGTCTGCCTCTTGAAAGAACAAAGTACTTCTGCTAGGATGACAAGATTTCACACGTTGAACCATCCAGATCATCCTACCATAATCTCGGAATAATAAATCTTCCAAAATACCACATTTTTCTCTCTAGCAGTCCTGTTAACGTACAAGATATTTTCTAAGAAAAATGTTTTAGTACTATGAATCATTTTATTAGAGTTTCATCATTTTTCCACAAGGGAAACTCAGAATTATTCATCAATACGGAATAGCATGAAATGAAATCCAGATTGTTGGTTGTTTTTTTTTTTTTATCATCATCTTAAATTTCACTGTTTAAAAGGATTTTTTCAGAATTTTTGTTCATTAAGTCATGCTTGGAAGTGACTTATCTTTTCCATGCTGTGTGCTTCACTTTTTCCTTTGAGTCATTTTTACCGAGGAGAGCATCATACTTCAGTTCAACTCATTTACCGGACATTATTATCCTGATAGTTACACTGTATTTCTCAAATTCTTCATTGGAAGCTTAAAGTGAAAAAACTAAACAGTCATTTCAGAAGATATATTGCTAGCACGTTCTCAAAACTTACTAAGCTAACGGTGTGAATTCACAGATTGCTTTTTTCGCTTATATTTCCTAAAACAATACTTCAGAAGAAAGCAGTGTAGCAATTCACCACACATGGTTTTTCGTTTTCTATGACTTGATCAGGAAAGCTCATTTTACTGAAATACTTGATAAATAGTATCCAGTGCAGTTCTAATTAGCCTAATCAGTTCTCACTGAGAATCCAGAGATATTCCAGCTGCTAGAGGTTGATTTAGCAAGTCTATCTTGCTTTTATGTCCAAGCAGATCCTTAACTATCTATTATGAAAGGTAAGATCTTTTCATGGAGTAGCATGTGTTGTTTTCAATTAACTATTGTTAATAAACCAGAATAGAGCAGTTCAGTTGGAAAAGGACCTCCAGTGATCATCTCTCTGACCATTTCATAGCTAACCAAAAGCTAAAGCATGTTATTGAGGACACTGTCTGAACGCCTCTTGAATACTGACATGCTTTAGGCATCAGTCACCTCTCTAGGAAACCCGTTCTGGTGTTTGTCACCACCCTTATGCTCAATAAATTTTTCCCTAATGCCTTGTCTGACCCTCCTCTGGCAGTTCTGTGCTCCTGCCATTGGTCCCCAGGGGTGTCTGCTTCCCCTCCTCAGGGAGCTGCAGAGTGGCGATGTCACCTCACGGTCTCTTCTCCAGACTGGACAACCCGATGTCTTCAGCCCTATTACCGGCTCTGATGACCTTGTCTGAATAGGGAACTGTATTTCGAAACTTAAAAATGTTATATCTATTTTGGCCATCATCCTTCATGGAAAAGAACCATTTTCATATAATTTCAAATATTTAGTGACTGGTGACTCATCTAATTATCATCTGGATCATTTTGTTTCATTGTGTATCCTGGAAAACAGGGCTATTTTAGAAGAAAAATGCAAGATCAAATCTTACAGGAAGTGGTTCTTTGTGGAATATGCCTTTTCATTGTATGCCCCATAGCATAAACTTTTTGTCTTAAGGATTGGTCTGTTTCTTTTCACAGCACGCCTAAAAAAAATTCAGGTATTGCATCTTCTGAGTTGCTTGACGATATTCAGAATGACTTATTGCTCAGAAAATGTTTTTGTTCTGGTGAGATTAGTAATTATTCTCCAGATTCTTGTTCCTTTTATTTTTATTTTCCTAGTCGATCTATTTTCCTGGAACTCGTAGGAATATGATTTAAAAAAAAGTCTCTCTTTCATTGGCAATCACCAACATTGCATTGGCATTCCTAAATTTCCACCAGTTTTGAAACTGGAGCTCTCCACAGGCTTGTAGAAATTCTTACTTCCTAGCATAGCATATTTATCCCCCTCCCCCCC